>RJWM01000008.1:184126-321626 GCA_004363535.1 Dasyprocta punctata
AGAGAGAGAGAGAGAGAGAGAGAGAGAGAGAGAGAGAGAGAGAGAGAGAGAGAGAGAGAGAGAGAGAGCCAGAGAGAGAGCCACAGAGCTACAGAGCCACAGAGCCAGAGAGAGGCAGGAAGTCAATGCCAGACAGCAAAATGGCACAAAGGCAAAGAGGTAGCAGAAGTGTGGTAGTGAGACTTGGTGTGTGTGGATTTGAGTCCCTTCTCATACAAGACCTGACTGATCTTGCTCCCTTTATTAACCTCTTTGAGTCTTTGCACAATCTTACCATAACCCGCTCTTCATCAGGCTTGTGCAGATGTGCTCCCCCCATTAGGATATGTTATGGTTTGTGTCCAGATGTCCCTCCAATGCTTCATACTGTCAGGGGGAAGGCTTTTCAGAGGCAGCTGGATCTAGAGTTTATCATTGCTGCATGGTCTAATGCTGGGATTAAGGGTGGGAATGCTACATCTACCCTAGAGTAGGTACCTGCATAAAATCTAAAGGTCTGAAAGAAGCTTGTCCCTGCATCCTGTCTTGTTGCTTTTGATATCTTCCACTGTCGTGAATGGTTGCCCCTCTACCATATCACCCTGCATTGAAGCCAACTGATTATGGACTGAAACCTCTACAAACTGTGAGCTAAATAAACCTTTCCTCCTTAAATCCTGGGTATTGGATATTCTGCCTTAGCAACAAGAGAAAAGTAGCTCACACAGGATAGTTTGACTTAGAATTTTTCAACTTTACAATGAGAACATAATTCATAGTTTGAATTTTGATTTTACCCAAGACTATCAATATGCAGTAAGACACTCTTGATGCTGGGTAGCTAGCAAGCTCCAAGTAGTCATCCAGGCAGTCAGGAGGAGAAAAGCTATATTCTACAGTGTACCATGTTGCCTGTGGTGTTTGGATATTTTGTTTTGCATTCTAACTTTCCTCTGTCTGAACAATTTCCATCTATGTGAGTTCATGAGATATTCAACACTTCATTATGAAATAGACTTTTTGGAATCATGGATGATATTGCCCAGTGTTCTGAGCACATTCAAGGCAGGCTAAGCTTTGGTGTTCAAAGGTTAGGTATATTAAATGCACATTCAGTTTAGGATGGGTTCATCAGGATGTAACCCCATCATAAGCTGGGAGTAGCTCCATGGATTCTTAGCCATGCATAATAAGGAAATCAGGCTCTTGAGACTTCTGACGTCTATCACCATGACTGCCTTCTTCCTTAGGGCCTCATAAAGGGAAAGATCCCTGTTCAGGCCTCTATGTTTGTACCAGTCAGTTAAAGGTTCCTGCTCAATTGTACTGGAGTCACAAATAACAGTCCTGGCTTTGAATGCCAATAGCTATCAGATTTTTAATATTAAAACCCCCTACTTCAACAATTTGCTGCTGAGGTTAAGCACTGGCAGGGCTTGGAAACTCTTTCCTCCACTGGTGGGAAGATAACCCTTAGTGTTATCAGCTTAGCATGTGCTACTCAAGACAGAAATCACAAATAGGTAGGAATACTCTACATTGAAAGAGCAATTAGAACTTATGCTGCGGCATTGCAGGATAAAGGGGAGTACTGCATGTACTGACCCAGACCAACTTATATATGGTGCTTGTATATGGTGGTGATGGGTAAAGGAGGGACCACTAGTGGACCTGCCTGAGGAGGACTGCAGAGGAGCAGACGTTAGTATTGCATATAGTAGGACAAGTGAATGTATGTATAGACAAAGGGATGGATGGATGGATGAATGGACATAAAGAAGAGGAGAAAAAAGAGTGAGACCCTCTTGGACACAGGGGCTATTCAGGCATATTTTATTTTCAGTCTTCTTTTGCTGTTCTCAATTCCTGATTCCAAACCAGTAGTTTAATTCTATCTTTTATTCATTTGCCAAAACCCTAATCTTAGTGGGTCTTACACTTACATAGACAATCCTCAGCCTTGTGTGTTTAACTCTTTCACAGTTTACAAGTTCTCCCGAATACTGCCCTGAGACACTTGGCCAATGGCAAATGTGGATGGTGTGCTTTGCTGATGACTGTGCTGTCACCCAGCAGGGCTGCTGCCAGCCAGTGACATGGCTCTCGCAGCACCACCTGCTTTGTTAGTGCAGTGTTCACATGATTGTTGAAACATTGTGTTACATTTTGCCCCCGCAAAAAATGGAAGTGCTGATGCCAGCAAGAAGAGGCATTGAATTCACACTATTCACACGATCAAGGCGGAGACGGAAACCATCAGGCGCACAGAAAAGGGCAAATGCTTAGCCTCAGTTGGGCGCTTATCACACTTGAGTTAGCAGTCTGTGTGTTAAGCTGTAAAGAAAAAGAAAAGAAAGAAAACAGACACAATGCCATAAATATTGTCAAAGTTGAGGTCTAAAATATATGATGCATTTTGGAGCTGCATGGGCTTTTCTGAGTTTCCAGAAATGTGAAATATAAATCTGGTTTCTTTTTCCTTGTAGACATGTTTTTAGCAGTGTTGGGTGGCAGTGCAAGAATCTCTCACATAGCTGCCTTGTCCCGCTTTGTCAAACAGACTAAACTGTGTGTTTATATTTTTAAATAGTTTAGTAAAATGTCCTCTCAATTGTCTAGTTTTTAGGAAAATTTTCTTGAGAAATAGTGTTCGCTGTTTCTCAAGTTTCTACCGTGAAGTCTTCACTGTGCTTCTGTTCCCCCAGGCGTCTCAGTCCATCTGCGCACTCTGCCTCTTCTTCACTCTCCACTTTTAGAGGACGTCATGTTTCCTCTGAAATCTTGTCTTTTCCTAGACTGTCCATGGAGGGAATAGTTCTGACACTTATTTCATATAGGACAATGCAACATACACAGTAGACTGTGAGTAAATATTTTAATTGAGTTTTAATGTGGGTTTGTAATCCCAGTATCCTCTCTCAGCTTCTTTCTCAAAGTGCCAGGAGCCAGGGACTGCTCTCATTGTCACTGTTTCATTTTATCTTCATTTCCCTCATCCCATGGTCACTTTTAAATGACCTAAGACCATTGCCTAGTGTCTTCTCACTTTTAACATCTCTCATTGTGTCTTTTCTTTTCACAAATTTCTGTGCTGATCTCAGACTTCCTGGCACTTGGCCTTGACTGTGGTGGGCTTTTAATTCCTCCCACTGTCATCTACTTGTTCTTATTTATGAATGCAGGATGCTTCCATTTCTTTCTGGACAAAATCAATCTTACTTATGAAGTCCTGTTTCATTGGGCTTTGTGATTCTTCTGATTTAAGTTATTTCATTGAGCCACTTTAATTTTGTTTCTTCATTTGGTTTTCTTGGTGTTGGTCTTTGTGAATTGTTTGGTAATTGTTGCTTGACATTTTTCTGTCAGTGACAGTCCATTCAATTGTCTGCAGTTTAGTATTGTGCATTCTGATGAAAAAGGAGGGCAGGAGGTATTGCTGGTGAATGTGCACTGTTTTGGGTGATAACAAAAGAGGAATAAAATGTGCTATTGTTGCTGGACAGCCTCGTGTCTGGTTATTCCAGACTCTTTGCTGTCCAGCCCTAGGAACTGGCCCAACAGTCAATAAATTTGTCATTTACTTAAGGTATAATTTCTTTAAGGTAACAAGCAAAAGGAAAAAGAAAATGTGAGGAAGAGGAAGAGAAGTGCAAAAAGAGGCAAAGAAAGTGAAGAAATATCCTACATACGGGACAGACCACTACAAAAGCAGAGAGACAGCAGAGCTGGAAGCTAGCAGTGACTCTGAATTCCATGATCACCACTTTTTGTATCTTTTCAGATGTGGTTAGTTAGAAGTTGGTTTGCACAAGTATCTCCAATGTGATTCAACAGTTTTCCATGAATGACAGGTCATGCCCAGTTGCCCAGTCTCCTTCTCTTCTTTGTAATTGACAGGTTACATCCTGTTGTCCAGTCAGACCACCATGCCTCAGTCTCTTGCCTCATTATCAGGCAGTGCACCTGATCTTGACTGTAATGGGTTTGTCATGTCCCCAGTGTCATCTGCCTTGGAAGCTCTGCCCCTCATATTGGATTTAATCTCCATTTTCAACTTTTAAGTCAGATTTTCTACACATTGCTGCTCATTTTAGAGATTTAGCTTGTTTGACTACCCATATCACAATGGGATAACTAAGAGCATTGCACCTCAGCTCCCTAGCATCTCATCTGCCTCTTCCCATTGTTTCTTGCCATGGCTACTTCATTCATTCACAGATTGCTTAGGTTCATGTTGCTAGTATATTTCTCTCTCTCGTATTTTTCTGGATCTGGTTAGGAGCAGATTGAGTCAAAATAAGAGACCTGCAGCCTGCCATCTAACAGAGGTGTCAGTCACATTCTTGTGGTTAAAACACAATACCAGACATACACAATTTAAAGGAGGAGAGGTTTATTTTAGCTCAGCCTTGCCATCAACAGTTGGCTGGCTCTAAAGAAGAAAATGGCATGGCAATGGGGTGTTTTAGAAGAAAGCTGTTCACTTCATGGTAGGCAGGAAGCGGAGAGAAGAGGGAGGAACCAGGGAGGGAGACATAGCTTTTCAGGTCATCCACATAGTGACTCACCTCCCCCAGCCAGGCCCTACCTCTTAACAGCAACTCAGCTATATTGCTTGCGTTATTGAGTCACCTTCTAAAAGTCCCACCAAATAGCGCACAAGGCCTGTGGGGGACATTCTTGATTGAAACTGTAACAACAGGATATTGTCTCCTTTCTTGAGTTAGTCATACTGATTTCCAGAGCTCCATCAAACCAAGCGTATTGTGAAATGGGACCTGAGTCACCTTCTTGGTACCATATCTCATATATGTACAACCTGGAAATTTCGCAGGGAGAAGATGGCATGCACAGAGGACATCAGTTTCGCATTGGTAGAATTCAGCCAGTGTCTCCCACGATTCACATGAGGATATTTTGCAAATGTAAGGTGCAGGAAAAATGAAGAGGATTAGATGTGCTGGTGATATCAAGAGTAGAAACTCCCTTTTAAGGACACGTTTTCCAAAAATTTTATTTATCTTAGCAGTAACACATAAATAGTCCCCTCCCACCAAGTCTGGCCCTGTCTACCTCTTCTAATTCTCCTTTCATTGCTATCCTCATTCTTCCTCCCCCACTTGACTCTAGTTTCTCTCCTGGTTGTTCACTGGCCCTTTTCCAGTTCTTGCATTTTTGTAGGCATTGGATAGTTTTATACAGCCTAAGATGATAGGGCCTCCTGCCCTCCTTGTCCTCATGGCTAGACTGCTGCAGGGCTGCTTCTGAGACTTGGCAGTGACCCCTCTTGAGAGCCTGACCTCTGCAGAAGATGAAAGCCTGATTGCACATTTCCAGCCTCTAAACAAAGCTTCAGACACCTGCCCTTTCTTCAATTTTAGAGCAGTGTGACTGCAGGCATTGTATACTGGGTTATTTTACTTGCTCATTCTTAAGGTGGAGAAACTGAGGCCAGGCTCATTAAGTAGCTTTCCCAGCAATTGGTGGCACATACCAGACTAAAATGTAGGTTCTATAGCCATCAGTCCTGTCAGTTGACAATCTTAACGTCACTTCACAAGTCTGGTTGATGTCTACAAAGCCAGTTGCCCCTAAAAACCCTAAGACATGTTCTTTTTGACCCTTCCCTGCAGGACTCCATTTCTGAGCCCTTCAATTCCCCTTATGAGCTTGATCTCAGTCGCAGAGACTGTTTATTTCTTTGGGATAGTCATGTTAAGAATTCTACCTTTTGTATCCCTTTGCTTACCCACTGATCCCCAGGTGCATGTCCCAACCAGGATCTAAACTGCTCAGGAGTGCTTTATGCTCTGGTTCTCAAGAGTGCCCCCTGCAGCTTGGAGAGGTGGGTGCATGCTTTATTCAGCTCAGAGACTCTAGTCTTTGCATACCTTAGTCTTCCAAGATCCCTAAGGACAGGAGTCTCATAGCTTCCTTCAGATTTCTCCTAGAAAGGTCCATAGCTTTTCCCTTCTCCTGAGACACAGTAGAGCTGACACACATTGACCAACACCCAGGAGCAGTACTGACGACCGCACCTGAGCGTTCAGCCTTCTCCCAGAGTTATGATGCCTCCAGCAACTGGGATTGTCTGTTTGCTCTGGTTTATTTCTACTTCTGAGTGCCATACTGCAGGACACTTGCCTGTTTTGGAATTAGCAGCAGAACTGTGTGGAGGACTTATTTTACCTGGTGCATCCAGGGTGGATGACCTGAGAAAGCACAAAGAAAGTTAATATTGTCCTCCAAATTCTTGTTTCCTTAAGCAACTTTACTTTAGGAGAAGGACTTACTGAATTTCAAATGCTAATGTGCTCTAGATGAAGGTTGTGTCCACATTTAACAGAACATAGTCAATGAGAGGAAATGAAATTTTTTATCTACTCTTATCTACTGATGTAGTGGTTAGAAATAGCCTTTTACTACTGATAAATGAGTGAACTGAATATAGAGCATACAGAAAATATTTTGCTTTATCAAATGTTATGTGTGGAAACTGCTCATAGGAAACCAAAGGCAGATTTTGACTTCCAATCACAAACAAAATGTACCACGTTGAATTTCTTTAGGAATGTGCCACCTCTGCAATTGCAGTCTGCTAGTGTTTTGTTTCAGTGAGAGTCTAAATCTGCCAAGTTGCAGAATAATTTAGAAACCAGTGTATTGCCTTCTTCATATGATGTGATTAATCTTTTTTGATTTTACATGTGTACAAATGGTGTTAGTGGTCATAACAGCAAACTATTGCTATTTTTATTGGTCTGAATGAAAATGTTTGTGTTGAAGCTTCTGCAAAAGCAAATATTTTTGCTATGTTGAAAAATAATGAAGAGCTAAGTGATTTTAAACTGGCATTTTGTGACTGCATACTAAAGTGCGGCTAGATTTTTATTTGTTTTACTGTTAATGCTGCATTGAAGATAGGGACCTGCTGCAGTACACTTTTTACCCTGTTTATTTTTGTTTGTCTCTTAAAAAATTTCCACTCTGGTTCCAATTTTAATTCAAAAATCAAGATTGTCATGCATTATGCGATAAGTTCATAATCAAAGAAGCAAATAAATATAAAAGTAAATCATCTTATGGAAGTATCAGTTACTTTCTGTCATTCACAAATAATATATCGCTTCGCCTTGGCATACTTTTTTGTACATTTTAATAGAATGACCAATATATCAAAGTCATCCAAATGCCCTCATCAGCATCTCAGGTGTTACATACACTGATGTTTAGCATGTTTCGTGTTGCAATTATAGAAGCCCCTCAAACTATGGCTGATAAATTATTTTAGGTTCTTTTAGGGAAGGGTTGTTTTTAACTAATTTTCATACCAGCCCATACCTAATAAGAGTATGTGGCTAATGAATGTGTTGAATTAAATTGAATTAGGTTAAACTGAATTGAATTGAACAGAAATAAATTGAATCCTACTGGATTATAAACCAGAGAGTGAAAATGCATGGTGATCTAATAGTAGCTGATAATAACAGAGTGTTGAATTCATATGCCTAACTTAGGAGACATTTGATACCTCGTAAGTGGGAAAATTGTCCTCCTCCTCTGTTCTTGGGCATCCTTGCCAAGTGCAGATAATGTCCCTTGAGACTCCAGGCAATTACTCAGTTCAAGCGTCTTCCACATTTGTGTGGCAGTAGATTATGCCAGGAGGACTACAGACCTGCATTACTATTCTATATGTCACCAAGCAGGAGCTCCATTTTTTACAGATTTTTTTAAAATTTCCTTTTGTTCAGCAGCAGCTGGCTCTGTGCAAGCCCTCAGGATGAAGTGATGTGAGTGCGTGTGTATCAGATAGGGGGTATCATTTGCTAGTTTTAATTGGTAGATTCAACATCTTCTACTAACAGTGCAGAAGCCACTGGCTGAGACGTTACCATGGCAAATCAAACCCTGGTGTTTGATTGGTAGAATTCTAAAGCAGGTACAATCATTCTAATCAACTCCAGGAAAGTTGAGGCCATCTGGTCTTGCCTCACCTGGAAGTAATTTACCACCCAGGTGCAAAAAAATTACCCTGAGGTCAGTAACGGTAAACCTACCCTAAGACATTCTGCTGGAGGATGAAAGAGGAGCAGTGTCACATAGTAATTTCTATCTGTCTGTTTGCTGAGTTTGGGAGAGTGAGGGGCTAATCTTGCAACCAGAGCCAAAAATAGATTTGGCAGGTGTTCTTCCAGAGAGTTCCAAACAACAAAGTGAAAATCCTTCAAACTCATTCCTGCTTTAATGATCTGGTCCTGAATGTCTATTTTCCATTTTGTAAGAATAGCCTTTCTTAAGACTCAAGTTGCTCAAGAATCTTGCTGAAGAGAAGACCATGCTTTAGAGGAATAACTAGTGAAGTGGGGAACATTTATAATGACAGGATTCTCTAAAACAATTCTCCTCCCTCTCAAAACTACTTTGGCCATACACGTTACATAGCACTTTCGTATTCTTGCCATCACATAGGATGTAACTAGCCCTAACCAAAATGGAGTTAGTGAGAAGATTTCAGAATCATTAGCTCTTTGTAGTAGTTAGGAGGATTTATTTGGCTCATGTGACATTGATTTGTTTTGGCTGCACTTGAAGTGTGTGGTCTGTGCAAGTCAATAGAAATGAAGTCCTTTATTGAATAGGAAAAATTCCATGGAGTGAATTATACAGAGAAACAGAAGGCCAGCACTCTCAGTGGCTAATGCCATTTGTGGGGGTGAGTACCAGGTGGATGGGCTGGGCTTTGGGAAGGAATGTTCAGGCACGTGCAGAAAGGTGAAGAACAAGAGTCTTATTCTGCATGAGCTGCTGTTGTGAAACACCATACACGGGATCATTTCAAACCACAGACACTTACTTCTCACAGTTCTGGAGTCCAGAAGGTCCCAGATCAGTATGCTGGCAGGTTCTGTTTGGAAAGGCTGCTTGCTGGATGGCAGATGACCATCTCCTCCCTGTGTTTTCACATGGTGAAAGGGGCTACATAGGTCTCCCCTCTGAGATGACTCTGGGACCTCATCACCCGTCAAGGTCCTCACCACCAAATACCCTTCTGTTGGGGACTGAGTTTCAGCATATGAGGAGGAGGACACAGACATTCAGTTTAGCAGTAAGAGGTGCAATATGTGTTTATAGAGAAGTCGCAACGAATCTTCAGTTGGAGTTTGGAAGAAAGAAAATTGTCATCATGTGAATCCTTGGAGGAAAGGAAGTCAGAACACCAAGGTAAATCAGAAAGTCTAAGGTTCCTCCACAAGTGTTCTCATCTCAAAGGTTGGAAATGGGAAGACCCTGCAAAATCATTATTTGAGATCCTCTCATTCTGTCCCTTGGGGGTGGAATCCAAGACATGGCAAAAGGTGAAGCAGACAAGAAATAGTTAAAGGGCTGGTGAATTTTACAGTAATCTGTTCAGAGACATACCAATCCAGTAGAACCTAATAAATAAGGAAAGCCAGCATCTCCCTACCCTGTCTATGGCATAGTTATTCAGGAACTACAGAGCTGGACTTGGTCTTTCCACATGATTTTAATACTATAAGGATGTAGGTGGAGCTGCTATTTGTCCAGTTTCTCTTTTGATTATCATTCAATTTCCTAGAGACAAGCGCAAACAATAAATTAAATTGTCCTTCTTTCATCTGCCTTCCTGGGCTTTGTCTTAGAAATCCTCTTATGTGAGTCAAAGTCACACTTCAGCTCTTCCACAAAACAGGGACAAACAGAGCTGGTGTAAAGTTACATCATCTCACCATCTTCCTGGTATCCAAACTCCCCATCTTTCCTGCAAGAAGTCAGAGTCCATTAGAGCCAACTCAATATAACCTGAAACACAGGATAAGTTTGAGGAGTACATTGCTCTGCTCCAGCACACCACAGGCCCTATGAAACGCTTTCTAAAAGCTAATGAAAACATGGGAGTTGAGGAGGGAAATCATGTTGGAGAAGTGGTGTGGGAAAGAGAAGAGATAGTTGAAGGGCACGAGGACAAGGAATATGAAAGAAAAAGAAACGATGAGGAGAGAAACAGAGAGAGATTGCTTCTACACATGCAAAAACCAAGAGAGTCTTTTGTGAGTGGCACATCATCTTTCAGAATCTGATGAAACTGATCTTTCTCCAGAACACGAATAAATATGCATAAGAGCAAATATGCAATACATATATTTTGGGGTTCAAAAGCCAACGGACATTGAGTTAGAATATATACGTGTTTGTGACTTTGCTAAACTGCAGTTAAGGAGATACAAGTTGCACAAGTGGAAACACCATCTAGATATCAAATATAGTTATTCATTATCCAAAAAAGTGCAAGAGTGAATAATGAGAAAGATCTGAGGGAGGATATATTGAAGCTGACTGCCAGGAAGGAAGACTAAACGGTGAGGCCTCCTACAATGAAACAGCGTTTTTAAGGGAAAGAATTTGAAGTCAAAGATTTTGGATGACTTAAAATGAGCCACACTAAAGCCGTGGATCACACAGTGCAAAAAACAAGCCTGAAAATAGCTGGAGGAGCAGGCAAGAAGAGTAGCAGATCTGTACTCCTCAAGGGCCATGATTCCCTTACATTTCATCTTCCTTCAACTGTACTTGGCATAGGGAAGGCCGCTTAAGTGAGCTCCGCTTTGGGTTACAGATCAGAACACCACAGTTCACTATTTCAAATGGACGACCATTGTGTGAAAATACTGCCTGTCATTGGTTTTCCAGAACAAGATTCATTGCACATGTGTATAAGAATTTCTACTCAGTTGTGAAGTCCTGTGCCATCTCATGGAGTCATTGTCATACCTGCAAGGGTGTGCATGTATGCCAAAATGTGAATACTGTACTTGTTTCTGCTGTCCTAGGAAAAGGGAATGGGGATTGCATGCTCCACTAGCCTGGCTCTGCACAAGAATGCAGGGTGTGAGGCTCTTGAAAAAAAATCTGGGCAGCTAGTGGGTAGGATCATTAAGAATCATGAAAGACAGGCTTTGTATACTTGGTGTACATCTCCAACATCGCTCACTATGACATTTCATAACCAGCACCCTCAGAAGAGATGCCAAGTTCAGACATCATTTCTGGAATAGCTATGCATGATTAGTCTACCCCCAACTCTTCACCACATGCATGCAACATTTTCCTGCCACCAAGTAATCATATGTGCCTGGCCACTCTTCTGTGTCCTCAAAAATAGCCTGAAATGAAAAGTGCTTCTTGTACCATCCGTCCTCCGGGCCTGAGTGTCTTGTCCCTGGAGCCCCCGGAGGCAGGTTCCAAAATGACTCCCTCCTCTCTTATGTTTGATTATTCATTTCTTTCCTGTACCAGAACATAATTTTGTCCAGAACACAAAGTGATGTTATCCCATACTTAGAAGTGTTCTGTCTTTTTCGATTCATGTTATACAGTTTAAAGTCCTTGGAATGTCGTGCAGAAACTTCACATTGTGAGTGGAACCTACTTTTTCCAGCCATATAAAGAAATAAAGATGAGAAATCCCAGGATGTAATCCAGACTTTTTCCACGTGCTGATTTACTGTTAACTGAGGATTTACTTATGTGCAACTAGGTAGGTGTGTGACACACATTAGTTAAATGTAACAACTAGGTAAGACAGATGCTTTTATCTCAGTTGGTTATATCAAATTCAGAAAGGTTCAGCAATTTATCAATGAGTAGGTAGAGTCATCTTATTTGTATCCAAATCTATCAAATGCTAATACTCTTGCCTTAATTATCCTGAAAAACTGTCCGTCTTTGCTTCTACACACGTGTTAGAGTTTTCTGCTCTATATACTTTTTCTGTACTGTGCGGTAGGGTGGTAGAAAATGTGGAGTAGATTCAATGTGCCCGATGTTTTTATAGTTCTCTGTGTCTCACATAAAGTACAGTTCTTCACAGGACCTGCTGGTCATTTCATGCCTCTATCTCTCACACATCCTTCTCCGTAGATCCTTTCAGCCTTCTCTGTCCAAAGAATGGTTCCAAGATCTTTGTATTTCTTGTCATTGTTGTTGCCATGCTTGCTTCAGAGTTAGCCAAGTCTTGACACTTCGACAAGTTGATTCATAACTGAAAGGTCTCTACTGTGTTACTGTGGCTGCTCTCACACATTAACATAACCTTGATGGCTTGAAGAAAGAGAAATTTAGTCTCTCACAGTTCTGCAGCCTAGAAGTACAAAATCAGTGTTACTGACCCAAGCCAGCACCTGAGCAGGGTCATACCCTCTCTAAGAGCTGCAGAACAGCATCAAATCCCTGCTTCTTCCAGCTTCCACATTATCCAGGAATCTCGGCTTGTGGCCCCCTCCTTCCAGTCTTCTGGGTACAGAATTCTCAAATCTCTCTTGGCCCCATCTTCGTACCCTATTCTCTTCTATATGACTATAAATCTTCTGTCTTCCTCTTAATAAATGTATGTTATGAATTTAGGGCCCACTTGAACAATGTCTTTATCAATTATATCTACAAGGACAGCTTCTCTCCTATACGTAATAATATCTACACATTGAAGGTATTAGGAAGTGGGTAGCTTTTGAGTGAAGTTCTCAGCATATCAGTCAGCCAACGCTTTGACTCATTAATTCATTTCTCTTCCACATGAAAAATACCTTGACTTCATTCCAGCATTGCCAAAAGTCTCAACCTGTAATAGCATCAACTCATACCTAAAATCTCATCTAACCGTCATTAACCTCCAGAGTCCCAAATTTCATCATCTAACTCAGATATGAGTGACACTCTGGGTATGATACCCTGAAGCTCAGTTGCTCCCCATCTGTGGTCCTGTGAAACTGGAAAACGAGTTACCAGCTTCTGAGCTTCGAAGACATAATGCACCTAGGTTAACTGTTATGGACACACTTATTACAAGGAGAACACAGTGGAAGGAAGAAAGAGCCTATCAGTTCTGAGGGCTTTCAAAATCCAGCAGAGCAAATTCTATTAGGCTACAAGGCCTGCAAATAATTCTCCAGGGCTTGTTTCTTGACCTGCAGAACATGCAGTTCTGTCTTCTCGTCCTATAGTCTGGCCTCTGAGCCCAAGTCTCAGTCCTCTCCGCTTTCTCTTTCACATATTTGCAGCTCAGCAGTTCTATCAGCCTGTTTCCTTCCTGTGCAGTATTGTGAGTCCAGCAGCCTATTTATACTTTGTTTTGTCTCTGTCTTTTTCAATCCATGCTGGTAATATTTCTGTTGGTATAACAGTCTCAGAAACACTGTGAGCCCACTATGTGTGCCAGAGGATCTATACCACAAGACAGTCCAAGTGCATCTTGTGTAGACCTCTCCCAAATAATCGCTTCTCTTTCTCTGTCTTCCACTGATATCCAGGAGACATATGCCTACTGTTGTCAGCACTGACAAATATGTGCTTAGGCATTCAAATGGCCTTCTCTCCAGAACACATTTTGCTAACAGTATATCTTTTAACTTTAGCATATTTTCTTAAAATTTAAACAGAAGTAGGATTCCTCAAGTCATCAAAGGTGAGTCCTTTTAACTGCTCAGTTTATCACTTTCCTATAATATTTTATAGTAAGCAGAAACAAGAAATCAGGTTGCACCTTTTAACACTTTGCTTAGAAACCTCAGCTCTGTATCCATAGTCTTCACTTCCACTTTGCACTTTCCATTAACTGCAGGATACAATTCAGCTAGGTTTTCTGCTACTACGTAGCAGAAGCACCTTTTCTTCTAGTCCCTATCAGCATGCTTCCACTGCACTTGCTGTCTGAGACCTCACAAGAAATGCCTCCATGGATATTCTATGAAAAGCAATCTGACTTTTTCTAGAGGACACTTAGAAACACTGTTAGTCTTTACCTATTTTTCAACTCAAAAGCCAGCTACATTTTTGTTTTTTGAGATATTTCAGCAGCATTCTACTTCCCTACACAAAGTCCTCATTGACAAAGTTTCTACTAGAGAAGCAGAACCTGAAGGAGACATCCTATGAGATGTAATACAGGAATTGGTTTATAGGACTGTGAAGACTGGTGATGCCAGTCCAATCAGAGGGCAGCCACCATGAAGGGTAGAAATCTTGCACAGGCTGAAGGTGCTGTCTGTAGGTGCAACTTCTTCTTCCCAGAGGTCTCTGATCTCTTAAGGTCTTTCAGCTGATCTGATGAGGCCCACCTTAATCTGTACATAGGGTAATCCCCTTTACTTTAGTCCATTTGCTTTCGAAGGTTAATCACTGCTATAAAACATCTTTCACAGCAGTGTCTGGATCAGTGTTTGGTTGAACAACTGGGCATTCTAATTTAGCTAACCTAATACAGAAACCTGGTCATCACAGTCCTGGCCCATAAATTCTGGATGCATAAGTGTGGAGTGAAACTAAACAATGTAGTAGTGGCCCGATGCTTTCACAACAGTGAGAAAATAATTTGAAGAACAAGAAAAGCAAAGGATCATTAAAATCTATTAGACATAATAATGGCAGTGTAAGGAAGGACAAGCTACGAGTTTACAGTAAACCAAGGTCTGCTTCCCTGGGACCAAAAGAGGTTTAAATAGTCCTTGAGCCTCCTACAATTATATGGTGTTTATTTGTGCTGTTGTGTGTGTGTGTGTGTGTGTGTGTGTGTGTGTGCAGGCATGTGTGCATATAAGAGAGAGAGAAAGCACAAATATATTTTCTGGCATCGAAAGCCCATAGCTTTTATCAGAGTCACAAAAAGTTAGTTGTTTGACATTTGATAGATAATGGTGACCTGGTCATCCATAATACCTACCATTAGGCCCATGTGAAGAGTCCTAGATTATGACTCCAGTAAAATCTTTGGTGCTGCAAGTCCGTATGTAGGGGGATGCCATGGAATACACTCTTGGAAACTTCACGTCTGGTGAAATGGCTCTCACAGGAATTGGCCAAGGCATAAGCAGTAGATAGCCGTTGTACTAGTAACAAAACAAAGCCTTGAGACCCTAAATTCATGAGTGAGCAGAGCCAGAGTGGTAAGGCAGGGAGCATAACCACATGATGGAGTGTGCCCCGCCTTTCCTCTGACTTTGAGAGGGGTTAACACACACAGATGGCTGCCAGCCCCCCAAGCAGTCAGCATACTGAAAAACAATATTAACATCGCTGCCTTTGAATACCATGTCTTGTAAACCCCAGGATATGACAAGTCTCTTTAGAATCTTCTTTGATTGTGTTACTCAGTCTCCCGTAGGGAAGTAAGGAGGGGCTGGGGGTAGATTCCAGAGGAAACATATAATTAGGAGTATCTTAGAACAATAAGAGTTCTCAAACACTTATGCATGAAACCGATTGTTGTGTTTGGTATTTTTGTTGGTGAACAATTAACTAACCAAGTTGTGAGGGCTTATATGCTAGCTTGGGCAATCTTATTGCTGTGAACCATGGGGGAAAGAATCACTCCCTTTAGCTATATTTTCAGAGAAATACTAAGTGGAGATGTGAATGAAAAGGAAAGAACAGACTTTCTGGAGAGATGCCATTCTGGTAATGTCAGAACTTCCTTTCAGACACAGATAAATCTTTCTTGTTATCATCCTTATTTTTAGTTTTACAGAAGACAGGAGGCCTATTGCGAGGAGAGAATGCTGTGTGCACAGTTCCCCCGCCGCCTCCCCACGAGGCACCCACAGCCCTCTCCGTGGATCTGGTTCTTCCTTTTACTGTTGCAATTCCTCATCCCTGCAGAGTGCTTGCATCATGGGGAGGGCGCGCTTTTTATTTTACTGCTGAACAGAACAGAGGTATTCTCTTGGGAGCTCTTCTGAGTGAACAAGTTTCTGACAAACACTTTCCTAAAGTTACTCTCTGGCCAGATTCGAACAGATCTGAAGATGGTGTCATTTCTGAAAAATGAAGCTGGTGTATGAGCCCAGCCCTCCTGCATACAGCTGGCGGCCCCAGAGTCCCTCAGCTTGGAGCTTGGAGATGGGCTGGCTCTGTCTGTCCTGCACACCACTGGGGTTTCACGCCTTTGGCATTCGAAAATAGAATCTGGCAGTTCTCCAGACTACAGGTTTCCAAATTAAAATTCTTCTTTATTAAAAACAAGGGGCCAGAATGAAAAATTTTCTATGTATGAAGGGAAATTCAACAAGAATAAACTATTTGCTTTATTTTGGAGAATTGTGGCTTGGGAATTGTCTTCATTCGCACATCCGTCCAGTCGCCTGGGCTCCTGTGTGGCCCAAACTTCCATTCAGAAGCCAAAGGAAATGCTGTGACCAAGGAGCTGCTCCTCTTCTGAAGCTCTTTTGCACGTCAGCAGCATGTGGTCCTCTTCTTCACTTCTTCGGTTGATTCTCCCAGCCGGCTGCAAACCCAGTTTGTGGTTCCTCCGCCATCGGCCAACGTCCACGCCTGCTCTTCCTTCAGGACTCAGCCTGCAGAGGACACTGCGGGTCTGCTTTGGGGTCGGGACTGCTGGAGGTCGATGTGGTTGGAATGTGTGCTCTCAAGCTGCTGTTGCAGTGCCCGTTCTAATTGGCTAAGGATGGGTCTTGAAATGTCACAGAAAGATTTATCTCTCAGCACAGATTCTCCCTCAACTAATTTGCAATAGGCCACTGGATAATGGGCTGTTTGGAAAACAAGGCACAGTCTCAGATGCCTTTTTGTTTTAAAATGAAGTTGGTAGGCTTTTGGACTGCAAATAGCTACTGGGAAGGAAACCCATGACTAACTAACTTAGAGACCAATTGGCATAGAGAATCGCAGGCCTTTTGGCAAGGGATCTGGCTGCATCTCCACCTACTCTGCAGGTGCTGCCTCTGGTTTTGCAGAGACAAGGCAGGGAGAACATCCCGGGAGATCCGGATTTCCAGTCAGGAATCCATACCCTCCTTCTGGGTCTTTTTATATCAAGAGCAAGAATAGTTTCAAAGAAGGTATTTCATGAAAAGTGGATTTCCTCTACACTCTTTCAGCTTCAATGGGAAATACATTATTATTTGCTTGTTTTGAAGGTGCTGCTGACCATAGGTGCTTGTTGATGCAATAATTGTTTTGTGGGGTTGGGTGAAGTAGAAAGAGGCTGACCGTGCTAAATGCATGTGCAGAGTGCACAACACATTTCTAAGTCACAAACACTGTAGCACTACCCACTACAGGCAAGATGCGTATTGATGGATGAATATATAAAGAAAATTCAGTTTACACATAATGGAATATTGTTTGGCATTTATAAAGAGGAATATTCTGCTGTCTTGGACTCTGTGGAGGAGACTTGAAGATGTGCTAATCAAAATAAACCAATCACGAAAGGACACATACTGGATAATTTCATTTATGTGTAGTATCTAAAATAGGCAAATACACAAAATTAAAGAATGTAATGGTTGTCAGGAGCTGGGGAGAGAGGAGAAAGAGTAGGTATGAATCAACTGCTGTAAAGTTTTGTTATACAAAATAAGTCCATTCTAGAGTTCTAGGATACAGCATTCTTCCAATAATAAACAATACTGTATTGCACACCTAAATATTGTAAGAGGGTACACTTCATGTTGTCACAACAAAGTAAAATTTAAGAAAGAAAATATTAAAATAAGAAAGCATATTTTGCAAAACTAAGGTGCAGTAGTATTTTTGGTGGCCCAACAGTAAAAGTCCCACTTCTATTTCCTGCAGAATTCCCTTCCAAGATGGAATTCTAGTTGATTTTACATTTCTTAAAATAGCAAAGCCTGTTCTTGTTCATTGGTTGTTTTATATACATGTTATGTATCTAAGTAAGAGGAAAATTTCTGATCTCGTGTACAAACAAAGCTTCTGTCATCTCTAAATGGCTCTGGACTTTCTGAGCTATTATTAGCCTAGAGCATGCAGATAATTGCAATCTACATAGAAATCTAAAAATAAAGTGTTTATTCATTTTCTATAAATACTTTTTTTTTTCCCACCACCATTTTTCCAGAAAGGTTTACAAGCATTTGGATTAATGACTGGCTCTTTCCTTTCTCTTCTTCCTACTTCCTTCTGGAAAACTGAAGAAAAAGTGAAATAGCTTCAAGGCAGAAATCAGGAGAAAAGAAAAAAAAAGTGTAGCCAAGCTCTTATTAATCTGTCTCAGAATGATTGAGAATTGGCTGAAAATCTAATTCTTCTTATGGAATAGGTAACCTTTATCTTGCTGGCATTTACCTGCACGAAGGTAAATATTGATAGTGTTGGTGGGTATGTAATCAATGACATACTTTCATCATTTGTTTTTTAAGCCCCAGACACAATAGTATTGATTACCTCATGCATTTCATGCTAAATAGCTGCATTAATCTGACTTAATGAGTGTATGTTATTGAAACAGCTGTAACCTGTTTACAGCAACTGTCCTGCTTGCTAAATATTTGTTTTCTTCATCTGTAACTTTTGTTTGATTCTTGAGGATCAGGGACCAGCAACCTTTTACCATAAGGGGCTAAATGGGAAATATTTTGTATTTCTGCTGCAGCAAAGTGACTCTGTCCTTGAAGCATAGAAGTAACAAGAGATAATATGCAATCAAACAGCATGACTGGGTTCCAGTTAATACCAATTCGCTAAAACAATAGGTGGATGGAAACTGGACCATGGACTGCATTTGCTAATCCCCACTGTGGGGCAAAGTTGGAGAAAGTAGCCAGATTTACCACCATGATGTGTCAAGGCCAACTATGTAGAAGGCACGTCAGGCACGCTGATCAAGTATCCTGTTCTGAGAAGCTAACATTCTCTTGAAAAGGACAGAGACAAAACAGCTAATAAGAAAACATCTAACAATTTCAGTTGCCAGTAAGTTCTGTGGAGGCAAGAAATTTAAAAATATGTGGGTGATAGGTAATTTATAGTAATGGAATGATGACATTTTTAAGTATGAATCTGTATTTTTGAGTCCTACATCAACTTTTTTATAGTAATCACTCAACCTCAACTCCCTTCTTTATAAAATAATAGCAGAATTTACTTCATGGTGTTCTACTGAAGATAAGATAAAATTTGCAAGGTGTCTTCTGTAAAATAGTGTAGCCCATCATAAGTTCATCACATCTTATCAATTTGCTCCTATCTTTATTTTCCAAAATCTTTCTAAATTTCACACATAGTCACACTTATAAGTAGTTGTGTGGACATCTATCAGTGAGATGGCAAGAGACCAACTTAGGTAATTAAGCTTACTCATCGAGAACTCATTATCTCTAAAATACAGATCCTCCTTCCACTTCTTGAATGAAGATTCTGTAAAAGGCTGGAGTTCTTCGAGAATCCATGTCCACACAATGTAGATGACAGGAAGGAAGAGGAATAGCAATCATCTCTTGCTAAGCCTGAGCACTTCAACCAAGAGCCACTGCAAAGGCATCAAATTCCACTTTTTCTGGAAGCCCACCGTCCACCACCACAACCTTCCAAGAAAGGAAATTTTTGTTTCACAGAGGAAATGAACATTCAGAGCCACTAGCTGTTTTCCTTCAGGCCACTTGGCAGAAGAGTGACAGAGGCACAAATCGAGCCCGGATCTACCCAGTCCAAAGCCAACACACACACCAAGCGGCAGTCTCTAAATTCATCTTGATTTCTTACATCCACCTATGGAAAAGCAGATTATACAAATAAAACATAGAAAAAACAACAATGACAAGAAAAAAACTTTTGGGAATCACCCATAATACCTTTAGATCTGTTCACAGTATCTACTGATACTTACTGGTTTCACTATACTAATATATATCGAGCAAAGGATGAAACCTTCACAAAAAAATAAAAGCATAAGAAGGTGCACTAAAAAATAAATGGTACAACTCATATTTTCCTGCCCCATGTGTGGTGATTACTCCTTGCCTGTTTCTTTTTTTTTTAAACAGTAAGAAATCAATACTAACCAATATGTTACATATTGTTATCTTAGAAGTAGTTGTTCAAGTTATGAGATCTAGGCATTAAAAATGGTCAGACAATCAAGGAATGACAACACAAACTATTCTTTCTGACAAACTAACAGAGAAGCAGTAGTATAGTTATCTATCTTGCATACTTATACATACATATAGTTATACGTGTATATCTGCAAACATATAATCTTTTCCTTTCTCCCATTTCTCCTTTCCCCTATCCCAGCTCTTTTTTAATTTTGAGCACGTTCTTTCCCTTTCCTCATTACAATATCTATTGTACATTTTGGATATCACTACTTTTTCAGGGCTTTTTTGTTTGTTTGTTTGTTTGTTTTTTACTATCTACTTTGGATCACTTGGACACTCCACATCGACACATTGGGAGAAACAATGTTTTCATCTGCTTGTTGAATCTAGTTTAATCCTTGTATGTGGCCTTTCCTACCCAGGCTGAAGGCTTTGTTTTCTGAGAATTTCAAATGAGCGTTACCTTGCTTGGTGAGTCTGGCTCCAGCTACTGGGAAGCGATGCACTCAATGGTGCGGGTTTCACCCTCCAGCAAATCGGTGGCACAAGGGTTAGCATATTGCCAGGAGGGGAACTCAGCCTCCTGGGGAGCTGTGCAGGCCACTACCGCCGCTCACTTACCACAGGGTATCTGGGTGTGTGCCACTGGGTGACCTAAGCAGTAGGCTCCGGCCATTTCAGAAAATGAACTGCTTCTTCCAGCACACAAATATCTTGCTAATTAGCAATTAGCCATTAAGGGAGAAGAAACAGAGAGGAACTAGGGATCTGAAATAGTCTCCTAAGAGATATGGAAGAAGAAAAAAAAAAAGCCAGCATTTAATGTACGCCAGCTAGAAACTGGCTTCATTTGGGCATGATGTCTCGAGCCATTTTTCTAAACGTTTTAGATTCAGCAAAGGACCCCAATACACTCTGCCAAGTGCTTTTTCCTTTAATTTTTAAATGCATTCAAATTTCAAGGGGAATTTAATCCGTATGTTTCTGGTTCTTTTACACTTAACTCATCAAAATGTTGTTCTTTAAGAGCTGTTTGATCTGTAAGGCTTATGAGCCTTTGTTATAAGCCTTTTCAAAACCTCTTTCCCCTTTTTGAATCAGCAAATGGAATTGTGCCAATTCTGAATGGGATTTGAATTTATATAAAAAAAAAGTAGTCCAACTTTAGGATTAAATGCAGAACCTCAAGGGTATCTGACCTGACTTTGTAGAGAGGCACACTTGACCCCTGCAAGGTAGTGAGACCACCCGCGCTCCAGGGCAGAGAATGGTACTTGCACCAACAGCACAGAAAGGGGGGGCAGGGAGGACACAAGCTTCAGAGAGAGGACCAGAAAACCTTAGCACTGGATGTCATTTAGGTTTCCCTTTTGCCCAGTGACATATGGGACACATATTCATTATTACTACAATGCTAATAGCAATAATGCCAATGCTCATAGAAACCACCCGTGTTGCCGGGTGTCTTCCAGGGTCCTGTATGTACATCACCCTTCGTGATCCTCATCAGAACACAGTGAGGCAGACGTGGGGGTGGTAACATTTTGTGGATATGAGCTTAAGATACAGAACCAGTGGTCTTGGGTTTGAATTCTAGCATCAACACTAATCAGCTGTATGACTCAAGAAAAGTTTTTAATTCTCCTAAAACTGTGCTTTTGTCTGATGTTTCTCCTGGTGTTGCCAACGGTCCTGATGATGCTGTTATTGTTCCAATGATGGGCAAAGTCACTATCTCATAGGGCAGCCCCTTCTATTGTGAGCTACTATAATTAGAAAGGTAGCTTTTTCCCCGTTTATGTGGTCAAAATTTCCAGCCTTCAAAATATACCCATTAATTCTAAAACAGGTTTTGCCTCACTCCTCTTCCACACAGCAGGCCTTCACATACTTGAAGATGATTATGGTATGCTGTATCTTTTCCAAGACTAATAACCAATTCTGTTATGGGTCTGTTTCCTGACTTCAGTCCTACACTGGTTACATGTTCCTGACACATCAGATTTAAACATGATCTTCTACATTGTCCTCAATGAGCTCTAAACAAAGTGGAACACAATGGGACCATTCTGTTTTCTGTTTTGTGTTTTATGTTCCAATTAATATGGTCTTATAATCCATTAGCTTTGGGCCACCACATTACACCTTTTTATTTATCTAGGGTTAATATCAATTAATACAAGGCTTCCTTATATGAATTATATTTAAGTTATATTTTGTCTCCTATACTACTGTACTTGATTTTATTTTGAAACATAAACTTTCTCGTGTACCTCATCAAGTTAATAAAAACTTCATACAGGTTTCACAGGGGGAAATGCAGATCTACAGAGTATTTTGATATAGGATGGAATGTGGACCCATGGGAAGAATTTCATGTATTCCTCTTGATATGTGAATTTAGTTAACAGATAAGATTCCAGAGTGCTAAACCTTTAGAGCTTCCTCCCGAAGAGTGATTGTGAAGCTCTGGTAAGTTTCATCATGAAAGAATGCTGAAAAAGGTCAGTGACCCTTATCTCTCCCATTGGGTAAGCAACCGAGAGTGAGCTGCAAGCCTGCAGAGGATGTCTTTAATTTGCCAAGTGACTAAATGTGCAGTCACTGCAGAAGGCATCCACCAGCTGTGCCCACATGGCCCACTCAGCTGGACTGCTTTTCAAAGAGCAGACAGGCTTATCTGGATACCAAATCCCATGCCAAGAAGATCGTTCCTGGGTTTGAACATTTGCATGAGATCCCCTGTAGCCAGGGTAGGCAGCTTTGCTCGACAAAGACAGCTCTCATCCTTCAGGCCAACAAGCAACTCTACCAACTGCTGGACTGTGTGCTAAATGTCCGAGCGCAGTGGTGAGTGTCAGCCCTACTGGGGACTCCAGCCATCTGTCCACTTACCTTCTACCTGTGCTTCATCTTACTGCTCCCGCGGGCTCTGCAAGCACTTTTAAGCTTCAGTGACCTATTGTGTTTGTGAGTTGGGCAGTCTCTGCAGGTTTTTGCTTAACCTGAGAGCTTTTCAAATGCATCTCCATGGAAATTTCTTCTCTTGCTAATAGTCATTAGTTTGGATTTCAATCTCAGAAAACTATGAAATGTACTTGTATCATATGGTGTTTTCCTGAGTGGTCTCATGGAAATGTAATAGTAGGGGAGCTTAAGGCAAGTGAGAATGAAGAGAATTGATTAAGTAGTAGTACCTGCATTCCTAATATGCACCCAGCCCAGTGCTAGATACAGGAATAGTGTGAAACTCACAGGCAGAGGTCTCTGTCCTTTATTCAGAACTGAGAACCATTTAGTATGGATGAAAGGAAGACTCGTATAAAGGAAGTAATGTAAGAACATGGAAGAAAATGCAATCAGATGCTAAAGAATTTGGCATAGCCTGTAATGTTGTGATCACTCAAGTGAAGAAGACCTTGCTGTCAGCCAGAGTATCCCAGAGGCAGGACTGGACCTGAGTGCTTGAACCAAGTCAGATTTTAGTTGACACAGGAAAGGGTGACTTTAAGGAAAGGCAGAAAAACTGAATAACCAACTCGTATGTGGGAACTTGTGTATGGAATTCAACCCCCTGACATGCCTCCATGTACATACAGACATCACAGAAACAGTAAGTCAACATTTCATCCTCATTGTGTGTCATAACAAAAAAGTTATGTGACTTTGGACTCCAGTAGAAGCATTACCATCTTTCTAGGAAGACTTTTCACTTATCCTTGGTTGGATACAACTCCCTTTGAAAGCCAAGCTAGCTCTTCAAATCTATTAATGCTATTCTGAAGTAGGATCCAAAATATGGTTCAGAATATTATATGAAATAGTTCAGTGTGATATGCAGACATTAAAAACATCTTTAGTATACTCTCCAGAGTCTTCACTAATTGCTCCCCCATTTGCTTCTGAAGCATGAATCGTTTCATATAATTCCCACAACACCCTCAGAAGGTAGGTATTATTATCCCATTCACAGATGAGGAAAACAAGATACAGAGAGACTGAGTGACTTGCTTAAGGAAGCATGGTCCATTAGTGATGGGCTGCGGCTGTCAACCAGGCATCATATGCCAGAGCACATGAGAATTTAAACAACGCTGTTATGTAATTGAACTATTTAAATCTGTGTCACAGTTGAACATTTGCAGGTGGCTTCTCATGCCTTCAGGTCTTCCATCACAGCTTCCCTGTGGCAGTGTTATGGCCACAACAAAGCTGAAGTGCACAGCAAGTTTCCATAAAGTGATACACCTTCTCTGCTCAGCCCTGCTGGTCCCCTTTGCCAGGAGTCCTGAAACACACTGCATGCATGGCCCATCACTGTACCCCATCTTGTGAACTTCTCCTTTTCATATTAGCATTCTATCCCATGGTCACCCTCTGAACTTCACCATCATGACTAGTGTCTCCAACTACTTAGCCACTAAATTGGACACCCTGTGCTTTGACTATGACACCTGCCTTCCCTGGTTGGTCATTCAGTCTAATCTCTTCTGTGACCTCATTGAAACCTAAGGTTCCTCTACCACCATGCTCTCCTTCAGTTCTTCAATTTCATCTTTTCTTTCCTTCCTTCCCCACCAAGCCTGGATGTTAGGACTGTGGCTCACCTTAATTGTAAATACCCTCATCCCCATTGTCCGTAAGTTTCATGAGGTCAACTGTATGCTACATTCTCAGCATGTATACATTTTAGAAGGTGGCAAATAATATTTCTTGAAAAATTGGATGGTGGAACAAATTAGTGAAAGAAGGAAAATGTGCATATATGATCACACAAGGACTCTCCAAAACTTCTGCACTATAGCTGCGAACCCCATTTCCCTCTTCCTTCTTCCTGCAAAGAAAAGCTGATCTCCTCCCATTGAAACCTGAGTTTATTAATGTTTCTATGGCCACCTTGTTTTATAAATTTCTTTCTCTTTTAGGTGTCTATAATCTCTTTTTTAGGTGTCTATCATCTTCCTACTGATCATCTTCAGCAATTAAATATGTTCAAGTGTATTTCATATTTAAAACCTTTGCATGATTTCTTGTTCAACTTCTATCTTTTCCTTGTCTCAGCAATAAAGAATTCCTAGGTATTGCGGCATCTCTATCTTTCAGCCCGTATTTCCTCCTTTGTCACTATGTCTGGCCTCTGTCCTACTAGTCCTCTGAAATTGCACTCACCAGGATGTCCATCCATTGGCTCTGTTGACCTTTATGAGGTGGGTTTTGCAGATGGTGAACGTGTTCTCCTCAAGTTATTCAGGATCTGTCGCCTTGCTTCTGGAACCCACCATCAAGTCTCCGAGTTAATCTTATCTTTCTCAATATTCTTTGTGGCTCTCCCTCTTCTGCCAATCACATAAATGTTGCAGTACCTGTGGTCTCTTACTGAGTCATCTTCCCCCTGGGTTCCAACCCTACTATCTTCCCTATACATGCTTCCCATATAGAAATCCCTCACCCAGACTATGAATCCACAAACTGGATCCCACCCTATCACCTCCATTTCCTCTTCTCAAGTCTCCCTCAGACTGACCATTTCTCTCCATTCCTTGGATAATTGAAACCACCTTGCTCTCTCTTCAAATTATTACAGAAGCCTCTATCTGGTCTTCTCACCTGAGGTTGACCCTGATCCAGTTCATTCTCCATGTTGAACTTTGGTCATAAAGGCTTTGAAATGGAAAGATCATTCAATTCTTTCATTTTTAGAGCTTTTCATTGGTTTTCTCATCATGTTGGAGTACAGTTTCCCTTTCTTATGTTAACTTAGCAGACCTTAAGCCTTCTCACTGGATACCATTGTTTTACATTCCATTTCTACTCTCAACCTCCATATACACCTTGTTCCTCCTAACGTACTGTTCCTGGCCCGCATTCTGATGATATCACAGCCTCTTTTCTTGCCATGTTCTCTCCTGATTCTAGACATTATCTTATCAGATCCCTTGCCTGGAACATTTGTTTTTGTAAGTAACATGTACTTTTGTGAGCCCAAAAGGCCATGGTGCATGAGGAAGAACCCAAGACTTGAACTTTGCCAACTTACTCTTTTGTTTGTCTGTCAGTTCACCCAACAGATACTGGATCTAGCACTGGTCTTTTCTTTCTTTCTGCTAAAGCATGCTTCATCTGGCTATCTCCTACTTGTCTTCCTATTCCATCTCAGGCAGCAACTACTCCGTAATACTTTTTTTTTCTGACATCCACCCGTACACTCATGAATCTGTCTTTTGGGATGTCGCATTGTATCCTGAAATTCTTGGATCACAGCAGCTCCCTTCCTCAAGGAATATGTGCAAAATGCCTCTTTTGAACAAGACATGGTACTGGGCATCACCTTGGGCATCACCCAAATTATGTATTTCCTGATTACTTGCCTATGTTAGTAGTAGATGGCATGCTCTTTGTGGGCCATGACAGTGGCAGTTTCACAATCGCATTATATTACTAACTGGCATTGTTCCTAGGTTGTGGTAGGTTGTTAGAAATATGATAGACTCACCCAAAATATTTGTTGGTTGGTTGAGAGGTTGGAAAGATGGAAGAATAAATTGGTGAGCTGGGTCTCTGGTTCTGCATCTTGTGGTCCTTCAAGGGCTCAGGAAGGTGTGTTACTACTAGTGAACTTCTTTTCTACAGAGGCTCTTACCTATGCCATCATGCCTGGACTCTCTATCCCTGACTACCCCGGGGTCTCTTTATCTCTTCTTTCCCTCTCAGAGTCTCAACCCTTAAGAACACTAGTCTCTTACCTAGGAAGACCCAAACAATGACTTTGAGTAGCATTTATCTGAAGAATGAGATTGGGAAGAGCTGAATAATTGGTTAGAATTCAGCAGTCCATTGCGGACACTGGACTCCAGGTGTTGGTAAATAGAAGCCCCTTTCAGCAGCAGAGCAGCAGGCTTTTCCTCCTCTTTTATTATGATGATGATTATTATTTTTGTGGTTCCCATGGAAACAACCAGAGTGAGAGAACAAAAAAGTCAAGGAGGTTAGAATGATGAGACAGCCCCATATGCTTAAGAAGTGTGTGTGCGTGTGTGTGTGTACACACACACACACGCACACACACACACACACACACACAGGGTCCTCTCTTTATTCTCCAGCACACAACTGGGTCAGGGGAAATCATGGTGTTTATTCACAGCATTTGTTACAATTGGGCTCAACCAGGAGACATTCATCAGCTTTTAGCAATTAGAGAGTCTTTGTAATGACAGCTCCATCAGGTTAATAGCAGGGAGAGGGAAGACAGAGATGGAGACATTCTGAATTCACCCCAGAGAAGTGTCAGAGGAAAGACAAAACTCATTTGGAGTGGATGCCTGGGTATGCCTCTGCCGTATTCATTCACTGGGATGGGATGGCTGTGGATGCCTTCTTTGGGGTGCAGTGGGGCGTGTCCAAGGAGCTGCCCCTGGGGTTAAGAGTCCTGAAGTAACTCATCTGTTCTGTCCCTGCTTTTCTGATTCTTACCCTAATGTTGGGATTGGAAGAGAAGTGCTTTCTCAGAACAGTCTAGCAGAGCATTAGCATCTTGAGCCACCAGTCATCAGAAGGCTTCCAAAGGAATTCTTTGTCCACTGTTTCCACTGCCTGTTTAGGGACTGACCAGTCACCTCCTTAGGTTCATTTTTTGCTGTAATATTCAGAAACCACTATGTTTTAAGTGGTGTCTTATACACAAAAGGTGAAGAGAAGACAGACTTGAAATTCTGGAACAGAGAGGAAGCTCACAGTAATTGGCAGTGTAGTAGAGAATATAAAAGACAGGAACCAAGGAGGATATCCATGACAATGGCAGTGACCTGTCCATTTCATCCTGTTTTCCCTCTTACTTGTGTTTGTAAAGCTAAGCACTTCGTTTCCCAGCATGCCATGACCAAGCGTCACCAAGCCACTGGCTGCTATCCTGAGACGTGCTATTCCCAGAGTTTGTACTAACAGAGTCCACACTCAAGGTGATGATCTTAGAATGCAAGTGCTAAAATGCAATCAAAGCCTACCAGTCTGGCTGCTGAAAGAATGCCCAGAGCTCAGTCCACTCCAGCCCTATCCTAGTCTAGTGACCTCCTAACACACCCATGGGGCACTATTGCTGAGCCCGTAAGACTCCTTTCTTGCTTCAGCAACTGACAATTTTGAGTTTACTAGATTCACTCATTAGTCACATTGAACAGGAATGAGGAGGGCCTCCAAAGAGGACACAGGAATTTCAACTCAGTCTTTACCTCTTGTGCGGCAAAAGAATTTCAGGATGCATCAGTGTGAGGCACAGACTGATTTACTAGGCAGTTCAAATAGGAGAGAGGATAGAAAGGACTTCAGACTGATTAGTTGGAGGAGCTTTCTCTGATGAAGAACTTCAGACTGCCCCCTTACAGAACGATTCCAGCATTTGTGGATTAGCTGAAGTGGTCCAGGATCCAGTAGATCCTTGTCTCAGCTCTGCTTTTGTAGTTTCAGGGAAAGCCTTACAGCTTGAGGGACAACTTGGCTACCATGAGATGATTGCTTTTGCCCGGGAAGGGTGATCTCATCATGGAGTGGTTTGAAAACTCAGCTTCTCCTGGGATCCAAAGTGATTGCAGGTATGAAGATTTCTAGGGTGTTGCAACTCTATGCTATAAAAGCTGGCAAATGGATATTCTTGCAAACCTTCAAAATTACTTTATTACTTTTTTTTCCCCTGAGGTACTGAGGATTATACCCAGGTCTGTTGCACTGAGATGCATTCCAAACGCTTTTTGATTTTGTTATTATTGGTTTATTTTGAGTCAGCATCTTACTTAGACTAGGTTGCTCAGGCTGGTTTTGAACTTGCAGTCTTTCAGCCTCAGAGTGCTGGGATTACAGCTCTGTGCCACCACACCTGTATCTGGGTACTCATATCTTGATATCCTCAAGTTATGACAGGGGATAGGATAGACAAGGTAAATTTGGTGCTAATAAACCTTAACGATGACACTCCTTAAGTAATTAGCATGTTTATGTGCAGAGCTGAGTGGGGCATGGTACAGTTTTAAGGCAATGAGGGTGACAAAACTTTGGGTTTCCTTATTTCCTTTTTACCTGTCTTTGTTTCTTCCATCCTACCTCGTTCATATCCTGACTAGTGCAGCATGTCACTGCAAAGCAGCGGAAGCTGATTGTTGTTTCCTAACCCTCCCCACTGCCTTGTCAACTCCTTTAACCTGCCACAGCTCCTCTCTGACAACGCGAGTCAAGCCTGAATGGCAGATGCTGACAGGCCCCTCCACCTCTCTCTCTGTGCCACTCCCAGTGACCTGCCACCATAGTTTTTCAGTTTTTTCTTCCCCTAAATGATTATTTTTTTCTCCTATCTTTTGACCACAGGCCTTTGATTGCAAGAAGCAACTCGGTTACATATTACCAGAGTAACAGAGTGTGTTGTAATTGGCCAGGAATCAGTCTTGAAATGTCAAGGAAAGATTTATTTCCTAGTGCAACCTCTCTAGGT
Source organism: Dasyprocta punctata (assembly GCA_004363535.1). Taxonomy (NCBI): domain Eukaryota; kingdom Metazoa; phylum Chordata; class Mammalia; order Rodentia; family Dasyproctidae; genus Dasyprocta; species Dasyprocta punctata. Next base: position 213,461 of record RJWM01000008.1, read on the forward strand.
GCTAATTTTGCTATAGGCTGCTAGATAATGGTTCCTGCTCACAATGGGCGAGAGTTCCTAATCAGAATACAGGATTGTAATTGGGTTGAAGGGATTTTAAATCATTAAAGTTGCATTTAGAAAGGGGAATAGAAATAGAACCCCAAGATTGAATGACTCACTTAGTATTTAATGAGAGAGTCATGGAGTATTACTTATAATATTCTCTTAATGACCTTACAAGCAATGTAACTGCCCCCACCCTCCAGGGCCTATTCACAAGGCACAATTCTGCAGTCTCAGACCCACCACTCTGGAGCAATTAATTACTGACCCATCTAGGAGCAATCAAGCTCTGCTCGGCCAGCAGAAGCACTGATTTCTTTCCCCACTGTCTCTTCACTCTTCATCTTCCTGCCTGCCTCACGCTAGGGCCTGCTGGGCAGTGAGCCGACATTTACCAAGCCATAAATCATCATATAGCTTTTGGAAACCCTGGCTTACTGTGGAAGCACCAGGATGACAGAGTACTGTGGAAGGTCTGGCAGGAGGGAGCATTGGGAAGCGGATTTGCAGGCTCCAAGGAGCAAATAGTCTGCCGATTTCAGAGGATTGTCTGTGGTGTGTCCATGTGAGTTTGAATACACTAGTTCATGCTTTCTCAATGGCTAGTACAGTTCTTTGATAACTCAGTCTTCATATTGCTGGATAAACATAATCTCAGCCACCAGAATTAGAGAGCAAATAGCACAATGGAAAGAGTCCTATAGCTCAAGCACTTCCTCTTTTGAGTCATGAGATCTTAGCTGTGCTCATAGCAGGCACTAAATGATGGTAGCCCGCATAACGTGATTGTGACCAAGGATTGCCTAGCCAAACTCAGTAAATCTGTTCTAGGTAGTGTGCACTGTTGGTATTTATTTTGGACTTCATTTCTAGGTCGGTCTCTTAGGCAAAATTCATATTTATGGGGTTCTTTAGAAAGGTTGTAGGGGGACTGCTTAAGGCATATGTGTGTACTTGCTCGGAAAAGGTCTCAACCTCCAGAAGAAACTGTGTGTGTGCTGATTGTATCATTGTCTCTCATCCATGTGGCACCGGAATCCAAATTGGCACTTATCCTGCATCAGTCTTCCTTGAACTTTGGCCTAGCATCAGCCAATTTGCTGGGAAAACTGTTGCTTTGGTGGCCAGGGTGATACTTGTGTTTTTGGCATCTTATATATTTCCCACTATCTTGGCAGAACAATTGATACAACATAATGGCTAATACTTACAGGGTCTCTTAGATCTGACTGGTCTGGGAAGGCTTTCTGCTTGCGAATGTCTGTGCCCACAGTACCCAGAAAGTGGTAGAAACTGTACATACTTGAGAGAACAATGAGCAAATGCATGAGACATATTTTTCTCTTCAAGCCCCCAGTCTTCTATCTCTTCCACTTGGGCAATTGCTGAGGACCTTCCTCCATAAAAAAGACTCATAGAGTCCCTCTGACTGGACAGAGAGCCAATTGTTCATTGTATATAGTGACCTTGATTGTTCAACCCATTTTTCCATTAGGTCAATCCTAGCACAGCAATGAAGCCTGGATGATAAACAAAAATTTTCCCTCTACTGTTCTGCTTTTGTCTGAAGGAAAACAAGGATGGGTGGCATGCGTTTTATTGTATTTGTTGTTACTGTCAGTTGATCTTACTAGAAAAGTGTCATGATTAAGATTAGCTAGGATCTTCTTTATTTATTAGGTGTTGACGGGTTTAAATTTAGTAATTCTGAAAACATCAGTTGTTATACTGATACTTTACCAAAAATTAAAAATGATAATGTTTACTTCATACAAATCAAAGGCAACACAATATAACAATGTGTGCAAAAGAACACCCTGTACTTCCTGCAATTAGTCTTTTACCCCCAAATTATGATTCATTTATGATTAATCTAATAATGTCTTAATGCAAAAGGTAGCCCATCCTTCCAAAGACTCCTACAGAGAATGCTTTGTGTGAAGAGTCTGTCATGATAGCTGTCTCAGCTAATTCATCCATTCTGAAAGCTCAGGGTCTGTACTTTTCTTGTACAGAGTGCCCTGTGCATTACAAGCTGAACTCTTACAAAATCTTCCCTGGGATACAGATGTTACCTGGACATTAAACTCACTGAGATTTGTGCTGCAGACCACATATCTCAGTGGCTCCCCGATGGTGCCCTGTCCTTACTCTCAGGACATGGACTGGGCTTTGTGTTTTTGATCTTCAGTTTCCAGGAAGGTCAGTCTGCTTGCCCATAGGTCACATTTGAAGAAGTGGAAGCCTTACCCTCTCAGGACAGACATGACCTCTCAAGTGCAAAGCTTGATGTGTCGCCAGTATTGTTGCACAAATTCCACAAGCGCCTTATCACTTAGTATGCCAAGGGTTCCTAGATTCCAGTCCCCCAAGGTATCTCCTTGCCGGATACCCTCAGGCAGCAAAAAACCTGTGCAACCCAGGCATAACTCTCCTGCAACCTGCACTGTTTTGATTGTAGCCAGACTAAAGTCCAAGGAGTCTACTAAATATTTATGGAAACATTGTGTTCATATTTAATCAGGAATGATAGTTTTGTCTTCTTTATAAAAGCAGCAAATCCCTAGAAACTGGTCAGGAGCACCAGCTGTTTACTGCCGGAAGAATCTGCTCCTTATCTCCGTGTAACCACCTGCTTCTTCGAGATCATGTCTTAATTAACTCCATGTTATCAAAACTGAAATTGTAGCAACATGGTAGAATCAAATTGTAAGTGAAAGATAAAGGGGAAAAAACAATGCTGACCAGGGAACTGAACATGGGGCCTCTCAAGCTGCCAGTGGCTGGTTAGGGGTGGATCGGTGGCAGGTTGCTGAGATTCAGAGTAATGAAATCATGCATGTTCCATTTGGAAGAGAGCTTAGAGGTCTTCTAATCCAACTCTGTTCAAATATTTTTCAACTTGTGACACTTACTCTTTTTACTTGTGAAGCTTACTCTTTTTTAATTCATGATGATATATTTAATGTCTCATTTTCTTCATTTTTAAAATTGCTGGTTAAAAATCACTCAGTTGATGTCATGACCCACTACAAATTCATGACATGGAGATGAGAAAACAGTGTTTGTGTCTAATTCCTAAATTTTACAGTTTAGGACAGAAGAACAAAGGGATGAAGTGACTTGCTTGTCCTTAAGCCCACATCTACAGACTCCTGGGGAGTCCTGTTCTCTGTCATGTGCAAAATCCTGCCAGGCCTAAGAGCCATGAATTCAGGGGACCTTGTTACTTGCAGGATGGTAAGGCTGAGCACTGTACAATAAACCCTGTGTGTTTCTGAGGAGGATGGAGGTGTAACAGGGGTACTCTGATTGCAGTTCTGCATTTCCATACAGAAGGCAAGATAATGCTCCATGGAACCAGTCTAGCCTCCTCAAATATTTAAAATCCTGTCTTCCACTTCATTTCTACCTCTTTCATTTAGCATCTTTACCCAAATCTCACCAACTTGTTCCATTGTGTGTACCTCCTCATGAGCCCTTTCCTCTAGGCCACTGGACTAACATGCCAGTCAAAACAGGCATTCACACGGTGACAATGAAAAGTTAAAAAAACAAAAATGAAACTCTGGAATTCCATGATAATCATCTCCCTGCCTGTGTCTGTACATTTTCAATGTATTGAAGAAAACTTTCCAATGAAAACCGCCTGTCTGTTAACACCTACATTGGCCTCGTCTCTGTCACTCTTTGGTGAAATCTATGGGCCTAAACAGGGTTTGTTTACTACCTTGCTACAATATTGATCGACATGACAGACAAGATATGTACATGGTGTTGTTTTTGAGGGAGGAGATTGACTGGGAAGATGGTTAACCAGCACTCATAAGGTCTGGCCCAGCAGAAAAGCAGCAAGTCAGAGGGATGCATAGGCCCACACCGCGTGGCAAATTCATGATGCATTATGCAAGACTGCTTTGAGCTGTGTCCACCAACCCACACTTCTGTGACAACTGAATGCCAAGATCTGGGAATGGAGGTGGTGGCAGCAGTGCACGAGCACTATTAACTTCTTAGGAATTCATTGCCTCATTTCCTTCAGCCCCTGGCAGGTGGCCACAAGCTTACTTGACTGCATCCAAGCAAGCACAACTTTGAACAGCAAGCTGCTATCTTGAGTCTGCCTTGGAATAGCTGTGTTCTTCACTTGCTGAGGGAATCCCCTCCTTTCTTTCTTCTGAATGCTCACTTCTACCCGCCTCTGCCCCTCCCACACAGATACAGACACCGAGCAGTGTTTAGATATGTGAGGTGAGCTATCAGTTGTGATTTAATGAGGAGTATCACTGTCAGATTTTACAAAATGGAATTTCATCAGATGGTGAAGGAAGATATCTGCATAGAAACTACAGAGGGGATTTTGACAGCGTTTTCAATCCAGTTATCAAAGCATTTGCAGTTCAAAGCAGGTGAAACAATAATGTAATCTTAGCACTGAATGCTCATTTGTATCTGAGTGTTTCAATAAATAAAATGGCCTGGGAAATGAAAGCAGACCTGTTGTCTCCAATCCACTAAATTTAATATCCAGGGTATTGACTGACAGCTTTTTATCACCATAATTAGTATGGATTGTTCCCGAGGCTGTTGATCAATCTTCCCTACCTCTATGGACTTGAGTTGCTGTTTTTTCCCTCTCTTGCCTTCCCCACCCTTTATTTTAATATCGATCTTGCCATTTGTGATCTGCCACAAAGATGCTGCTCATTTATACAAAAGAAAACTCAGGGTGACCAGAGATGGTCAAGCAACAGTCATTGGTGAGCAGTGGCCACCTGTGACATCACTCTTCTCAGCCACCATGACTGTGTGACTTGACTCCTTGGTGCCAGTGGCCTTCTGTCTTCTGTATTACATTGGTGCCCGTAGTCTCTCCATTTCATGAAAACCCTGCAGATGAGACAAGCCATGGAGCCAGTGCTCAGTACATATCTGCTCAGTGAATGGATATCCTTTCTTTAAAATCACCAAGCTAAATGAGGAAGTTTATGTAGGTGGAAAAACTCAATGCTGTGTGTGTCTGTGTGTGTGTGTGTGTGTACACACGCACATAACTACGATATAATCTGTTCCATATAATACAGGCCAGAAAACCCAGACCTCATTTCTTACTTCTCGACAAGTCTTTCCCAATTTGATATTGATATTGTCTCCTTTTCAACCTATCTTTGCCTCTATCTCCAAGGACATAATTGCATTTCTTTCTATCTCTTTCCTTAACTATAGCAATAATTTACTGTCTCATCTCCCTGCCTTCCTTCCTGTCTTGCCTAACCCCAGATCTCCATCCTCAAACCTCCACACAGTAACAGGCAGGCCTATGCAAAGCAAATGCTTACTGTACTCTGAGGATAGCTCATGGGTGAGCTGAAAAAACATACAGCGGTCATCAGTCCCTGCTTACCATCTCTCCATCCCCTCCCACCACTCCTTAAAGGAAGATGGAATTGCCTCTAATTTCTCTTCCTTATCATCTCTCCACACCTCTACATCTCTGCTCACATTCATTTGGCCTATGATACTTTCCATCCATTTTCTTCCTAGTCTTCTCCATCTCTTATGAATTAGCTCAGATGGGATTTTATTTTAGGAGGCATTCTTTTAGCCCTCAGTCTCTCCTAACTATCTCTTCCATCTTACAAAAGGTCATATATATATATATATATATATATATATATATACACACACACACACGTATGTATATATATACACACACACATATATATATATATATGTATATATTCTGCATATACAAAGACACTTTATGTTTGTTTATCTCTATCTCATAGTAGAACATAAGCTCATTGCAGATGGGGACAGGAACTGTGTATTCTTCTTTATCCTATTCCCAAAGTGAGGCACAATGTCTGGTAACTAAGATGTGACTTTTGAACTGGAAAGTAGTATCTTTAAGAAGCAAATGAGTGCATCCCTAAAGTTAGGGCATCCTTCATGTCAAATGGGATATGTTTGTGGTGCATGTAACATGCTTCGCTGTTGAGCTGTACAGTAAAATGAGCAAGAGGTAGGTACAGTGTATCAGGTAAGAAATTATAGGAAAATGTCCCTTCTGCAGTTAAGGAAATCTGAATGCATTTGCTATGGTTTGGATGAGACTCAAGTGTGTCCCCCACAGTTCCAAGTTTTGGAGCCTTGGTTTCCATTGTGCTGTTGAGATGGCAGAACCTTGAAGAAATGGATCCTGGTGGAAAGTGGATAGGACACTGGGGTTGTTGCCTTTGGAAGCAGTTAGTCCAGGTCTAACTAATTTTTTTGAGTGTGTTCTTGTAAAAAAGCAAAACTACTCCTGTACTTGTCTCCTCCTGCCCTTAGCCCTTTCCCTTCCCCATTCTGTGCCATATGCTGAAGCAGGCAAAGGGGTTCTCAACAGATGCTGAATAGTGGGGGCTGTCCCCAAAACTCTTTAGAAAATTAAGAAGCCCCAGGTGTGTTGTTTGGGCAATGAAAAATGGGCAAATGCACTATTTTTCTTTGCATCTATAGAATGTAGGAATTGATAGATTGGTTACACTCCATAGTATAAGAGAGTTTTGCAATCTACATGCTCGAATAGTGTTTTCATATTGGTCTTCCTAAAGAAACTGCACTCTGCCTGGTGTGGTAAAGATCAGATCGTCAGCATACCTGTGCTGAAGGACATTTCCTGGGCAGAGTAAATGTGATGCATTTCTAGACAGGTCCTGCAAGCTTACTCTGGCTGGATAGGCCTTGTTGTGAGTGACAGGCCCTGGGGGCTGCATGGAGCCTGTCTTCCAATGTCCTTGGCCCCACAGCTGCCCAACTCTGGCAGGGTCTGCACACATTGTGTGCCTTGTATTGAGGCATTGATGCTAGTGCAATTCTTCTTCAGGATGAGCTCATCAGAGTCACATTGGACCATACAGATCACACACTCCTTGGGCCCTAAGGAGCCTGTAGCATCTACAGTGCAAACTGGCCCCATAGAAAAGCAAACTGGTGCCAGGTGCTGCCCCCATCTCAGCCCATCTTGACTATTATGGAGCACCATCAGCAGATGTTCCTCAAGGTGAACCCATCTGTGCACAGGCACGTGCAGGCCCTCCTCCTAGCTTGGCCTTGCTCCATGCTTATATAAAACAGATTTGACAGACTGATACCGAATGGCATATCTTCCCGGTCTGATTGGAATCAGGCCCTTCTACCACCTTTGGGATCCATTGCAACTTCATGTAAAATGTACAGAAGTAATGTGATTCTTACCTACACAGCTAAGTGTTCCTTTACTTCTCGGCTGGCATTTCCAATCCCAAGTATCACTGCTGGGGAGCACATTCCTGCAAACTCAGTGTGGAGCTCAGGAACTTTGGTATCTGCAGCTTTGTGAAAATGCTTTTCCATGTTCCTGCAGTTGGTCTGGTTAATTCATTTTGAAGAAAAAGTGAGTTGCAAAGTGTACTGTATATAATTCCCAGGTTAATTATATATGGCTGGTGGGGATGGCTAGCAAAAATGAAGAACACCCAGTGTACCTGCTGTTTGTTGCTGATATTTCTGCAGATGTGTATGTATGTACTTTAACCTAAAAGAGATATTTGCAGGCATATTTTGCCTCCTGGGTCCATGTTTTGACTGTACCACTGACTGGCTGTGGATCTTCTCAAGACAACCAATTTTTCTGAGATTTTATTTCCTTGTCTTTAAAGTTCTTTGCTGATGTGAGGGTTAAATGAGGTGAGTTAGGTGAAGCAGCTTCAAAAGAACCAGGGATTCACTAAATACCCTTTTCTCTTTCTTTTCTTCAAATTACCTTCCCATAGGTAGATCCTGTCCACAGCATCTTTGAACTTAAAATAGTCTGTTTGTAGCATCGTACCACTTAATGTTATATACATAGCATGCACGTGTATATGAATGCTTCTTCTAAATATGTGAGTATGTTTACCAAAATATTTATAGTAGATGTATCTGAGTGAGGAGATTATGGGGTAATCGATTTTCTCCATTTCCTTCCCTTCCTCTCTTCCTCCCTCTTTCCTCTTCTATTTTTCTTCCCTCCTTGCTTCCCTCTTTTCTCACTTTCCTTCCTTCTTTCCTTCCTTCTCCCACCTCTTTCTTATGTTTCTTTTCTTTCTTTCCATTCTTCTTTCCTGGTATTAGTCTTATTTATCTACTTTTTTCTATCGTGACCATTTTACAAAATACTAAAAGTCATACAGATAGTCTAGTTCTTTAAAAACCGACTTATAGAAAGCCAAACAAAAAGGACCGTCTTGTAGATGCAGAAGGAAGCCCAGCTGTGTTGCTTTAACTGCACCACCACCACCACCACCTCCACCTCTAGGACACTGCGACTTCAAGGTGACCCCTGGCTCCCAGTCCAACACTGACTCCCAGCACCTCCCTCCCCACGTGTTGAAGATTCCCTGGAGCCTCTCGTGAGCACAGGCAAGGCAGGGTGATTTGCGAGCATGGCTTACGATGCAATACCATATCTCAAAGGTGTGTCCCACTTACGATGAATAGAGTTTTGGGACACAGGGAACTCCCAAGGGAGTAAGTTCAGAATAAATAAATGCGAGCTTATTAATTGAATACATACCATTAGACCAGGATCCCAGTTGTATTGGGGCAGAAAAGGGAGCTATTAAAATTTATCTATTGGAAGAGACAGGAAAAGAGAAATCAAAAGAGAAGGATGAAGGCTATACAGCAATAGAAAGAGTGTTAAAAAATAGAGAAAGAAGTAAACAAAAAGAACAGACTACAGACCATGTTAAGAAAGAAGAGCAGAAAGAGAAAAAGTTGGAAAGAAACAAACCAAGGGACTTAGCAGAGGTACTTTGGCCCTATGTTTCCAGGTCTAAAACCAGGGCGACTACAGCAGTCGGCCACATGGCTAATTGCCTTTATTATAATGAGCCAGCCCATCCAGCCTGCGGGTTACAGGCAATTTTCTCTGGTTGGCTGACTGACTGCAGGTTTCTGTCATCACACAGTCTCCACAAACAGGTCACACAGTGCTGAGCTGATTTCTTCATGCTGGAGGACGTTGGCTCGGGCCTCGCCTCCGCCTACCCATCTTGCTTTCCCTCAGGATCTGACACCCACATGTGTGTTCAAGAGGCATTCCGGACAGCACCTGATCACACTGGGCGGAAAGCCGGGGATGGAGCACAGGGCCTCCTCCCTCTTTCAGCCTGCACGGCCCTGTTCTGCAGAGGACCTGTAGAAGTGAGGCAGTCTGACAGTGGCCTGGAGCATGCCCTCCATGGCTAACAGGGTGGATATTGGTTGCTAATAAGCCAGTGAAATAGTGAGGTTCAATTACTTACATGTTCCCTGAAGCTGAAACAATTGTCATTATCCCACATAATATTCCTTGACCTAAATTTTCACTTGAAAGCCTTCAGCTAACAATTATTGCAAAAGTTGAGTCATAAACAAACACATTCATATGCCAGAAATGAAAGGGGAAAGGGGGCAAGGCCGACCTCGCGCCTCCCTTCTTGTCCCTTTGCCTTGGCTTTGAGAGTTCAGCACAACTTTTTCCAAGGAGGTGTTCACGGGAGAGTTCATCTAAGGGGAACTGTTCAGAGGTAATGAGGCAACTGGGCTTTCATTGGAAAAGGGATGGCAGCATCCGTGCCAGGGAGATTTGAGCCATCTGGATTAAAAGGGTCAAACTATCCACTGGCAGCAATTAAGCAGCTCCGTGTGGAGGAGCCACGTGACCACACCAAAGGAGCTGCCAAGAACAGGAGATTAGTAAACAAAAGTGCCCACCAGAAGGCTTCCAGGTTGGCCACCCCTCTGGCCACTTGGCATTTACACAGCTTCCTCTCTCTGGCGTTCCATCTGTCTATGCCCACAGCCTACCTATAAGCTGTCTGCAGAGACTCAGCAGAGCTGAGTTTGTTTAAAATGTTTCAAGTCTGGGGCTGAGTGGATCAGGATGATAAATCTTAGACATCTACCGCACTCTTCCCTAATGTGTTGGCAGTGCCTCTGATGCTGTTGATTATTTTTCACTGTTCCACTGTGATAAGCTGAAGGAGCTGCCGTAGTAGAGTGGTGATGCTTAATTCCCTGATGGTGACTGTAATAGTTTAGCCATAGATATTTGCAACTCAGAAAGCATGTGGCTTGATTTTGTAATACAGGTCTTTGTGAAGACTTGAGAATCAACTGAATGACTCTCTGAGTTCTTTATTCAATCTGGGAATGGTTTATTGAAAGAATTCTTAAGGACGTAGAGAACTGCCAAGTGCATTTATTCGCTGAGTAAATATTTACATTCCAGGTACTGTATTAGTCCCTGTGACTAGAACAGAGATCTGTTCTTTCAACCTCTTAATGAAAAGAAAGGTGAGCAGGCATCTTAACTGCAGATGACTCCCAGTGTAGAGCCTGTTTCTGATTCCCAACTGGAATTACTATCAAGTAACACAAAATGAACCGTTCTTGAGAATGTGCTACTCCTTAATTCCTTCCAGTCTTCTGTAATGTGTCAATGTATACTAGTAGACCATACTTTTTTTTTTTTAATGGTCTCTTTTCCACATGAGATAAAGGCACTTCCAGCACAGGAGCAGTGCTATGATAGGAACAGTCTGGAGCAAGTTCTAGTTGCTCCTATTTTTTTTTTTCATTTTTATGATATACCACTCCCCTGGTTTTTGCTATCCTACTCCTATGGACACTGCTGGATCCCCTGCACATTCTGGTGTTACCAGGTCAAAGACTTAGCCCCCTGACTTATGGTTTTCCTTTCCTATCAGTGTATGCACATAATTTACATCTTCTCTGTGTGATGCCTCCTCTGTGGTCCAGACTTACCGGAACAATAATTTGATGGATAGTTCAGCGTAAGTGTAATGTCCATGCCTACTGTGAACTCAGGGTGATGCCAATAGGTCACTACTGGTATGTGTCTAAAACAAAGTTTTCTTTTTTATTTTTTCTTTGCAAACCCTGTGATTCTGCTCGCTCCATCTCGGTAAGGGACCCTCTTTTCTACACTGTTGTTCAGACCAAAGTTTTGAGAGTTCAAACTTCACGTTATGTCATTTCTCTCAGCCTTACCATATGCCTGTTCTTAATCGATCTGCAAGTTTTATTGAATGCACTTTCAAAATATATCACCATTCCATACTTTTATCATTTCCAAGCCCTTTAGATCAGCCCAGTATCACCACATTATAAGACTTTCTACACAAGCATCTTCTCTGACCTCTCTGCTGCCATAATGTTCCTGCAGCATAGTTCCCTAGAAAAAAATTTATACCTATCCATTAGATATAATCTATATATCAGATATTGCTTCCCTGCTTGGGACTTTCAGCTAAACTCCTCACACCTAAAATTTAGTCTCCTTCCAAAGTGCCAAGCTGACCCCTCCTTCCTCCCAGATCTCAACTTCTGAGTATCCCACTGGTCTTTCAGCTGCTGGATCTTCACTTGGCTTGACTGCCTTCTACATATATGTAGATGCTGTTTCCTTAAAACGAATGACCTTAAGGACTCAATCACATCCACACATGCTTTTGCTCGACTCCATACCCTTCCTGTAGCCCATTGCCCTGGGCATTGTCTTCAGTGTGCTTCTTTTCTGTGCGGTAAACTCTCACCTTTCCCTAGTGTCTCCTCCTCAGACTGTTCTGCAGGTGCCAGGAAGGAGGCCTTACCTCCCATACCTTATTGTGCTGGAACCATGTCTGATGGTGCACAACACGCATAAGTGAGTAGGTCATGGAATAAAAGTGTCACACACTCCTCTCCCCATAATTTTAGCTTCCTGAGCACAAAAAAAAACCAACTAAAAAATAATATCCTCTTTCAGGTTTCTACACGAATTATCTCTGCCAGGGACTGCTGCCTCTCTGGAGAGCTGGGTTGTCAGCACGCAGCTGCAGTGTGATCGAGTAGACTGTAGGTAGCATGGGTACGCTTGGCATCTCAGATGCCATGTGTCTGGGGCTCAGCGCTTTTCCATTTTTGGCTAAAGGGCTTCACTGCAAATGGTTTTACTCTTTTTCATGCCTGGCTGAAATTTTACAGCGAGAAATAATTTAACAATGTTTGGTTTTTAAAAATTTTTACTTGAAAATTATTCTTAGCACATATTGTTATTGCTAGATACATTTTCAAGATGTGAGTGCCTAAACAATTATTTCTTAAATTTCTCTGCTTATACAGAATATATGCCCCTATCTTCCTTCTGAGGAGGAAATCTAGAATGTTGAATTTTCACATTCTTTTATAAGAGAAGTAGAACCATGACTTAACGTTTAGTCTCTGTTGGAAAGGGGATAATCTAGTCTCCTTGGTAGCTCTGTACACAGTGTGAGGTCTCTAAGGCTTCTGTGCATGCTTGCATATGAATTCCAATTTTGATTTTCAATGTTGCAGTCCGAAGCAAGCCAGCAGCCACTCAATGTCACTTTCCCCCACAGGTAAAACGGGAATTGTTCTGGGAAGATCAGTGAAAATCTAATGAATTGACCTTCTGAAAAGAGTTGTAGGTGCCTCACACATCAAAATCAACTGAAGAAAAACAAGCAAAATAAGGTTTCAGTTTTATTTCCCCAAATGAGCTCATGCATATATTCTTCACTAGATGAGATGAAATGCATGTTTTCTAGCCAGTCAACCCCACCTGAGTTTGGGGTCTGCCTCCATGATCATGATTAGAAATATAGATGCTTCCCCACAAATTTATATTTTCTGGTGAGTTTGTCAGGGAGCTGTGCTTGAGGCAGAAAAAAACCAGTTTGATTCTAACACAAGATTCTTGGCAAGAGAAGAGGAAAACTTTGCTGTTCTCAGTAGAGTCTAGGGATGATTCAGATTACAAATAGCTCTTCTACAGTACAAGAGGAGGTCATGGTTCCTTGACCTGTTTCCATTCCCAGTTGTCCTAAGAGAAGGCCAGGCCGCCTTCTGCGTTTGCATTCAATGCACAGCATTCTTTCTGTAATGCGGTCCTGTTTGTGTCCGACCCAGGCCAAGAGATCACTGTTCTGCATGGTGCATCTTAAACAGACCACAGTGGAGGCAGCTTTGCATCATCTGTTCTACCCACGCCAGAGCACTGAGTACTATGTGAAAGAAACTACTGTCCCTTAGCATTCAGCTGAGGTCAACTTCTTGAAGCACAGAAGGGTGCAGCTTAAACACTCAAGGGGAAAATTACAAAGGAAGAAAGGAAAAAATAAATGAAGAAAGACATTTCCAGAAAGTATGCACTTAGTGACTAATGGAACTTAGAAAATCCCTTGTGTTTCATTGCTTTGGTAGAAACGTTGTTTGATTCTTGGTATGGAGCTGGGTGGTAGAGTCAATAGCAAGAAATCCAGGCTCCTATTGGGAGAGTTTGTACTGTTTCCTCCTGCACAGGCAACACTGAGGCCCAGCCCAGGATGTGCCCCTGCCTTAGGAGCAGGTGACTGCTCTCTAGTCGGAGGGCAAGACTGGACCGGGATGCCTGTGCCAGTCTGAAAAGTAACAACCAATACTGCTCCCTTCTGCAGAGTGCCCACAGTCCACGATCTCCTGCTTTAGAGACAGGAGCCACACACGCATCTCTGCGCTTCTTTTCAGGCTGGCTTTGAATGAAAGCAACGGCGACTCTCTTTTCTTACCTTGAAGATTACAGAGATAATCTTCCTTGGTCACAGTTGGGGAAATAGCCAGAGGGGGGCTTGTTACTTCCAAAAAAGCCCTGGAAGACACACAAATTCCTGCTGGGCCTAGTGGAGCATCTCTTATGATTTTAGACAGAAGGAAAGGTTACCCCAGGGAGACATGGAAAGCAACTTCTCTCACTCATCCCTAGGCCCATGCCTTGAGTGTGTGCATGTGCATGTTTGTGTGCATGTGTGCATGTGAGTGTGTGTGCTTTTTACATCTTATACACACCTCCTGATTACCTCTGTAGTTCAGGATTACAGCTGGCTGTCTTTTCATCATATGCCTTGTCTACATGGCCCATGACGGGCCTTGGTGATGCTTTTCATCTGAGTGGTTGGTAAGATATGCAACCAGTGACTTGCTTTTTAAATAACTTTGGAATCATAACCAAGGTTATAATAAATGCCTCTGTGATTTGCATTTAAATAGTATTTTAACCCACAGATCACAAAGAGGAAAGCTATCTTAACTCAGTATCATGACATGAATTCTCTTCACCAGAAACCCATCCTATGTGGGCCAGGTGCACATTTTTCCTCCACATCTCATTCAGTTCTGTGTACCCAACTGATCAAAACAAGGGTGTGCTTGTGCGAGGATGGGAACCCCAGCAGCTCTTATGTGCCCTGGCTTCTCTGCCTCCCTCCTGCATCTTCAACCAGGAGCCAGCCAGCTCTGACTGCAGTGCCACTGCCTGGGATAAGAGAAGCAGGAGGCACAGCATGGCCTCCTGGGTCACAGACAGTGCACTCAGCACCAGGCAGTTAGCAGCAGCATCTCTTGGTTGTCCACGAAGCCAACTGGATCAAGAAGTGATTGAATGGCAGATAGAAAAACCCTAAAGCCATCTTTGCAGTCACTCTGCAGAGTACAGTGGTACCTTGAACGATTCTGTGCTGTCCTTTGAGTTCATTGTCAGCACCTGGAAAGATGTGAAAAAGCAGAAATCAGGAAAGGACAAGAATCTGAAACAAAGCTGAGGCCCATGACTTCAGCCACACCGATGACAGCTTCGTCCTGATGACTCAATTTGCCCACTGTGGTGGCCTTTCCTGCCAGCCTCCTGTCTTTGTGTCCCTTTTCATGTCATTCTTCCACATCTTGTGGAAGGATTTTTATTTTTCATACTGCACCATTGAACTTATTTCATCATCAACACATTTTCCTCTGTCCCATGAATTCTTTAAAAGGTATCCTTTGAAGATGTGTTCTATTCAGACACAAGCTTTTGTTTAAAAAAATAAAAGAAGTGTAAATATGGAACGTTATTGAAAAGGTCTTATCTTGCTTTCGACATGACATCTAAAAATGTGTTTAAAATAAAGAGCAAGTGTTGTACAAGGCATGTGTCAAAGCAGTTGGCTTCCCGTAGAGAGCGCTGGATAGTGCTTTGAATGTCCCCACAAAAGCCTTTCACGTGTTAGGACCTGGAGTTCCAATACCTCCCTCCATACTGTCCCTCCATACTGTCCCTCCCTGTTTCACCAGGAGTGGGCAGTGCCAAGCATTTGGGCACTGCTTTGTTTGGGATACCATCTGTAAACCACTTTCATCGAACACACACAGATTAAAGTAGTTTTCCAAAAGTAATGGTATCGCTTTCATAAAAGGCATTCTCTGGCTGATATTGCAACACTCGTCTTGCATGTGTGAGTAAGGCTTTGGACTTGATACCCACAAACACACACACACACACACACACACACACACACACACACACACACACTATGCTATGCTCTCTCCTGACTGGTGCCAGTCTTCCCTGTTTCAATGCCGACTTCCCTTTCTAGTCCTCGGCCATTTGTTCTCCATTTTCATGTACAAAGCTCTGCAGAGCAGAGGACAAGTTTTCTGGGGTGAAGGATCTTGGAGATGATCATATTTAACCTCCTTAAAGATGAGGAAACCTAAGACCAGAAAGGTGGTCTGACTTGATCTACGTCAGTCTGTAATTGTAGAAGTCTGTAATTGAAAATAATTCCATACAACGTTCTGAATGGCTTTTGATCCAGGTGCCCAGTGATCTTATTCAATGGTTGTCAAATGCAGAACTTGGAACTTTGAGTTCTAATCTTGAGTTATACCACTATTTATTTGTTTAGTTTATACGAGGAACCAAACTTATGACCTTGCTATTGTCAGGCAGTCATTGTGCCACGGAGCTATAACCCTGGCCTGAGTTATACTGCTCTGTAATTAAAGCAAAGGGCAGAATTTCCTTGCTGTTTTTAATGTTGCATCATAACCTATTATTTGTGTGTATTTGTCTGTATCTCATTTTCTTCTTTATCCAGTCATCTCTTTATGGGTAGACATTTTGATTTTCTGTATTTTGGTTATTGGAGAACTGTGCTACAATGAATGTGAGGGTGCAGATATCTGTCTGAGACAGTGATTTACCTTCCTTTGGATATATGCCAGAGGTAGGCTTGCCTGATCCTGCGGTAACCAGTTCTGATCACATGACTGATCCTGGAGGGCACTAAGCTAAGTGAAGTAGGCCAGACGCAGAAAGACCATATTGTATTTGCTGTGATTCACCAAAATCTGCTGTGAGTAGAACTTCTGTTCTCACAACAAAGGAAAATAAAAAGAAAGTGGTAACGAGGTGAAGTGATGGACATGTTAATTAGCCTGATTGTAGTGATCATTTCACAATATGTACCCATATCAAAACATGCTTTAAATATATACAATTTTTATTTGCCAATTATGCCTCAATAAGGCTGAAAGAAAAATAAAGCACGACATTATGCAGGAATAAAAAGAGTAGGCATAAGTAACATTTTTCTGTCAGGAATCCACATGCTTTCACAAGGCGCTTCTGAATTAGGGGGAAGGAGGCACAGCTACTATCTGAACTCGGGGCTTCCCGCTCTCGTGGTAACTGTGCCACACACAGGTAGCCTTGACACTAGTGTGGTACTTGAGATCTGCTGCAGAAACATGACTCAGTGTTTTCTGTGACTGCTTGCCCTTGTTGTTCTAATGTTTGCTTGATTTACAAAATGATGATGTTGCATCCCTCTCCCTTCATTGATTAGTTCTCAACCCTAGGAGGAGGCTTGAAATACAGATCCTTACAAATGCTGCCCAGTAAGGACCATTGAGCTCAGCTCCTTCATCACCTCCAGTTCAGGGAAGATCCTTTTGTCTTGGGGTGGAGTGCAAATAAGCAAGACACCTTCACCCCTGCCTTCACACCTGCTCATCCTCTTCATGAGACTCTTCCCCTATTCATGTATGGTCTGACTGCCTCAGCTTGTTGTGCATCCAGCGCAGGCAGCCTCTTCTCTGTACCTCTCTGGGCACCCCCATTTCCCTGGATTTGGTGTCTGTACCACTCAGCAATATCCTAGGTGAACCAGTGAAGGACTTTGGTTTCACTTGTGGTGGGCAGGCTGGACGGGTGAAGCAGGGAGATGGTAAGGCAATTGAGACAGAACAACAGTTGAATAGAGCACCGTGCTGTCCCAGGGCTGGAGAATTCAAAAGGAACCACAATTATGAATGCCCAGGCCAGGGTCATGAGCAAAAATTGGGACCAGATGCAGAAGGACTGGAGCCTTGGGGAAGATACAGTCCCTGAAACTGAAGGGGGCATGCTTTCCCTGCCTGCTTGCCAATTAAGTTCTTGATAGAGCCAGAAGCCAAGGAAGTCTGGGAACTGTGTGTGTGTTGGGTGAGGGGGGGTGGTTGTGGGTGCAAAAGGGGCAGGGAAGTTGGAAAATGAACAGATAAGCAAATAATTCCAAGTCTTTTCTTGGGATGGACCTACTAGGCCCTTTGATTCCACCCCAGAAGAACAAACAATAGCCAAAGTCAGCTTGACCGACGTGACACAAGGATGGGAAATAGTACTCCCCTCTCGCTCAAGCTGATTTATTGTTCTGCATTGCACTTATCATCTACTGTACTTGGTTTATTTTTGCTTTTGTTTGTGTAAGCACCATGAGAACAGAGGTTTTGCATATTTGTATGTATTAATTTACTGCTGTATTCTAGCATCTAAGAACAGGCACACAGCGCAGACTCAATAAATCAGCACTGCACAGAATAATTACCCCAAACGCCTGCCCTCCTTCAAGTAAGACTTTGTAAAGGATTATAGACATCAGTCTACTCCACACCCCACATTCTTAATCCAGAACACAGGAGGGACCTGGCTTGTTTTGGAACCAACAGGTCTGGACTGTGCTTTTACTGTTGTTTTTCAGTACTGGCGATTAGAACGCAAGGCCTTTTCACTGAGCTTCAACCCCAATCTTACTGTTATTTTTGGTTTTGAAACAGGGTCTGAGTGACTCGCTAAATTGCTCAAGCTGAGCTCAAATTTATCATCCTCTTGCCTCAGCTTCCCAGAGTGCTGAGATTACAAGTGCTGTCACCACCCCTGACTTGGACCATCTCAAGGCAAGTCTGTCTTGTCATTTTCATCTGCCTACCTCCGTGTCATTGTGGATTAATTAGAATAGAATATAAAACATGTTTATGTAGCATCTTCACAATAGTTTTAGAGTCCTTTATAATCTTACAATCGCATTACATTGCATCTTTAAACATGAATTTCTTTTGTTTAAATGCATAAACCAAGCAGACAAGCTTTTTTTGTTTAACCACCCTATTCTAAAACGAAAAGACCAGCTGATTGCAAAGTCGCTGAGTATTATTAATTACCAGTGGCTCAGATCAATGCACAGGGCTTGTCTAGAAAGCTATTTCCTCCTTAGGTGAATGGCTCGGAATACAATATATAGTAATCAACAATTTGGAAGAGATGAGCATAGACTGAAGCTGAGAAAATGCTGGGCATTGGTTTTGCGTTTCCCCCATCTATAAGGCAGAGACTGAATCTTGACTGCGCTAGGAAGACAAAGCAGGTGGAGGTGTTTTCATTACAATCACCAGAGGTAAGATGGGAGCCCCAGAAAACAGGCTTCTTGCCCACAGCAGCTATATGCGGTTACAGAGAGAGCTGATTTGTCTTCACTTCGCCACCGAAAAACATTCACCCCTGAGGTGCTTTGGGGAGGGTCCCGGGTTTAAATGAGAGCCTACCAGGGGGCAGAATGATGAAGTGGCCCTTTAAATATAAATCTCTGGAGCCCCAAATCTGGTAGATGTTCCCTTAAGTATTCAAATGAGATTGCAGCATCAGATTGGTATGCATTAGGCTGGTTTCAATGAAAATTAACATGTAATTGCTTCAAATGAAGTAAGTGAGGAGGTAATCTGTTCTTAAATTGGATTCCTAGGATTTTGTGGTACCATAATGCAGCTGTGAAATGAAATATATTTTAAGGATGATGTCCTCAAGGGGGTGAAGGGGCTGGGAAGGGAGGAGGAGAGATAGTATATAGTGGAAGCGCCTTTCTCCACAGCCTGCCTCTTCTCAACTGCCCGGGGATGAAAAGAAGTTCTCCTTTCCACGAGTGGCTTTCTTTCTCCACGTCCTATGCAGACCTCTCTCTTGTAGACTGTGTCTGGAACTGAGGGGAGGGTCCTAGGGTTAGAGCTTTGTGTTGTTCCCTCAAAGTTGGATTTGCATAACCAACATGCTCCTTCTGGATATGATGTCTACTGAGACCATCCAGTAGAGAGATGTGCACCGCCATGGTTGGTGGTATTGCCCAAAGCAATCTGCACAGTGACCAAAACCATTGTTCCTTGTTTTCCTGGTATTTAAAAATAGGGACATGAGTGTTTGACCTCATGATCGACACTTTAAATATCAAAGATGAAGCTATCTCAGCCACTGTAGCAATAGCAGCCAACTTCATTACCACCATCGGCCTCCAAAGCCTGGGTTCAGCCAGACCAGGTCCCCTGCTGGCAGGAATGATATGGTCTGTGAAGTCTGAAGATGAGCTTGGGAATAATTAACCTTCTTACCCTTCAATCAAGATGGAAAGCAGCTGGGTGAGGAGTCAGTGCAGGTTAATGCATTAAATTGTTTGCCTTTGCCATTCTAAGCTGAAATGGGATTTTCAGTCACAGTGGAAATGAGCTGGCAGTCCTCTGATCCTGTGCATCCTTCCACCCCACCGGAGAGCCATCTCTGATGGGCTTGGGGTTCTTCTGCACGATGGCCACAGATGGGCAGAG
Organism: Dasyprocta punctata; assembly: GCA_004363535.1. Classification (NCBI taxonomy): domain Eukaryota; kingdom Metazoa; phylum Chordata; class Mammalia; order Rodentia; family Dasyproctidae; genus Dasyprocta; species Dasyprocta punctata. The sequence continues at coordinate 233,282 of RJWM01000008.1, forward strand.
CTGTTAAATGAAATGGGATCACCTGGCTCTGCAAAGGGTGAGCCTTCAAATGGCAGAGCTGTGCTGATGGTTGCTGAGTTCCACCTAGGGGCTGGAGTCAGAACCATGGGCTGCCAGAGCGTCACCTCGGGAGAAGACATGGATTTATAATGTGCTATATAAAGAATATATGCTGCAATAAAAAGGCACCCATCAGTGCCACAGAGTGGTGAAATTAATAGGAAACCTGAAAAGGATGAGCTCTGTGAATGACTTTCGCACTGCTGATCTGGCCCCCGTCTGAGCCCCACAGCTCTTTTTTCAGTCACAGCTTGGTTTTACAGCTCAGCATATGATTTTTTTAAATTCCTGTCTTTGTTTCTCCCTCTGTTTATGTCTGATATTTTGTTCCTGCACATGTTGAATAGCTCTGGTGTTAAAACTGATCAGAACTAATGGCATCTTCCAATGTAGATGTGCATTTCTGGAAATGTCTCAGTATATGAAATCAAAAGGAATTGTGAAAGAACACCAGGAAGTTTTCCCTTTCTCGAGAGACTGGTGGACTAAAGAACTCAAAGAAGGCTCAAAAAGAAAAATGAGAACAAGGAGAGGTGCAAAACTCAGCTAACATGACTGAGTCTCCCTCTAATCAATGAGCTGGGAACCTCTATACCCTAGCCACTGGCTTTTAGTGGCTGTAAGAAGCATGGCTCCAAGGTTTTGGGGAAATTCCTGAACAGCATCTTTGCCATGGACCAGAAAGAGACCAGGCTATCTGCTATGATGACACTTTTCATTATTCCTTGTACCATTTGTTTGTTCATTTGTTTGTTTTCGGAATACCTCTAGAGCTATAGCTACACAACACTAGGTAAATCATCTGTATCGATTGGCTCCTTTCTTTCCTTATCTGGTAGAGATACACAGTATTGTTTGCCTACCTGCCTATGGTTCTGTGAGGCTGGACAGGCATCATGACCTCGGGATTCCCCCAGAGACAGGCCTTCCAATAGCAATCATATAAAACTCAGCATGCTTTCATTATAGAGCACAGATGAGGAATCTACTGCTTAGTGTATTTCTAGCCAAACCCTCAGGCCACCCCTCAGTAGAATCTGAATGAGCTAATACAAGCTGAGCTACCCAAAGAGGCTTGGTGCAGCAGGCAGAGTGTGTATGTGCATGTGTGTGTGTGTACATATATACTCATCATTACTTTTTGATGATCTAATAAGCTGCATTTTGATGTCCGTCTGTGCTATCAAAGCCTGTCCACTGGTCACACTGATACACTTCCTTGGTTTAATTCTCCTCAAAGTTTACAGTGATCCCAAGGAGAAGGTGAAAGAAGCCAGTGGTTTCATTCACATTTTAGGGATGGGGAGGGAGGGTCTCACCACAGAACCTGAGGACGTGTGATTCATCTTAATGTTGAAACTTATCTCACACAGTGACCTCCAGAATCCCTTCTTCCCAGGACCTCATTTGCTTTGAATATAAAATCAGGGTCATGGTGTTAACTTCCTGCTCTTTAAATGCAACCCAATATCAAAGTTCAAGTAAAAAAAGTAAAATATAAATCAGAACACATAAAATTGTAGCAACAGTAGACACCAGGGTCTAACATGAAATTCAGAAAAAAAAAATGCGAGTCATGTGTAAGACACCTGGGGTCGGCAGAGGCATGATGAAATGCATAAGATGAAGAACTAAATGGAAAATGCCTTGACTCCATTTATTTAAGTAAAATGACTACGAAGTACAGAAAATATAAGTGGAAAGCTGGTCCATTACAAGCTCTCGTTCCCACCTCTATTCTTGCCAGCCTCCCTTTAACCTATGAAATCCCCTCAGCTACTCTCTTAAATTCTACCTCAAATGCTTTAGTTCTCATTTTCCATTTTCAGTGGTAATCTGTGTCTTCACACAGCACTATGTCCCTCAATTCCAACCCGCCGACCACCCCTTCTATTCATTCTCGCCTCTGTCTCTCTAACGAGCCTAGACTGACAATTTTGCCAATAGTTTTCATACATAATAACTTAAGTGCATCACTTTTCTACAAACATGTTATCATCAGAGTTCAATTCTTCTGCTCCTAGCCTTTGTGCCTGGTAAATATATTCCTTTGACGTGTGTTTGGGAAGATGGCTCCGTTTTATGCATGTGCCATTAGTGGCAATTGCACAAAGCAGAAACACAAATTACCTGCATTCGGCAGGCATATCTAATAACCTAGACACCATGGGCAGGTATTCATTGCTGCCTCCGCCTCTGTACAGGAACTGAAAGGGGAACACCTAAACTGCCTATTAATTTGAAATGTAGGTAAAGTGCTGCAGGCTCTGAATGGAGTGTTTATGGCAACCATGGCACAGCTCACACTCTGAGCCATCCGTGCACTTGGTGTAGACCCTCACACAGAACACGCAGTTACTGCTGCTCTCTTGGTGGAGGCGTGGGGCTCAGGAGCTCAGGACCCTGCCAAGGCTGTAAACACAGGAACACAGTGTGTTGGTGCTAAAGTTAATCACCGCAGGAGACAGCAGCAGCTCCAGGATAAGCAATAGGGGGAGCGAGAGAAGCGCGCGTCCCAGTGTGGGACACCTGGAAAGGCAGGTGTGGATTTTCCCGGTCTCTTCCAACTGCCTTTATTTAGGTAACTCTCTAGTCAGCAAATCAGCCTATGCTGGGGCTGCTAAAGTCAAATCAACAGAGTTTTTTCTTTCTGGAAACAAATATTTATGACGGAGATCCAGGGCCCCTCCAATGCTGGCTCCTGTCAGGTTTCGAGTGTATTAAAAAAAAAGGCCACACATGCAGCCCATCAGCCAGCAGGGTCAGGAACAAGAGGGTCCCTCTCTAAATGGATTGGCACCTGTCTTCCCAGAGCAGTGCTTTGCCCCCGACTGCCACATGTCTGCTAAATTGGCAGCACAGTGTAAGAGAGAGAAGGCAGGGCTCAGTCCCCAGGAGTCCTGAGCGGACAGAACCCTTCCCACGCCGGCTTCACTGGGAATCTCAGGCCATGCCTCCCCTGTCCTGCCGCAGTCCCATAAGCTCCTTAGTTTATGTTTCTTTAAGAATTTCTGCAGAGTTGGAGAGTGTCACGGTGCTGTGTAGATTCCTGTTGCCTTGTGACGACATCACACGAACACACGGACACACACACATGCACATATGTATGTGCAGCCTCACGCGTCTCTCACCTGTCCAGTAGAAGACAAAGAAGAACAGGGAATTGGAAAAAAACAAGCTTTTCTTTCCCTTCCTGCCTCCCCTTCAGTTCATTTCTTTGGGCTCTTCCTGTCTCCCTTCTCCCATCCTTTTTTCTTCCTCTCCCCGTACTGTCTTCTTGGCTTTGCCATTATTGCGCTCCACCCCTCCCTCTTTTGCTTCCTTCGGTCTCTCTTCTTTCTCATTTGTAGTGGGGTAGCTTGACTGCCAGAGGGTCAGCACCGTATATCACTGTGGCATCAGCATGAGGACCGCAGTGACAAGGAAAGCTGTCATCAAGTTTTACAGCTTCATATCAAGTACACCATTCTTAGCAAGGACAGAGAAGGGACTAGAAGGGCACAAGGCTGGTTTGGGGAGAATGAGATAGACAGAAGAGAGGCTGTGTTGGGGGTGTAGATCTACATGCTTTCCACATAAAGGTATTCATGGAGACTAATCTACCATGTTAAAAGCCCAACATGTGCCAGGAATCCTCACCAAAATATCCAACCATTTACAACAGTGTCAGCAATGCTGCATCTGTAAGGCCTGTGTGATAGATAGGGAAAAACCTAATCAGAGCTGTTTGAGGGCAAGGAAGCTAAGTACAGTGGCATGGTCGTAACCCACAGCCATTAGTCTTCGCAGAGAGGTAGGGGATGCTACTGCCACTGGTCCCTGTCATGGATGATGCTGTGTGCTCTGTCTGTAAACCAGGCAACATGTGTCTGAGCACCTGTCATGAGACCAGCTGGCAAGTTCCTTACTCCCTCTGAGGCACAGGATGGTTCCGTTCTAGAGGAGTTAACAAGCTGGATGGGTAAAACCTGACGCAAGAGCCAGCTAGGAGTCATGGGCATGACTGCAAGTTAAAGTCCTATATGTACAGATCCTTCCCCCAAACCCCATTCCTTCACCCAGACACCTGCATACATCTGCTTTCCAGATGTAGGTCCCTGGAGGGAGACCATCAGAGCTCTAGTCCCTGCTCCATAACCTATTAACTATATAGCTGTGGGTGATTTATTAAACTTCGATTTCCTTGCGTGTGAAGTGGAAATTTTTGATAAATACCATACCGAAGAGTTGTGTACATCAAATAAAATAATGTATGTAAAGGGCTTAGCATGATGCCTGGTGCACATTAATGATCAATATATGTTAGTCATTAATATCTTTATTGTGCTATAATCTTTCTTTTCATTATTAAACCACTCCATTTCAATCTGGGCCTTAGATTCTACTTCTTAACACCTCTAATCTTTGTCCCTTTGTTCCCAGCCTGGCTTCAGACCTCATGGCCCTGGCAGGCCTAGCCCACTGTGTAGTCTTGTGAGGGCTCATGCTGCTTCTCCTCAGCCTGCCCTCCTGCAATGAGTAGCAATCTCTCCAGAACACAGATCTCAACACAGCACGGCCCTCTCCGAAGCTCTTTGTACCTAAAGACTCTGCACCAGGTTCCCAAGGTGTGCTTGAAAGGCCCTTTGTGAAAATGCCTCTGCTCACTTCCCCAGGCTCCTTGCACCTCTGATTTTCCTCTTCTACCCAAACCCTAGTCACTTGCCACTAAAATAATGGTTCGCAATTTCATACACCAGAAAGTCTCAGGACCTGTTTTGAATGTCGTGAGAGGGGAGGGGCCATTTTAAAAAGCTCTGGGAGCATGCCTGATGTGCATTTCAAGCCAGAAAGCACTCACTACCTAAAACACCTCTTGCAACTGGCCACACAAAGGATGGATGCCCTGTCTTGTTGATCTTTCTATTCTTCTGACACGCTGGCTGGCACACACTGGGGGTGTAAACCAACTGTTTGGAGGCTCACTGAGGGAATAAATAAGTAAAGGATGTTTTCCCTAGATGCCATGCTGCCCAGGGGAGCTAGGCAAAATTATCTACACCCACAAAGCATAGAGAAGTAGAAAATAATATAGCATACTGATGTGTGTTTGTGCATATGTGTGTGTATGAGTGAGAGAGCAAGACAGCAAGAGAGACAGAGAACAGTCCAGGCTGCAAAGGGATGTGTGGGCTGATGGCAGATGAAGGAGCCCATCTCAGAAAAGATACAGTTTCACTGTCTGTTTGTAAGCACCCTGAGTCACAGCAAGCACCCATGAGATGTGCAGGAGTGAGGAACTGAGCCTTGGCGAGGGTCTGGCCATCTGTGTATGTCAGAAAATGTCTATGATGGGGACAGAAACACAAAAGCCAATATCGAGACAGTCCTGAATCCATTCATTCTTCCCAGAGGACCTTTATGAACTGACAACTGTGGGTAAGAATCACCATGAAGAATGGCAGGAAGGAATTGCTTCTCTCCAGCCCAGCTGTGCAAAATTGCCTCTAATGGGGAGGTAGCAGGAGCCATGCATGGTACCCACCATGGACACTGCTGATGGTGACAAAAGATGACCATGCCAGTTATGTATAATGTCAAGGGGAGGTGTCTCTTCTACCTTTCTTCCTTCTACCACCTCTCTTCTTCCTGATAAAGGGGGTTGAGCTGTTTGTGGTGTGTGAGGCTGACAAAATGAGACAATCCAAATGGAAATCAAAGCTCTTGCCATTGCTGGCAGTAAGCTGTGACTTCACAGCTACCTCCCTTGGGGAGGGGTAAGAGAAGAAGAGGAAGCAGCTGCTGTCATTTTCCCCCAAGGGTTGTTTCTTGTTTTACTTTTATTTCTCCTAAGGTAAGAGTAGGTGGAGAGGCTAACCGAGGCAGTGCAAGAAAGAAAAGGAGAAGAAGGACTAGCATGAAATATCTCAGAAAAAGCCCTGCAAAGGGGCCAAGGAAGGTGAGGTAGAAAGCGGAAGAAAGAAGCCTCCGAAACTTTTCCTGTTTTGCCAGTTGCGCCCTTGCAGCCTGTCGCTTTGTCAGTGACCCCTCCCTTGCAATGAGAGATACTCACTATGATCTGTAAAATATGGTTAAATTTATGGTGTGCATTAAAGGTGATCCAAGTGTCTACACAGTTGGGAAACTTAGGCCCAACAAATTAAGGACACTTGACCTTACTCCTTTTGAGTCCTTTGCCTAATCCATACCTGCAGAAAGTCTCCACTCTTGTCATCTAGGATGGGTAATTTATCCCTGCCTTTGCTTTTCTGGCCACTGCTCCAGACATCTTCCTTCTGCATACTGTCCCACAAGGCCCCGAGCCTGAGTCTTGAAGGTTGACTATGCCCTCTGGTGGACCGAAAAGTGGTGAATGAGGTAGAAAAGGGAACTCCTTCCAGAAAAGGTACCCTGGCTTGCTTCCCAGAAAAGTCTTTGGTTAAAGCAACCCAAACCCTAAATGAATACAGTTCAATATGCCTGTGATGCATTAATATCCTGATCAGCTGGTCAGAACACCTTTCCAAATAGACCTATTACATAAATGGCAGTAAATACTAATCGTCTCTCACCTCTCTGTGGTTTGTGCAGAGAGGAATCTACAGAGTGGAATCTCAGAGCCGTGCAGACAGAGTCCTGGCCATGCAGACCTCTGACTAATGAGAAGACGTGAGGCCCTATAACACAAGTCCCTGGTGACATTCGTGTCACACAATCATGCCCTTTGCCCACTTTTTTAATGAATTTCTATTTTGTTTTACAACCCGCAATCTGCTGCCTGTCCTGGTCAACAGTATCTATCTTTTCTGCCATTGCTTATGCCCTGGATGCTTTTATGGTCATTGATTTCCTTCACTGGTTCCCCAAAGAGGTTTTTTTCCTTGAGCTGGAGCAGCATTCCAGCGGATTACAGTGTCTGCCACTCTGCACACCGATTTATTGCCATCTTGGGTTTTATTCTTCCCTACACATGCAGCCAAGCCTCATTCATTTCGTTTTCTGGGGCTAGCAGAATGGAAGGAATTGCTATTAGTAAGGGAAAGGATGTCACGCCGGCAGACATAATGATGACTACGTTTCTAGTCCACAAGTTCCAGAGGCTAACGCTGGTCTTAGAGTCAGCCTTCCACATCTAAGGGACTGAGCAGACAGGGACTCATATGTAAAGTGACCCTCTGAAAGATCTGCACTCTTTTCTGGCTTTTGTGGGGAAAAGACATTTTTGTATTTGGAAATGATCACCCATATGTCTTCCACTTTTTCCTGCACTGGGCAGGAGTCTGACTGGGGCTATAGATGAAAACTGAATGCAGAAGGACGGGTGAGGTAGGTGAAGAGAGACACATGTGGCCTATGGCTACCAGCACCTTCCCATGACCACGGACTTCTTCTGAGGTTTCCAGATAACAAAATATGTAAATCCAATTGAAGTTGCCTTGCGAGTTATTTGTTTATACACTGATAAACATGTTAACTAATCATTTTTCACAAATGAAGTAGTAGAATCATTTCTAACAGTATCTTGCAGATAGTGGATGTCTGTTGAATATGCATACATAATGTTCCAACCCTGACTACTCTATGGGGCTAATGAGAGCAGGACATTGGGTATGACCTTGGCAGGAACCACACTTAGCACGCTGTGGACTGGCTCCCAGATGGATAGTTTCATGTCTTCTATACACAGGAACAAGAGCCACAAAGAATCTTTCAGTGGGTTACTCATGTAGGCCCATGAGTTCCTCCAACCAGTTTAACTTTCCAGAAGCTCATGTAGGTGCACAGAGCTGTGGATAGTGTGGGAACTCTCGTTTGGGGAAGGACTGTATTATTGGCCCCATAATTCCTTGCATGAAGACATGTCTTCACAAAATGCCCCTGGGAAAGGGCACTTGTGAAAGCAGCTCCTGCATTGGTGTGAAGTGTGACCAGATATTCTAGAAGAGTAGTTTAAAGGCAATTGTGTGGAGATTTGGTACCAAACTGTTTACATGTCCAGGAAGAGCCATGTTATATAATGCACATGAATGTGTAAGTATTGTTACTACTGAGTTTCTAGTGATTGTTATAGAACCAACTTAGGGGGCATTTTTCTAGCATCTTATATGTGTACTGGTTCAAGGTGTCTGTTTTATCCTCAGTGAGAGGTAACAGAGAGACAACAAACAGATCTCTGAAGCCTGTGTCTGGGTTTGCTGTTTCCAGGTGAGCTTACCTATCAGAACTTTGGAAAACATAACCCAACTGCTTAATTCCTCTGAGTTCTTATCTTACTTTTTAAGGCAAAAATGTGTATTTTAAGAGGGAAATTCTAAAGGTTTTTCATAGCTATCTGGAGGTAAGAGCAGCTCTGGCTGATCTCCGCCTTCTCGTCTGCTCTGCTTCACAGCTGTAAGAGGAAGGACTTGTTAAGATACCAAAGTAGGATTTCGATTGTTTTTGGTATTGGTTTTCTTTGATGGACATAGAGAATACACAGTTGCATCCCTCCAGAAATCATTTCATACTGGGGCTCATGTGCTTATATGGAAAAACTAGAAAGAAGAAAATGGACTGTTGGAGGTATTGAGTATATATGGTCTCAGAGATGTGATGTAAGCTATGCTGATGCTATTGACTGTCTTAATCTCGTTCCTTCGACTCTACTCCAGTTTGTTTCCCTATCTCCCCTACCTCCCTTTTCTTGAACTTTCTGGTGCAGTTGGCTCAGGGTTCATATTAAGAACAATCTCTGCCATTCCAGATACTTGCACTGCTATTCTTTCTACAGGTATTTTGCTGATCACTGAACATTTCTAACAGGTTTAATGAAACTAAAACTTCCAAAATGTATCCTATTCTTAATGAGATGAACCCAGTTTCACGGTTTCTTAGGGCTTAGGGCAATGGAGATTCCTTCCTGCGTTAATATTCTTCTGAGCAGGAAGGAGCTGAGTATGATCTGCCCAGTGATGACCTGCACTGTAGCTCTCCCTTGTCCGTAGACACACATTCTGCAGTTTCAGTTACCTGCAGTCAACTGTGATCTGAAAATATTAAATGGAAACTCCAAAAATGAGCAATTCCTATGTTTTACACTGTGTGTGGCTGGGAGGAACATGATTTCATCCTGCACCATCTCACTCCACTGTACTTGGGAGGCGAATCATCCCATTGACCAGGATAGAGTAAAATGTGATAGCCTGAGAGAGTGAAAACTCATGGTGATGTAACTTGTATTATAGTGCATTGTTACAAATGTTGTTATTTGTTGTTGTTAATCTTGTACTGTGCCTAATTTATAATTAACCCAATCGTTGGTGTGTGTGTGTATAGAGTTCAGAGCAATCTGCCATTCCAGGCACCCACAGGGGTTTTGGAAGTATACCCTCCAGATAAGGAGGAATTACTGGGATAGGAGGTCGTCTGAGAGATAGAATACCTGGCACCTAGAAATCAGCTGATCAGTGGGCTGAGGGTAAAGAGAGCAATGTCTCAAAAGTGAGATTAGTTAGATTTGTTAGGGAGATACTAAGAAAAACCTCATGGGTCATACTAAGTCATAAGATCAAGAAGAGTGAAATGTGCCTCCCAGCAGCAGAAAGGGGAAGGTGGGCATCCTCACCCCTCTGACTCGTAGTGATTTCCTCAATGAGAACAGTAAAAGGAGGGGCCCTGTTGCTAATTTTACCATACACCTTAGTATTCTAGTTAATATTACTGGATTCTTCTGTGCTCTGCTGATGAGAAATAAAATATAAACTTTCACACTGAATACCTTTATTTCTCCCAAGAAATCTTCATGAGAAATGAAGGCATGCTTTGCAATGATTGCACGTTAGCAGTTTGCCATCTCTGTCTTTGTAGTTCCTTTCCACTTCCTTTCCTAGTCAATCATCCCTCTCTGTTCACCTTGCAAAAAGTGTGAAGGTTGAGGGTTTTGGAGAGCCCTGTCCTTTAAAGAGGATGAGATTTGTGTGGGGAACACAGAAGGCAGAATTGGTGGCCAGCAGAGTCTGTCAGGATCACTACAGAGCAGGCCAGGGGCTTGGTTGCAGTGGGGCCCACATGCTGAGACCTCGCATAGACGAGAAATGGAGGTCCAGGAAGACCAAGTGTCTCGCCCATAACCACACATTATGTATCCTCTCATCTGGGAATTGAGATGTGTCTCTACCCTCAGCTTTGTTTCAAAGATGCTGTGAGATGCTAATTACATGTGAAGGGGCTTTGCATGCTGTCATGCATGAGGAAAGTTTAAGTTATTTTTCCGCTTAATTAACAAAAACACTCCTGCGAAACAGGCTGCAGCGGTCTCCTCCTGCAAACCTTTGTGGGCTTTGCAGCTACTAGCAGAACAGTTCACATGTGCCACAAATGCAGGCATGTGAGGTCCCTGGCAGCCTAGAGGGAGTAACCATGGAGAAGACTGAAGAGAGCTCGACGTTTGGGCTGTGCACACGGACAGCTGTTGTCTTAGAAACACCTGGTTAGAATGGATGCCTGCTACACGTGCCTTCCTTTGCAGAGTTCACTGTTTATCAAATGACCATGACCATCACTCAGGGTACACAACAGGTTTAAAATCATACAGAGAGTACACTGACCCTGCCCTCACAGTTGCCATGTGGACCAGTGAGGGTGATGATGATGGAGCTACATAAGGTGCAAGGCCGATAGGTTACAGGATCCTCATGAGGGATGTTGCACATGGGTGAGAGGTCAAAATGCTCTAGACGGAGGGCAGAGAGTGAGATGGGTCATGGCATGGCACATGCCACTCTAGGGAGACATACAAAGGCTGAAAACACACAGTGCTTTGCAGATTCTCTGTGAAGCAGTGATCTAAATGAACTTGGAAGTCTGAGCACCCTGCAGACCTCTGACACTGGTGTATCCTGAAATGTTTAAGTTTTCTGCTGAACACAGTGGAAACCACTGAAGAGTTTGGGTAAGTGAATGTCAGAAAATGTTTAGGGAAGTCCCTCTAAGATTTCCCAGCAAGGTGGGTTGGAGAGGTTGAATTCGGAGTCAAGAGGCCAATAGGAAGTAAAGAGCAGCTGTGTGTCCATCTGGATGATCTGAGCCTGGATCCAACACCCCACCACCCCCTGCTCAGTGTGCAAAGAGCCACTTTTGCAAGAGGTTACAGAATGGTTTGAGCTTGTCAAATGTTCAGGGAGAATTAGACAGGCATGATGGCACAGGCCTTCAATCCCAGCACTTGGGAGGCTGAGGCAGGAGGATCATTGTGAATTTGAGACCAGCCTAGGCTACAAAGTGAGTTCAAGGAACTGCATAGTGAGACCCTGCCTCAAAAAAGTAGGGCTAAGGATTTAGCTCAGTGGTGTAAGCACCTGCCTGGCAGGTGCACTGTTGTAAGTTCAATCCCTGGTACAAAAAAAAAAAAAAAAAAAAAAAAAAGTCAGGGAAAACTTATGCATGGAAGGAGCTTCCCTCTTAGATCTCAACTGGAATTCCTTCCGACAGAGACCAGTTAGAAGAGAAACCCCCAAAGATACCAGGAGGGATCTTACTGGACTTGCATAATTATTCTCCCAGTTTAGGTTGAAGGAAATTACTTCCAAAAGAAAAATGCCTACAGCGTCAATGTCCAAGGACAGATTGCTCAGGCTGACATTTCTATTCTTGTTCAACCACTGCCACACCTCTCTGTCCTGGTCCCCACCCTTCAGGGTCACATTTATTCTTTCTATTCACATGGGGACATTAGTTACAAGGAAGGAAGACAAGCCTCTTTCTTTCTTTCTTTCTTTCTTTTTTTCTTTCTTTCTTTCTTTTAATATTTATTTATTTCTGAGAGGGGTACTAATTTGGATGGAGTTTATGACTTTACATAAGCTAGACAAAGTCTCTGCCACCAAATTACATCCCCAGCCCCTTTTTTTATTTTATTTTGAGGCAGGATCTCACTAAGTTGAACAGGCTGAACTCCAATTTGCAATCTTCCTTTCTCAGCCTCCCAACATCTGTAGTTCTAGACATGTGCCATGCTGCCCAGCAAGACAAGTTTCTTTTAAGAGCTTCCTAATTTTTGTTCAGAGGTAGGCATTACAGATTGAGTGCTAAAATAGGGCTATTTCTTTTCACATACATCTCGAGTTTGTCATCCAGTTGCCTGCAGGGCCCCCTGCTTTCTCTCATTTAAGTGCTGTTATCTTCTTTGTTTCATAAGCTCCAAAAATATTGAGAGTAAGGAATATGTTTTGCTCTGAAGAATGAGCACTGCATCTCTATAGGCATTTAAGCACAATAAATAAATGTATAGTGTTGAGCATGGTGATACAGGCATGTATTTGGTTACTTGGAAAATAGCACTGAAGAGGGGGACCACTGCCTTTAGCAAGGAAGTGTGCAGACTTTCCTAACTCTCTGCTCTTGCTAAGCCTTTGTGTTCTGTCTCTCAGCGCATGCTGTGATCCTCCTGGCAATCTCAAAGCAGAGTGGGCAAACCATCCTTTTCCCACCTGATACATAGGGAGAAACCAAGTCCCAGAAAGATTAAAAATCCAGACTCCTCTCAACAAATAAGGCATGGGAGCCAGGACATAGGTACCATGAGTTCATGGAAATCCGACCAAAGCACAGGCTTCAGAGTGCACTAACTGACCAGATATCAGAAGAAATACACCACTGTGTGGCAGCTTCCAGATGACAATGATCCTGCTAAAATCTGAGTAACACCCAGTGCATCGTCAAGCTTGCTGATGTTCATTATGGCTTCTCTTGACTCCACTGGCCCCAGAAACACCAGCATTTTGCTTGGGCTAAGAAACATGGAGATTCAGGCTCTCATTCCAAGTCTTTTTGGAAGTAAGCAGCTAAATAACTTTTGGCTCATGCACAAAATAGCTGCATACATTTAACCTCTAAGACCCCCTTATTGGTGGGTTCTTTCTAGTGTCCGTCCGTGCATGGGACTCCAACGCACTTGCGAAGTTTTCTCCTGAGCACCACTCCTGCAGGACCCTCCTTGATCCAACACACTGTACTAATTTCTCCAATGCCTATTTTCTGCACATCACTCATTGAATCTTATCACAGAGTACATCTCATGTCTTCTTTACAATTCTGTCTCTCTTTACCCCTCTTCTGTATGAAGACAATAGGCCTATGTCTGTCTTCCTTGCCTCTGTATTGAATCATTTAAGGGCTTAATGCAATGCACCGTATATAATAGGTGCCGAGTGAATAAACGAGCACATAAATGGGTAAAGAAACTCATTCAAATGCACCTCAGTTTGTCCCCATCACTGTGAGTGGGCAGACTGTGCAGTGAGGCTGAAGAAGGGGAGGAATTCAATGAGTGCGAACTCCCACCTAGACCTGCCTGCCAGCCCGGTGGAACTTCAGTCTGTCTCCACGACACAGTATCTGCTTAGTCTTTGACCATATATAAGACTATGAATAGTTTGGAAAGCTAGAAAGCTCCCTAGAAGGGAAAACCTCTGCAATCCACGTGTGTCTGGCTTCCCTATCTCTCTGACCCCTCTCCCATCCATGTTCCTTCTTCACGTCCAACTGGTACTTTCATCATGCTATCAAGACTCTTGTACACATACCAACTCCCCACAAGAGTGTAATCACTGTGTACTGCAAACATGTAGAAAAATCAAATTAAATAATCATACAGTTTAAAAAAAAAGAAAAAGAGGACCCCATGGGACTTACTGATAGCTCTGACAACTCCAGCCCTCTCTGCACCCTGAAGCAAACTCCAGCAGCAGCAGGCTGGGCCTGGGGGTTGATGCCTTCCTGGGCCTTCCTGTTGTGCTTCTTCCCAAAGCTAGTTCCCGTCAGAGCAGACCCCAGGACATGTACCCTATCCATAGGTTCAGGAACCACTGTCCACCCAGGGCAATCACAGCTCTCCTGCACTCCAATTACCCAGGCGTTTTTTAAATTTTAGTTTACCCCTTCAAAGGAGTCCCATGCTACATAGCCTGTTCCTCTCCAGAGCTTTGAAATTCTCTGATGTTCCCTTTAGCACTGAATGGGGCTGGTTGTACCTGCTTCCGGCCAGTGTTCCAGAGCCTGGAAATGAGCGTGGCCCTCCAGCACATTCCTTCCGCTACAGTGTAGCTCCTCTCCTCCCAACTGTTCTTGACTGCAGACCCTGAGAAGCTCTTTCCTCTCCCCAAGGTGAGGACACCTCACCCATTCTACTCCTGTGCCCAGCAGCACAGAGCAGCCGCCCCCTCCAGCATGTGACCTCCTCTGTGGCCTCCAAGATCCCTCCCACATCATCTCCTGGTCTTCTTCCAATCAGCAAACGTCTGTGAGAATTACGACAGGATCGTCTGTGTTTCTATTCCTCAGCAGCAGCCCCTGAGTTGAGGGTTAGGGTGCAGATGACCATCAGAAAACCAGTCCTGGGACGCAAGTGAGGAGCAGCCGCCCGGGGCACTCCCAGCTGGCTGTCGGAGGCAGCACAGGGCTTGCCCCCAAGGCAGGCCTCATGGAGAGTGCTGTGGCTGGCAGGCAGGGGCTGCTAGAAGTAGAAGCACACAGACACACGGAAGGTGCCAGGAATGATGACAGGGACCTCAGGGAGCTGGGCGGCACAGTCTATTGCTCTGTTCTGTGAGCATGCATGCTGCATGGGTTCTCAAGGTCAGCGACCCAGGCCTGGCTTCCTACTTCCTTTCAAAGCATCCCTGGAGCTTTGTACATTGGATTCCCTTGTTGGGCCTGCACTTCCTCTCTGGAGACCCCAGTTGCCACAGCCTAAAGATCCCTTCCCTCCAGCTTTGCCTTATTTGGTTAGCAACTGAGGCGAAACTGCAGGAGTATCCTTCCCTCAGATGAAAACACCTGCGAGACGTCTAGGCTTTTCCACCAGTCTAGGAGAAGTCATTTTTACACCTTTCCACGGCCCTCAAACATAAGCCAAGTAAGGCAGGGGTTGGCTAAGAGGGCCAGTTGGTCTCCATCTCCTGCATCCTGGCTGTGGGTCCTCCACAAAACCAGCTTTTGCTGGACAAGTCCAAAGATGTGAGAAACTGGCTAAGAATTCCAGGAGTTCTTCATACTACTAAGTGTCCTGGGATTGCTGAAGAAACCCCACAGAAATGATATAAATGGTGGTGTCTTCCCCTGTGTATTGAGAAAGGGCTCTGGGGCTGGAGTAGGCAGCTCGGAGAGCGCCTCTTCCCACAGGAGCTTCGGTCCTTCTAGGGGATCTGTTCTGCTCACCCTCGTGTCCCCGGGGAACCGTATTGCCTAAATTAACTATCCGAAGAGATTCAATTAGCTGTTCTTCACACAATGGATGATTCATACATTCCCTAGTCAAAGTGTGTACCAGCTTTCTGAACGCTAGATATACCTTCCTCCTCTCCACTCAGCCTGCCAGAGAAGGGAGAGGCTTCTGCGAGCTTCACAAGTCATGGATGGAGAAGGACAAGCCCCAGCTGCTTAGGAGCACAGCTGCACACTGGTCTGTCCTCTCATTCCAGCTACTTCTGCCCTTTCTGATGGAGGAAATGGTGCTTCATAACAGCGCAGCTTCTGTCCTAAGAAGCCAGCCTGCTTACCAGCTGTCCCTGTCTTGTACCCAGGCCCCAGGCAGTGGATTATACACAGTGGCACCACCAAGAGACGAGACGATGAGTGACCAAGATCATTCAGCAAGAGCTCACAGAAGCCCCCCTCTGACTTGGGAGTCCCCTTTGTTATGTTGGAATTCCAGCTTTGATAGGCCTGCTCCTCCTTCCTGTGCAATGTAGATATTGGTGCAAGCAGACTGTTTCCTATTAGGTGTGAACCAATGGCTTTTCCCCATTCCTTCCCACACCAAGATGGAGTTAGGAGTGTGTGCACTGTCATTTGTACACAAGGTCACCCATGTACTCTGTCACATGTGTACACAGCCACTGAAACAGATAGCAGGCAGATAAGCTGTCTACATACTGACCAGTCAGGACCACCTGGGTACTGAATTTACATGCGGCGGATAGAAGGAAAGCGTGACCTGTGTTTGGTCTCAGGTGTAGTGTTGGTAACACTCAGTATGGGGTGTGGTTTCAGTCTCCTCAGCTGTGCAAATGCTAAATCTAGATGATGATGAGCAGGGTGATAGGTGGATGCCTGAGGCAGGGCCCAGGCCTGGGGAGGGGAAGAGGCTAGGAGAAATACAGAGGCTGGCCTCATCCAAGGCTGGAGCGCCAGGCAGGCAGAACTTTCTTGGCCACACTAAGCCCTGAGATGGAGAACCAGTTATTCCCAGCTCCTTCTCCAGCGCAGCACAGTTTACCCAAGTGGGTCCTCATTGACCTGGTGTAAATACCCTGCCGGGCTGGGGCCCGCTTATCTGGGAACTGGATGAAGCCCACCTCTGGTGCAAGCTTTACACAGGCTGGCTATCCAGAGCAGGATGAGAGGCAGCACACAGATGAAGAAGAAACTAGATGGATTTGCTGCCCAGAATCTTATTTCTTCTCCCAGCCTCTGCCTTGCCAGGTAGGACTGCCCACAGAAGTGGGAGAGGCCAGCTCAAGCTCAGGGCAGTTTATGGCACTGTCATTCTCCGAGGGTAACCTGTGCGGACTACTTCATTTTGGGACTCTCGCTGTTCTTTGTCCTCATAATAAACTGAAAAAGCTTCAAACAGCATATTGCACACCCTGCCTGCAATGATCAGGGCTCCTGCAGGGTAAGGATTCCGTGCTGAAATTGGGTGATTTGAGGAGAATTTAATAAAGTGGTTATTTACAAAGGTGCAGTCAAGGTGTAGAAAAGGCATCAGGAACATGCAGGATTCTGTGACTGGAAACAAGGATGCATCGTTAACATTTCCCGTGAAGGGGTAGGGGACAAAGTTGCAGGTCTCACCAGGAAAGGAGGCAAGGTGGAAAGGGCTTCTGGCCAAGGACTGTGATCTCTGATCTTTGCCCAAGGCACCTGCTCTTTTTATCTCCAGGACCTCCCATTGGCTGAACTTCACTGGGTTCCCCGGACCGGCTCCTGCAGGGCGGTTTGCAGTGGATGCTGGGACACAGAGACACGGCAGTGAACACTCACTGGCTGCATCCACTCTTCTACTAAAGCCTCTCATTTCTCTTGGCCCGCATTTCCATCCTGCCACTCCAGGACTTCCCTCAGCACATTTGTTCCTTGTTCCTGTTCCTCTCTCTGCTTGAAAGGCAACACCCTACCCCATTCTATGCAGCGAACTCCTGTCCTGAAGGATCATTGTGATGTTCAGGCATGAAAGAAACCACGACTCTGGTGTTGCTTGGAACAGAGACATAAACAGGCCAGGCTAAGAATCCCTAGTATAAAATACTTGAGATGGTTCAGATTTGGGGGATATATTTAGGACTTTGGAATATTTGCATAATACATAAGTGAGATATCTTGAGGCTGGGGCCAAGATCAAACACAATGTTCATTTATTTATATATTTGTTTACACATATATATGTGTCTGAAAGTAACATTATACAATACTTTCATTCTTCTAATGAAACATTTCATGATGTGGAATTTTTGACTTATAACATCATATCAACTTACAGCATTGCTCAAAAAATAATCAGTTTTGGAGCACTTCAGATTTTCAAATTAGGGTTGTAGTACTTGTTGCCTTCCCAGAATTCCATAGATAACAAAAGGATGGAAATGAACATGTTGCTGCGAACTCATAACAGGATAAAGTATGTCTGGAGAATACTCACAGGAGACACAAAAACTGCAGAGATGCACCTGGAATATGAAATTATATTTAAACTAGGGCTTAGGGGGATTGGAATTTGTCTATAAAATAGTAAAGACCTTTCAAATAAAGCAAATTAATGAATTCCAAAAATGAACACTATTCAGATAAAAGCAGGAAGTAGCCCAGTGTACCTAGTAAATATCATGCCTGAATAGCACTAGAGTTTACCAGAGAAACAGAACCAAAAGGATCTGTTTGTCTGTCTGTCTATTTATCTATCATGGCTCTATCTATCTATCTAGAGATTGTAAGAATTGACTCACACCAGTAATATTTCAGTCCAAGTCATAAGTCCTGAGAAGCAGAGAGACGATGTCCAAGGGCAGGAAAGAAGGTGCATGTCTTAGGAAAAAGAGAGACTATTAGGACCTATTCTATTAGAACCCTAAGTGGACTGGATGATTCCAACCCACACTGGTGAAGAAAATCTTACCTAGCCTGCTCATTTAAGTACTGTCCTTTCTAGACACACTCTCGCAGGCAAACCCAGAGATAATGCTTTGCCGGCTATCTGGGCATCCCATAATCAGTTGAATTGATGCACAAAGTTAACCATCAGAGGAGATAAAGCAGAGCTTTCAAAAAAATCACTCACCAAAGCCCAAGGTCAAATGGCAGACTGAGTGTAAGACAGATTTCCACTGAATTCACTACTAGTACTTCTGGGCTCCTTCGTCTAGAAATAGTTGGCCTCCTTGAAGGGTTGCAAGAAACCTAAATTTCTATTTGGACTATTTCGAATATACTTAAAAAGGGATTGAAAAGAAAAACTTTCAAGTTGCCCAGCTTTGGGCCTGGTGGGTGAGGAAGGCTCTGGTGCTTTGGCCTCTGGTCCTGCGATATAGTGGAAACAAATCAACCATGCTAGGCTGCTGAGTCTTCCCTGACTTGTGGTTGTACAGTTACTGAACAAACAATGGTTTGTGGGAGTGACAACTAACGAACACAGTGTGAGCTCTCTCCTATGCCTCCTGTGGGATTTGGATTTTTCTGGCTGGTGTAAATCAAATAATGTGCCATTTATTTCAGAAAAGCCAGGCCTTTCCTAACTCAGTTGAGTTTGTTTGCAGCAGTGCTACTTTGTTTGACTTGAGTAAGGACTAAGGATAGGTGTAGCTCTGCAAGTCCACAAAGTGAGACCTTCAAGCTTTATTCCCAAGACATCAGAAGCCATGAAAGGAGACGACCATCTTGGTGCTGATTCCACAAGTGGAGAAAGGGGTATGCAGTTGTAGATTCAGGGTTTCTAGGATAATTGCAGAATAATTACCCACAGGTAGGGCCTTTTTCTGGACATGGACCTCATTCTCTTTTAGCTCTTTGGAATTTGTCAAAAATGAGAGATTTTAATCAAATGATTCATTAGTGGGGAAATATTTATCGTGCGCTTAGTTTGGACTCTATAAGACTTTCCGTAGGAGCACAGGAGAGAGTAAGGAATGTCCCACTTTTTACGAACTTACAATCAAGCCTACAACAATGTATATAGTTAAGATGAGGAAGCAGGACATGTAACAGACACTCAGCACACAAAGAAGGCACTTGCATGCATAGCTCTGTTAAATCTTCTCAACTCTCTTCAGGAGGAAAAGTTATTTCCACTGCAAGAGCCTTACATGAACCTTGGTGAGATAACCCATTCGAGGCCTGAGAGGCATGAAGAGCATAGCTCAGTCTTTCCTGCCAGTAGTCAACTTTCCCACCGAACTCCTGGAACCTGTGACCCCAGTTCTGTACCAGCAGTGCAGGCTCACAGGGCGGCATGCACCCAGCTGGTGCTTTGTCTGTTATTTCTCTCCCCTAGCCTTTCCCCCTCTGTCATAAATATGCCTTTTGGTGCTCCCAGGTGTGGTCAGCCTTGCCATTATTTTCACAGCAAGGAAAGATTTCATTATGCCAATGTTTTCACATGGCACCAAAAACAGTGATGGTTAAGAGATGTAATGCCAGTGTGAACTGAGTATAAGTCTAGTGCTTTTGTCTCAGTAAGATCCAAACTGGGTTTATAAAAATCAACATTCCTTTAGGCTTTAAAAATAGCCAGTATGTTTGGCAGGCTGTCCTGTGAAGCCACCTCTTGCGGTAAAGAACTAAGCTGTTAGCTGACATCTGAATTTCACTGTCAGTGATGGAACCCCTGGCTTGTTTGTTTCTTAATTTCCCTTGAAAAACAATTTCCCACCAAAGCTGAGGTGGACAATGCCCATGGGCTGAGTCTGACCCTCTGGAACTGAGTGTGGGTGTCTCTGATCCACTGTGCTATTTTGCTGTGGAGCGTGAGAAGGGGTGGGGCACAAGCCGAATACTCAGCGGACCAAACTTGGGGACAGCTGGAGCGTTTCCGTGTGATAAGAGGTGATTGTGACCAGGTGCTGTGAAGGACAGCAGCACTTATTTTGCTGTGGTCTCAAGCGTGCTGCCTTTCAACAGCATTTAAAGGGCCATTTGCCAAAAGGAATGGTTGCATCACTCACTGTCTAGATACATTATTGCCCTCAGACCTTTAGGCGGGTGTGATTAAGAAAGGCCAAGTTTGGATTTTTTTCTCCTTTCTCCAATATGTTCTTTTTATTTCAACACTTTCTGTCTTTATAAGGTTACAAACAGATAATTTTGCTCTACTTTTCTTCCAGTTCCCAGGAGATCTCTCTCGAGAGCACGCACTCTCTCTCTCTCCCTCTCTCCCTCTGTCTCTCTCCTCTCTCCCTGAATCTCTCCTTATTTCTATCCTCTTTCTATGTCTCTTTCTTTCTCTATGTCTTCCTTCTAATAATAAAACGTGAGTCCATATTTTAATGGTTTCATTTCTGTAACACACAACCCCAGGCTTCCTTAAACGTTTTGTGCTGTTTCTCTGTTTATAAAGCAATATGTAATAAAGCCACCATTCAACAAGACATAAAGGACATAGACGACTGCATTTGTACAGCTTTAGGACAATAGCTGCAGCTGCAGAGTATTACAGGTGTGACGGCTCTCTCTACCCTGCTGTGCTCCTGTGCGGCATGGACATGTGCTCCCGAGGGTGGAGCCCCTGCCTCTGCTGATGCATGGGGGCTTTTCATTATGAGAGGGGCTGCACTGATACTGATGCAGTTGGGGTCCCCTGCAAAGCCCATGCTCAACCAGACCAGGTCTGTTCTGTGTAAGAAATACTCCTTCCAAAACAGGAACAGCTGTGGACAGAGACTTAGCACTGGAATGGCAAATGTATATCCTTCCCAGGCTTTGTCTCTCTCTGGGTTCTGCCAGGATGTTGAATAGACTAGGCTATGGGCTGCCTGTGGGGGCTTCAAAGTGTGGGACAGTTATTTAAAGGAATACCAAAGGTCATTGGTTGGAGGCCTAGTGTTGGAAAGAACCTGGAGGTCAAAGCACTGAAGCTAGAGGACTGAAACTACCATGGTGGAGACAATTTGGGGCTTCCAGGGTCTCATTCCAAATGCTTGGGTTTGCAGTTTGTTCTTCTGTGTTTTGCAAGTCATGTTGGTTCGGGATGGGAGCGGTTGATATATACCCAGATTGTGGGAGAAGGTGAAAGACTTGCAATGTTTGATCTAGGTGTTTCCCTCCCTTTCCCTCTCCTGTCTTTTACTACCCTGTAACAGCTTCCCTGATGTCTGATGAATGGTCATCTCTAGCTTTGCTTACTTAGATTAGTCCTGGATAGATGAGTATGAAACATTATTCTCTCCTAGTTAACCATATATTTAATCACAGTCCTAAGGAAGGTGAAATGCCTGGGTGTGTTTTAGGGATAACTCCATTGAAAAACTCTGTTAAGGGCAGTGCCTAAAAAGAGGAAGGTTGGTCACTGAATTTCCTACTCTGAAGTCTCTACCTACTCCTTAGCAACCAAAGCATTTTGTCTGACTGGGAGAACAATTATGCTTTTTTTTTCTTTTCTTCTTCTTTTTAACCTGGAAGGAATGTCTCCTTGGCATTGTTATGGAGACTGGATAAATGAGACAGATAGATGGGGGCAGGTATGAGGAGGTGACAGGAGTTGGCTGCCAAGTTACCTTTGTGATCCATCTCTGCAGAAGCCGGCGTTAATTCCGTGGAGACTCAGCAAGACTGATATCTAGCACTGACAGTTTGGACATCTAAACATGACCTTGGATGTGCCCAAAACCGCAGCTGACGCTATGCCAGCTTCTCAGTGTAGTATATCACAGGGGCCGCAGAACCATGCTGGAAATTGGCTGCATTTAGAGCACTTCTATATCTGCAGAAGAGCCTTTTTGGCCCTGCAATGTGATGTGGTATGGTGAGAAGATTTATGTCTCAGTTAGTTTTCAATAATTAGATGTTCATAAGGTAGTCAGGGATGATCTTCCTGAATTCCTCTTGAGGTTATAAGATGTTCGTGTTGCAGGATCAATTACCCATGTAGAGTGAATTCTGTTGGTCTCTGTTTTCTGCACCATGGGTGTTTAACTGGTACCTGGTCAGACTTTAGTTGCTGTGAGCAAAAAATACCTAAACGTCTGCTCTGACATCCCAGGACACGTTGGCTAACAGGAAAGTTCTCTCCCGTGAAAGCAATGGGAAGGTGTTTGGGACAAGAGTCATTTCCCAGTGCCCATTCACTGCTGCTCTCATCTCACCGCATACCAGATCTCTGAGTCAGTGGTTCTCAAAGTGCGGTTCCTGGGTCAGCAGCCACAGCACCACTCAGGACCATGTCACACTGCAGTTTCACAGGCTCCGCTCTAGAACCAGTGAATCAGAAACCTGGCGTAGGGACTCAGGGACACCTGTGTCTTCAGATTCTCTCTGTGATTTGCAGGTATGCTGATTGGGAGCCATTGATTCAAGTATTCTTTTTTGAGACCCTATCGGACAGTGAAGGTGAACCTTTTAGAGCTTTCCATGATAGCACACGACCTGCTGTGGCATGAGTGGCATAGGTTCTCCAACACCGCTATATGACATTTAAGAACACTGTATTGGGAAAACAAGACGAAGCAAAACTTGAGGTGATCCTTGTTCTGCTGCTCAATGTCAGTCTGAATATTCGATGTAGGTGTTTCTTAGCCTTGGCTGACCTCATCTGTTGGCAACAATAATGAATGCAACCAAATTTTTGAGACACCAGCACTGCATGTGATGAGCTCACAACCTACCTAGGATGTAGCAACATGTGTTCCACAAGCACTGGATAGCAGTGGAAATTTCACCATTCCCTGGTTAGACCCAAGCAAATCTCAGAGCAGTGAGTGCCCTCAGAGATATTAACATAAATTGTGTCCCAGGTATAGCACTAGTGCAGCAAGCGGCAGTGTGTTGTCCTTGATAGATTTCAAGCTAAGCTAATTCCAAATCCATGTTTCAGAAAGGCAGCCCACAGTGAACGACATTGGCTCTGTGAAGAACCCTGGGAGGAACCACTGGTGTCAGGAGCTTTTGGTGACTGCGCTTCTCTCTATCTTGTTCAGTCTTAGAGTAATTCTGGGTATTGTCAGCAAAGCCAAAAAGAAGGCCTGGAGTATACTTTAGACCAATCTAATCTCTGTGTGCATTTGAGTTACTGTCTTATTACTTTTCTCATTTCTGAAATAAAGTACCAGACACCCCAATTTAAAGGGGGAAAAGTTTACTTAGCTCACAGCTTGTTCAGGTTGCAGTCCATAATTGGCTGGCTCCAAGGCAGGGCGGTGTATGGCAGAGGGGCAACTGTTCATTATGCTGCAAGACGGCAAATAAAACAAGAGAGCAGATCAAGCCTCTTTCTGTCTCTCATATTGTATCCGGCCTGCCGAGATTAGGGTAGTGCCAATATAATCAGTGGACTAAGCCAGCAATCACCCGCCCTTAATCCCAGCACCCTTAATCCCAGCTTTACACTATGAATCAGTCACAAACTCTAGATTCTGTCACCTCTGAAAAAGCCTGCCACCTATGACTGCATGAGACTGGGGAGACATCTAGACACAAATGGCAACAGATGCCTAAAAACCTTTTTAAAATGCAGATTCTTATTTATGGTCTCTGGAGTGAGTCTGGAGATACTGTAGTTCTCACAAGTTCCCATAAGGTCTCTGTGGGGCCCTTTGACCATCACATCACACGTTTGCATAGTGGGGTGTTGTCCCAGGGCTTCTCAGATGCTCCTGTGCACAAAATTCACCTCCACAGAAATGCTACTCCAGGAATACCCACGGACTATCCCCACTGGCACCCTGTAGGAGCTGTGTAAGACGCAGAATCTCAGGCACCTCTTCAGACCTGCTGAATCAGAGTCTGCACAACAGCAAGGCCCCCAAACACATCTGAAGCATCCAGAACTGGCTGTGTGACCGTTCATTTGCATAAGGACTCGTATTTGGTTTCATGCTCTACTCTCACCTTCTTGAAATGCTTTCTAACATTTGCACAAAGACTGCATTTTCACTTCGCATTATGCCCACCGAGTCCTAGATGAACTGTTCCATACCAGTGTCTTTTAAAATCTAACCTGTACATGACCCAATTGGGTTACTGATACAAACTTTTACTACTGCTAAGAATTTGTATTTCTGGACTGGAAAAAGTTTTGAATCATGCCTGGCAAGCACGAGGTCATGAGTTCCATCCCTGGTACCAAAAAAAGGGGGGGGGGGTTCTGAATCAGAAGAATAGAGTACCAAAGAGGTTAGAAACCTTCCATGATTCTAATATATGGGGTCCTCACTCACTTCTGGAGACAGTCATCTGATATTTCCCTAGTTAGCACTGTGGTCACTTCCATGCCTTATATGAGAATGGCACTAGAAAGGCTGGCATCTGTCCTGCATGGTCAGAAAATGTGATATTCAGCACAAAGTTTGCTGGGCACCAGAGCAAGCATATTTCATGTCGGGTAGTTTTCCCATGGGAGTTCTCTGCAAAGCATCCACCTGCTCCTGAGTGGCTGTCCATTAGTGGTGTGACATTTGCACAAGAGAAGCAGAGTGAATGCAGAGTACAGGATGTCTTGTCTGGAGAGAGACTAGCTACGGAAGCCGGAAATAGCAGTGCAGTGGTGGTCAGCAGTAGCTCATAGATTTCATGGCTTTGTTTGTTTTTTATGGTCACAGATCATTTTGAGGATTCAACAGAAGCAAAAATCCATCCCCAGTGGAAAATTCACCTTTGTACATTCTGCAGCATACTCAAGACTAGGATTAAAAAACCTGGCTGTAAGATGTGATTCCTGCTCTTCCTTGTCCTTACCCCAAGCAAGACCTAGATCACTTGAACCTCTAAAGCCTATCTTTAAAACAGAGAATAAGTGAGGACACCTGCCTCACAGATATTACAGGAATCAAATGAGACAGAGTGAATAAATAGAAAAGAGTCCTGTGCATTGCAAAAGAATGTATAAATTTGAGGCATCATTATACATACCTTGCAACACTGTTATTTTCAGCATTATAGTTAGGATCAGGACACTGGGTTTGTGAATTTAGCCTAAGGCCATATAACATACTGGGTGTAACAAGAGAGAAAAATGAATACAGACAGAAAGACATGAGGAGGACTTGGCAAGAGTTGCTGGGAAATTTCAAAGTATAGAAAAGAGAAGGAAGCTTCCACAATTTGAGGACTCCAGATGCAAAAATAAAAGAAAAAGAAATCTATTTTTATATGTGCAAACAGTTTGGAAAATGCCTTTAGTCTAGCAATAATTGAACATTTCTGCCCCTGGGTATAATGAAGGTAAATAGCGATGGTGGTGGTCCATATTTAGTTTGACTTCAGAAGCCGTCTGTTGGAGTTTGCTATTCTAAGATGAGCGGAATGATGGTTAGTAGTTAAAAGCTGGCTTTCTGAGCTAGCACATGTTAATTGTGTGAACTGGAGAATTATTTAGTTTCCCTGTTCCTGAATCTTTTTCCACTAACACATACTCCACGGAGTTGTAGGCACTGAAGGCTTCAGTATATGCAGAACATCTAAACAGTAATGCAAGGGATTACCGCACCCACATCATGGAAACTCTTGAGCCAAGGGATGGCCACTGGCAATTCCTTGGAGTGTCCAGCCATTCTGTGCATGCAGGTCATCCCAAGATTATAACCAAGATGCTTTGAAGAGACCCTTTGGTTGGATGGTTTCAGAAGCATTTATTACTTCTCAGGACCTAAAAGGCTGAGGCAGCCAAAGTTCTGAGGTAATAAACCCAAAACTCCTCTGCTGCTGAACTCCAGAGCATTCCATCCATGAGAGGTAAACAAACAAACAAACAAGACCCACGTGTGTATGTACTGGGGCCAAGCAATAACACAAGGCATGATAAAAAGACATCTAGCCTTTCTGCAAAGACCCCACTCTCATGGCCCCTGTTTTCTCTCTCGTCCTTTGACATTCCCTTCTGGTCTTATCTCCAGGTGCACGATCGACAACCGGGTCACCCGGGTAGCCTGGCTGAACCGCAGTACCATCCTCTATGCTGGGAATGATAAGTGGTGCCTGGACCCTCGCGTGGTCCTCCTGAGCAACACCCAAACCCAGTACAGCATCGAGATCCAGAATGTGGATGTGTACGACGAGGGCCCATACACCTGCTCTGTGCAGACAGACAACCATCCAAAGACCTCCAGGGTCCACCTCATTGTACAAGGTGGGTAGGGCTTGCTGGGAGGGCCAGGGGGAGCTGGGGCAGCCTGCACCAATGATTCTACCCATGACTGCTGACATGATTGAGTTCTGTTTCTTCTCTTAAGTAAGGATATCTCTCTGGTTGTCACGTTGCATTTTGCACTTAGAAACTGAATTCCAGTCATTTGCCCATTGAATAGGACTAGGATTTTTTTTTCTAATAATACATTTTCTTAGACAACAACCTTCTAATTATTACCTTCCTTGGCTTTTTTTCCCCTAAGTGTTTTTAAGATGTTCTATTCAACTCTAAGCTAGCTGTATTTTAAAGCCAACTCTTTAATACTCTTTTAATGCTGCATGTGTGCCATGTCCTAGAGCAACCTTCAGAGAAAACAGAGTCAAGCAAAGGCCCATGGAGCTCAGCTCAGGTGTGTCCTTCCCAGTCACCTCTGTTGCTCCCAGCGTCTTCAGTCTCTCCTGTCCTGGTCCTGGGTTTTCAGTCCTGCGTCTCTGCTTTAAAACCTGTTTCAGATATCTCTGCTTCAAGAGAACCTCAGCTCTCTCCCCATGCTGCACATTTGAGACTTCATGTATTCTCTAGCTTTTGCTTATGTATTTTTTTGTTTCATGTCTAAGTGTGTATTTCTCTGGTCTCTGCTCTCCATTTCTCAGAACTTGGCACTAGTGTTTTCCTCTTCCCACAAAGCCGTAGTGGTCCTGAGACATTTGCACAGACATTTGCCCTTAGTGTGTGGATGTGTTTCTAGTTAGTAAGAGCTTGGAGCCAGGCTGGGGAGCCTTCCAGCTATGAGACCTTGATCAAGTTATCATGATGCCTCAGGGTCTCTTTCTGTAAAGTAGGGTCCGTATTAGGAACTGGATGAGAGATGCATTCTACCTGTGCAGCATATGAATCACTCAGTGGAAGGCCATAGAAGGGCAATTTCCATGTTAGGTATTATGCAACTGTATACTTTTTAAACACTGTTGCTACTTTTAGCTGTTTAAACACCTTGTACCCTTGGTTCAATAGTTGTTTTATACTCAGATGCTAAATCCATTGAACAAATGCATGCCAGTTGCTCCATTGCAGGGCCTTTCCCAGTCTGATTCCAGGTTCCTTTCATTCAGACAAATAGCAGGTACAGGGCAACGACATCTTCTCCTGGAGCCTTCTGCAGTCAATCATTGTGTTCGAGAAAAAGATGATCCATAGTCGGGGGGATTGGCTAGAGAAAAACAGGAAGGTGTATGGCTTCAGAAGAACTCAACAGGCTAGAAACATTAAAGGACGGCTAGTTGTGAGAAACAAGAAGAAAATAAAACTTAGGTCATTGATGAGCACAGTGGAGAACAAGGTAGAGCAAGCAGTAACAAGAAGGGAACAAGACAGATCAAGTGGAAGGTCAGGACCAGCTTGGTCAGAGACAAAGCCAGGGGACCTTGGAAACCATCAGACTAGGACAAAGTGTGGTCACGACAAGTTATTATTTGTTTCTTACTCTTTTCACCAGAGGAAATCATAATGTTTTCTTTCCTTGATTGGTTCTATAAAGAATGCTTTTCAACTTGCTGCATGTAAGTGGCATTTTGAAATCAAATATCACAGGAGGTATGAGAGTATATTGTAAAGAGCAGAGGGGTAATGCCATGTGAGGTCTTTGTTTCAATGTGTCTATGTTTTTAATAGAAAATGCATTCTTACTGTTGATAGACAAAATAAGAGTTTAAGGATGACTATTGTATAGGGAGACTTGGTCAATGCTCCAGTCATTGCTTCTAGAACATTCACACTAGGCAGTACCTATGACATTATTCCTAGGAAAGAATTTCTAGCTATGATAATGAAAGACTAAGAACTGTGAGCAGATATTTGCTTTAGGAAGCATAATATTTATGGACCTAGAAAATGGAAGGAATTATGAAAAATACTAAAGCCTCTTGAAACAAGGAACCTTATTTTTGTCAACTTTTTTTCTCTTAAATCACCTTGTGTACACCTACACACACCAGCCTTTAACACTTGGTAGAGTGTCTTAAACAAATTAGATATTTAATAAGTGCTTATTGAAGCAAATGACTGAGTTATAGTGCAAAGAACTTGCATGGCTGTAAGAGAGAAGGCTGAGCATACCTGCAGGAAGAGGTGATGGGAGGAGGCTAAATGTTCTGATCCACATTCATCTCCACCAGTGTCCAAACTGATGGCAAATATCTAATTCACAGGTAGGTGTTTACATCTGTCCCTTGTCCGGGTGCCCTCTTAGCATGACACAACACCTTGGGTATTGGAATCTCATCTCGGGCTAATTTTCAAATGCTGATGGGTATATTGATCTGGAAACAAGCTGGGTTAAAAAAGGCATTGGTCTTGTACACAGAATCAGCCCAAGCTAATCCGCTGTCAATATGTCTGGACCGAGTATTATTGACACTTTAATGAATAGGAGACCATAGTTTTTCTCAGAGTCAACTTGTCCCCACTCTTCAAAGCAATCACACAAGCTAAATAGAGCTGACTTCTCTGTCTCTGTATTAGAAAGAGGATATGCTACCATCTAGGATTTAAAAAAAGAAATATATTTATTTAGGGATCATTTATTATACTGAACAGAAGCCCTAATTCCCCTACCAGAAACTGACAGTCTGGATTTAAGTTCCTTTTCAACCCTGAACAGAGCATGGCTGGAATGCAAGTCAGACACACTATTTTCAGGACAATAAAATCATTGAAAAAAGAAGAATAAAAACAGCAGCAGAAACAAAGAACTAACCTGATAGTCTGCTTACGTGTATGTGTTTTTCTTTGTGTGTAGTCAGCATTATACATAAATAGACCCACACGGAAAGTGGTAGCATTTTCACAATGCCCTGCTTTCTATTTATTGCTTAGGAAGATGTGTAAAATTCTGACTATCAAATAGCCCATTTACCCCATTGGTTCTTTATACTAAGTTCTCTTTCTTCATGACTGTGTTTACTTCTTGCAGACAATAATGGCACTATCCTTGCATCACTCCTGCCTACATTCAACATACAGTAAATAACCACTCAGTGCAACCCTGGTAACTAGTCCCCTAGTTAGGGACTTAGCATAGCAAAGTTCATTCACCTTTGTGTGGAGAAGATGGGTTTACGCGACTTTTGCCCAGATCAGTCTCTCTCCAGAGTTTGTCTTCCAGATGTATAGATGCTGTTGGCTGAATCCCTACTCTAAATGCTCCTGAAACATCTGAAATGTGGCCATTTACCCCGTGCTCTCTAGCTAAACCTTTAAAAGCGTGCAGAAATAACCTATGCACAAATAAGTTGTGCATTTATGCCTCACCCCAAATTCCTGGTGTTGACGAGCACTGGTCCATGTGCTCAGGACCTGTGGGTGGGATCTTCAGCTGTAAGCACCATTTTCAACCCCCAGGTGAACTTTCACCAACAAAGCTTTATTGGACAGTGCTGTAGACTGTTACTAGCATGGACAAGCCCTTGATCTTAAAGCTGGAATGGGTGGTGTCTTGAAGGCAAGCTGTGTTATAGAAAACAGAATGGAATTTTGGAGGAAGAACAGATATTAAAACAACAACAGCAACAAAATGCTTGTTTTTTTTTTTTAATTTGTTTTGTTTTTTGGTGTGGGTGTTTTTTGTTTTGTTTTTATTTTGTTTTGTTTTGTTTGTATCAAAACATCCCTTTCTTCTGAATAAGGGAATTATTTTCTTGGCTAGGACAGACAAGGTCCAAAGACATAGGTAAAGGAGACAGGCAGAGCTTTGGACTGGTTAAGTGTGAAAGCAGGGGAAAGGATTCTGAGATTTTTTTTTTTCGTTGGCATACTGGGAGAGGCCAACACTCACACACCTAAAGTATCATATAGTTAAATGAGTTCCTCGGAGGTGAACGAGTTTGGATGCTTGGACTTGTTGACAGTGAGATGCCTTGACTACACCATTCACAATATTAAAGTATAAGAAATACCGCTCAAGGATTTGCATTTCCTGTCAGGCAGCCAGAACATTATGTTTAAGGACAGAGTGAGGGAGATCCATCTAAGATTTATTAAAATGTGGATCTAATGGCTTCCATCCCTCTGACCTTACAGTTTTCCACTTTATGAGTGTAATTAATAAGTAGCTGCTTCTAGAGTCTAGCTGAATGTTTTAGCCCTTTTGCCCTCTTGCTCTTGCTGCCAAACTAAGCTTTTGGAACTTGTGCCATGTCCACCCCCTCCCTTCATTATTCCTTGGAAGAAAGCAGAGTTTAGAAAATATGCAATGGATAAAACTTTCAGTGGGACTAAAGCGCTTGCTCATTTAAGGACAATTGGGCATGATGTCTCTACAGCCCTGTGCTTCTAAATACCTGTGAGCACTGG
The DNA here is from genome assembly GCA_004363535.1 of Dasyprocta punctata. NCBI lineage: Eukaryota > Metazoa > Chordata > Mammalia > Rodentia > Dasyproctidae > Dasyprocta > Dasyprocta punctata. The sequence continues at coordinate 263,976 of RJWM01000008.1, forward strand.
TGTAGCAAAAGCATGTTGTGCTTCTCTGTAGAATGTTAGGAAAGTCCTCCTTATCCAAGCATGGAAAACTGACTTCTCAGCTTGACTTGCATACCTGTGAGACTTTAATCTCACTGAGAGACACGTTTGCATGAAAGAAAACAGAAGAATGCAGAGCTTATAAAACAGAGATATTAGTGTAATAATAATAAAAAAGCTTTGGCCTCTTTATCAGTTTCCAGGCCTTATCTACGCCTCTCTTTTGTCACTGGGGCATCTAATCACCCCCTCCCTTTTGTTTGCTGAAAATGAGTTTTCCAATTTCTTCCTAGGCAGAATTAATCTGAAAATCCCTGCTATTGTTTGATAGTTAATTACCTGCCTTTGGAGTCAAGCAGCGCTGATGCTCAGGTGAAAGGGGAAAACACTAACGTCTACTGAATTGTATCCCGATGAGGGAAAAAAGTCGGGCCATTGATGTCTGGTCCATGTATTAGTGGAATTCTGTGGAGAAAACGACAAGGCTGGAGAGTCTTCCAGCCAGGCAGTAACTTGCAAACAATAGAGGGTTAGCCATAACATTCTTTCATTTGCCTTTTATTATCTCCCTGTTCCTAACCTTCTCCTTTTCTCTGCCCAATACATATAATTGTGTTGCTTTCCTGTCTTGAGTAACCTTCTCAAGTTCAACTCATTATTATGATTAAGAGAGCAAGAACAGTAACTTTTAATTTGTAAATACCAGTGTATCATAGAATCCCCCCCAAGCCTAAACAAAAGGAAATTTGAAATATAAAATATCGAAAAGAATACTGTGATTTAATGCTATTTTGAAGGTAAAGATTTCTGACTCTTCAGACACATCCCTCAGAAAATATCCTCTCCTCCTGGCAGAACAAAGTACCTGGAGAGCTGAGAAGATTTCTGCTCCAACAATTCCCATCTAAGCTAATCTGGCTGAGTCATGGTGGAGGAAGAATCACCATCCAGATTGTTTCTCTCTTTTTTTTTTCACACCATTCAATTTCAAATAGACAACAGCACCCCAGTGTCTTTGTTCTCTAGATCACAAAGCACTGTTTTGGCAGAAGTGGGAAACGCTCACCACCCCCAAACTTCTTCACAATGTCTTTTCCTGATCCTGCCCTTTCAAGACACAGATGAAAATGCCCATCCCATCTGGTCATCAGATTCTGCCTCTGAATTCATAGAATTTTAAAAAGTAGGCAGATAAATTCCACTACAACATTGAGGTGCTTCTCAGAACACCTTAGAGAATAGAAAGGAAGCAGGACATTTTACCCGCAATTAATTTATGCAATCCCGATGGCATGAGGTCAAGGCATGAGCGCATGTTTCCATTCCTTGAAGCAGCTACAGACAATGGAGGACCATGCGTCACACAGGCCAGGGCACTGCTGATTCTTCAGCAAACCCACTTGGAACATCCTCTGTCTGCTAAACCGGGAAGGCAGTGTGTGAGCCTAAAGTGACCTCAGCAAAATACCGTCATGGAAGTCATATCGTTTTAATGACATTTTCTGTATCTTCTGCTGTGACCAGGAAGAAGGCATCTCTCATTTTCTTAGTGGCTTGGAAAACTTGGCGTCTGCCTCCTGGTGCCTCTGTGGTCAGAATGGCAGATAACAATAGGTTCCTCTGTTCAAGTCCTTCGCATTACTGTTCATCTCAAACTGAGCAGAGAGATCAGGAGAGCTCTCTCACTTCCCTGCATTTACAGCCCTCAGCAGCTCTCCTCCAGGTAAGCAGTTAGGGCTCCCCAGGGAAATTCTATAAGCAGCCATCAAATTCTTATCCCTTAGGTGATTTTCCCCAGGGAGGTGGAGCTGCCTCTGAGCTAACTCAGATGCTAACACTAGAGACTGGTGAGGAGCGACTCTGATTCCTTCTGGATCTTGAATCCTGCAGCTCCACATGAGAAAATTTGTCACTTTATTTTAAAGAAAGGGCAAACTGGAGATTCTGAATATTAGCATTTCAAGATGTATTCTGGTTGCTTTCCATGTCCACATCAGAGGTGCAGATCTTTCCAAGCTGAACTTGAAGCAGTTATTCTTAACTAAGGGTTGAAAGTGGTCTCTTGATGGTCCTGTGAGCAACCAGTACAGATCTGGCAAATCCTAGAATACATTTGAATAGACCCTTATTACCACATCCTGAAAGGTTTACACAGGCCACACTGGAGAGTGTCCACATAGTGATATGGGAACAGCATCATTGATGTCAGTGCTGTCACTGTTATCAGAAGATGCTTACGTACACAAAAGATTGCAAGATTCAGGCTGTTGTTCTCTTCTGAGACAGTTAAAATCCTTATCTTCTCAGAGTCTAGGTATATGCTAGTCCAGAGGGTTCTCAACCTATCTGTTGTTTAACTGAGGATTGTCAACTGACACCTTTCAATTCCATTCATCAGTATTTTGAAACCTGGTGCTATGAGCACAAAAAGTCAGAATTCTTATCTGGTGGAATAGAAGAGACCACAATACTAGCCAGCAACTAGATCATAGGCATTAAGTGTTTAAGAGTGTGAATATGATGAATGCACTGAAAAGTAGCGATTGAACTCATGTACAAGATCAGACAGAGTTACAAGGTTACATTTCACAAGGTTCTTCAATTCCAAGGAGGGACTTTGGGAAGAGGTGGCATCACGGGCAGGACCAATAGTGCAGCGCTTGACAATCTGAAAATGTACATCATGTGAGAGGACCTAAAGTAGTCCCAGAGGAGCAGCTTAGGTTTGAAGTCACTAGACATGTCACCAGACAGAAAGGCTACCTCTCTGCTTTGAATGCAGCTGTGATCTTCTTTGATCTTTAGCAATCCCTGCTTGTATTTGCAAGGAAATGTACGTTAAATTATCTGAGCAATGGACAAATATCCAAAACCTCTCAGTAGAATAGAATGTGCTAATCACCAGGGTTAGTCAACCTTGAACAGAGGGTGGAAATCTTGGAAGGAAAGAACACATTCTTTCCACATGGTTCTATGTCCCTTGTACATAGAAGGTAGATTATGGCACAAAGGGGAAAGATAGACAAAGATGTCTCTACCACCCAGTCAATTGTTGAAAACACTCTGTGTTTGTTTACAACTGCAGAAACCAGAAGGACTCTTTAGAATAAAGTGGTTAAGGAGTATTTAGCTGTGTGCTAGCAAATCTAGTGCATGCTTTTAGGTCTTGCTGTGTCATCAGAGTAGGAAGAGGATGCTTCTAAGGACAGATGACGGCTGCTGGAAATGGATTCCCCTCTGAGGTGGCCAGAAGCCTCCTTGCCTCCTATTCCAGAGCTCATATGCAGAAGAGGAAAAACCCTGTATTTCAGGAGGACTTGGACCTTATGGTGTCACTACTTAGAGTGTGACTTGTGACTCATATCCCAGCCCAATGTCATCTGTGTTAAATTAGCATCTAGTATCGGCAGGAAAACTCGCTGGTGTCTGCCAAAGTTTTTGGCTGAGTGGTGCGGTGTTTCTGGAGTTGGAGCCCCGTATTTTCCCTTTGATCTCCATTTCATGTTATTTGAGAAATAATTTATTGATTTAAATTTAGGACAGTTTTATTTGGTGGCATGTTTTCTTTATGCCTCAATTATATATTCATGTCTGTGTGGTAAACTCAGCTGGTGGGGGATTAAGAATTCAAAATAGAGGATTTTCTCTTGGCAAGTAGTGCTTTCTACTGTGATTAATTGGGAATCTGCACAATGAACCTGGTGTTGGCTCTGTTGGGGATTGAATAGCTTAGTAGAAAGAAGTAGATTTCAGGATTTAAGAGTTTGGGGTTTCAGTCTGAATTTTGATAATAATTACCTATAAAAATGACCTATTTATTTAAACTATTCCCAGTTATGCACACTTTATGGAAATGCTTTTTATATCCCATAGTCTGATTCGGAGAAAGGTGAGCAATGTAGATGGAAGGAAACAGAGCATTATTGCAAGTTAACATCTTTCAGCTTTGTAGTCGGTTACTAGCGACTAAGATTTGCCACTTCCTCCTTCTGCCTGTCTTAGTCTGGCTACAGTCCTTTGTTCCAGTAGTGTGTCAACTTCTGCTGCTGCTCCAGGTCCTTGTTCCCAAAAACCTGCCGGGATTGTAGCCTGTGTCGCCTGATCCCATCATCTCCCAAACGGTTGCTTGTTTCTCACACTCTGACCTGGTGCTGTTCCTCAGTCTATAATCACCACACCCTTTTTCTCTAACCATTCAGCCTGGGCTTGATGTAATTCATCTTGCAGTTCTAAAACTCAGGCTTGAGAGAGGGGACTCTTGTACTGATGCTGTCCCTTATCTGAGGATACAGAGTAGAGAAAGGAAGATCAGAAATTGTGATTATTTTCCTTTTTCACAGATACACTGACTACCCTGTGTGAAGTACAGAACTAAGTCTAGAATAGATTCAAAGCTGAACAAGGCTGGTTGCTGTGATCAGTATGTACTAGTGGGATGGGGGCAACAATTAAACAGTGAAAGGGACACAGCCATTCCTGGGAATACTGAAACAAAGAGAGGTGCCTCTCACAGTTTGGGAGCTGGGCTTCACTGTCCCACAAGGTCAAACAAATGGAAGTCTTCTGAAATGCAAGGTTTGGTACTTCAGGTCATAACTGCTAAAAAGAGAATAAAGTAACTCAACTGCCCATTACCACTCTGCCCTCCTCATCACCTATTTTGTACTTGGAACCAGAGTATTATTTTCAAGCACAATGGTACTTCTAGGACTTTTCTCTATCCCCAGATGACCAGTTCCTTCCCAAAGAATTGATAAGTCCAAGGGGCTGTGGGGCACCTTCACCCTGATTCTTGCTACATCCTACCCCCAGTGGTTTTAGTTTAGTGTATTTTATTCTTCGTGCACTATTTGATCACAAACCTCTTGTACATTTTCTTCTGTCTGCGTGGAATTCTTTTCTTTTTCTCTTTCAGTTAACTGTGTACCTTTAAACATTAACCCAACGTTGTTTCCATGAGAGACTTTCCCAGACCAGCCTGACTTGGGTTAATCCCAGCCACACTCTTTCCCCAAGCGTTTGGCGCATACACTCTTCCTTGTCTTGCCACAGTGAGAATGTGGCACTGTGTGGTTATTGGGGTGTGCCTGCTTTCCTGAAGGTAGGAGGCTCCTTTGCTTTGCATTCTATCCCAGTGCCTGAAATTTAGTAGGCATACAGGGACTATTTATCAGCTAGTGATTGGATCTATATCCTTTTAAAAAATATTTGAAGTCATTCTCTGTGTGTTGCTTATGGTTTGTTGAAGTTAGCTGAACTGTGGCCAAGCAAAAAGAGTATATCCCAGTCACCAGGACCTGTGACTATATCTTGCATGGTAATGTCTCTCCAGATTAATTTAAGGAATAAGGTTGTCAGTGTAATCACGTGTGTACTTGAAGAGGAGGGAGGCTGCTAGAGAGGGCTCCATGTGCGGAGGAGAAGGCAACGTGAAGATGAGGACAGAGTTTTGGAAGCAGTGGCCATGAAGTGTAGAAGCAGCCAGGGAATGTCAGCCACCACCAGAGCTGGAGGAATCTGGTAAGGATCTGTCCTCAAACTTCCCGAAGGAACAGTGATGCTTGGTATCAACCCAGTAAAGTAATTTTAGACTTCTGGCCTCCAGAACTGAAAGAAAATAAATGTCTATGGTTTTAAGCCACAAAAATCTGTGGAAATTTGTCACAGCAGCTGTCTGAGAGTTATCCACTGGCCTTTACTTTCAGAATCCTCAGTGGCTGGAAGTAGGTAAACGACTGGTGTGCCAGGTTTGCCAGTGACTTCGGACTCTTTCCTGTTGAGAGTTAGTGTAAGGTATCTTTATGAGACTCTTTTTCATTGCAGTGGACCCTTCATATCTGTGAGATACAGTCACACCCACCGAGGCAACTAACCTTGCGTGGAAAAAGTTACAGTGTGTGACTGCTCAGGCTGGTAATCCACAGGAAGGCAACTTCCTCTCTGGTGTCTTGGGTTGGTTATTTAAGGACAAGGATCAGTAAAGTAAGGCCCTGGGGCCAATTTCAGATTTGCTTGTTTGCTTGTTTGTTTGACTGTTTGTGTTGATGATCTCTAAGTTTAGATTGGATTTCTATTTTAAAATATGAATGTAAAAAAGAAGATTATGCTACAGGGACTTGATATGGCCAATAATGTTTAAAACAGTCAATCTGTCCCTTTACAAAGAAAGATTGCTACCTCTGCCCTGGGAATCCAATCATCTTGCTGTGAAGATGAAAATAGTCCCAGGGAGAAGCCAGGATGGTGAGGGAGTAGGCCTCCCTCCAAGAGCCAGCATGGATTTGCCAGCCTGAGTTGACTACTTCGAAAGTGCAGTCGCCAGGCTCAGCATTATTTTGGAGGGCTGCAGCCACCCTGACGCTGAACTGAGTCCTCCTGAAAAGTCCTGGGATGAACCTTTTACCAGGCCACTTCCCAGGAACTGACCCACAGAAACCATGAAGCAAACACTGTTGTGTTAGGCCTCTAAAACATCTATCTGTCTATCTATCTTTGAAGAAAAATTGCATCAGTACTGAAAATGCACAGGCTTCTTTCCTTATCATTTTCCCTGAAATGGTACAGTATTGTGACTCTTTATATAGTACTTATATTGTACTAGATATTGTAAGTAACTTAATAATATTGGAGGATGGGCACAGCTTAGACTGTATGCATTTTATGAAAGGACTTGGACTGTGTATTTTCATATCCTCAGGGTTCTTGGAGCAAATACCCTATGGATGCTATGAGATGACTGTGTTTCTTAAGACATCTCTTTGGAGATTCATTTTCCATGTAAATACAATGAAAATCTGAGTTTCTTGTCTTTGAGATGCATACAGGAGTTGATGACATGAAATTTCAGTGCTAGCCTTATATTTTTGATATGAAATGATTACCCTTGGGACTCTAGGGATAAGAGCAGACTGCAGAAGAACATCTTAGCCAAATGTGATTTTGATGAGAGGAGACCATAGTGCTGCTTAGCACTGGGCTATGAGATTTGGTTTGGGGATGTGAGAATAGACTGGAAAATAAAACCCCTAACTGTTCTCTTACTAACTGGAAGAGGGGTCTACTGTTTGAATGTTGTCCCCAGTTTGTCACACAGGCATCTCAAACTCAGAATGTGCAGAACAGGTGCCTTTCATTCTAGCATGTGCCCCTACCCTGACCCCAAACTCCTCTCCCTGTGCTCTTCACATCCAGGAAATGGCAACTCCACACTTCCCGTAGTCCTACCAGTGCCTCCATACCCATTTCACTCTTTCCTTCTTTCATGCTCTTCCTCAGTTTTGACCAGGTCCTGTTAGATTTGCTGAGTTTTGAAATTTACATGTTAAGGGATGTGGTTTGTTTCACCACACTGGACAGTGTCCCATGATACCGGGAACCTGGCCTGCTACATTCACTGCTGCTTCCAAATGTCCAGAATAGAGTCTGAAATACTGTAGATGCTCAATAAATATCTGTTGAATAAGTGAATGGATCAAGTACATGAGCTTAAATAGCAGATGGATTTACTTATATGAGACACCCAAAGTATAAATTATCCAAAGAGCAGGATAAATGACAGATGATAGGAACTATTCTTCTGCAAATGGAAAGAGGGCCTAGAGGTGGAAAGACATGGGGGCAGTGAAGTAAAAATAATTGAGATGTGTTATGTCCATGTACCAATGCCTCCTATTGAGTATGATCATTATGTATTGCAAATGTACATAAAAATTAAATAAAAAGCAAATGGTTGAAAGCAAAGACTTACCATTAAGTAAACTTGATGATTTTTATTTTGGCAACTACTGTTTATTTGCTCAGGTCTGAACACATGAATTTTCTAGTATTTCTAATGTGATTGGGTCACCCTCTTCTCAGACCATGTGACATAGAGCTGAGTTTGGCAGGGTGGATTGTCTTAGCACAGTAAGGAAGGAATCTAGTGTTCTGAGCTGACTTTGGCCTAAAGAGACATAGCAAGTAAGAGTCAAGTGATGGAGCAGGAGTATGTCTGGGCTAGATCGAGAGCTGGAACCAGGTGGCTGCCTGAGCTGGTGGCCGGCCAGGCGCTGATCTCTGCCAGCGCAGAAGTGTGCACTTCACTGTGGAGCAAATGGGGGACAAAGGAAGGGTCTGAACCGGGAAATCATGTGCGTTGTTTCAGAAGGACGTTTGGCATCAGAGTGGAATTCAAGGGCGAGTTGTGAGACAGGAAGACAGAGAAGAAGTGGGAACACAGAGCAGGTTCTGTGTTATCCTGTGCCCCTAACCTTTCTGATTGAGAGACTCATAGTGAATCAGCACAGCTCCTGAGTGTCCAGAGACTGTGTGCACGGCCAGGTGCTCAACCAAGTCCTGGGGCTGCAGCTCCAAAGTGCTATGTCTGCTGGCCCACGCCTGGCTCAACAGTGCCGAAGGTTCATGGAAATTTCAGTGCCTAACATCTGTCAAAGGTTTTGGATGTCTACATTTACAGATGAGGAAAAAGGATTGCGTTAGGTTTTGTTTCACTTTGAAATTCTAACAAAACGGCTTTTGGATTATTAAAATGAAGTCACTTCAGCGAGAGGAGATATAGTTGTGTGAATGAAGGATGAAGCTTAATGTAAGAAAGGATACAGTACTAGGAAGGCTGTTCAAATGGGAGAAGACCCTTGAAAATTAGAAGGAACATGGGCTCAGAGAATACCCAGTATGAGATGCCGCAGAGTGACTCAGAGCTCCGTGCTCCCTGCCTGCCCCAGAATCTTCCAAGGGCTTTTTACGGCGAAAAGAGAAAGAGCAGCGACCTCTCTCTCAGCCAGCTGGATCCAAATCACCATTGTCCTTTCTAGGGTCTAGTGTGGATGTTTTGGGAATCATTGGTCAGGGACCCATCTGAGCTAAAGGCTAGAGGCAGCTAAAGGTGAGATGGGGAGTAATTTCTGACATGAAATCCTAAATTACATTCATGATCACTGGTAGCAACTGTGTCAAGTCGGATGAGTGGGCGTATCCCAGGTTTCTAACCTCACCATAGCTTGCATCTCCCCGACCTTGCTGCCAAACTGTTGTTAATATGAAAATTAGGAACCAGACATGAAGAAGAGCTGTTTACCTCAGTGGATTAGTGCAGTTTCACGCCATAGTCTACTTTGTCTGTAAATCAGGCTTACAGAATTGTTAGGCTTTTGTCCTTCATTGCTGCCTCCTGAAGACGGGACCCACTTCCTTTCTCCCTGTAGTCAGGGCAGCATTCAGCCTGACCCAGGTCAGGGAAACCATATTGAGAGATTCAGCTGCAAGTCAGTTTACAAAGTTAGAAATTTCCCTTGGGTTGGCAGATTTTTAATCCCTCAGGTGATGCTAATGCTGCCCGGTCCACAGCACTCAGGCCAAGTACTCCAGCAACTGGCTGCAGGAGGTAAGCTGAGGTAGGACCAGCACCACCACCATCTCTCTTCCCACATGCACAGAAGCTCTTGCTTCACATTTTATCCCATGCTTTGAATGAGGCAAGAAACATTTATAAGAGAAATCCCTTCCACCCTTCAAATCATTTACCTATGAAATATTAATCGAGCTCCTCAGAGGAGAAAGGCATTGTGCTAGAACGCAAACACCATACCTATCCCCAAAGAAATAATGAAGCAGTGGATGACAAGACAAGCAGATAGCTCACTGTAATGTAGAGAAAGCACTGGAATGGTTACTAGAGGTTCCAGCAATGCCCAGAAGAGGACCCTATCTGCAGACCCCAGAAAGCCCCAGAATGCTTCCAAAGGGAAACTGGGCCAGAGCTGAGTGCCAGGTTGCATTAGCTCCTTAACACAGCAAATGAAGTCTTCCAGACATAACAGCATAGGCATGAACTAGGGATGAATGGGAGGAGCGTGGCACTGACAGCAAAGAAAGGCACCCCAGGTACATGAAAGAAAGGGGCAGGAGGGGAAAGGTGAGACCTCAAGAGGGGAGCAGAAGCCAGTTGCAGGAGATGCCCAAGCTGTGTGCCAGGCTGTGGACTTTGGCATTTTCCTCAAGGACAAAAAGAGCCCAACTTAGAGGAGGAAGGGTGCTATTCAGGAGCATTTCTGATATGGTTCAGTTTTGGAAAGAGTCACCTGGAGGAAAGCAAAAAATGCCTTCCATGGGAAGTCATCCTGTCCATCAGGCTGTCACCTGCCTGTCCAGGCCACCCTCGGTGTCTGTTGTCTCCGCCTCCAGCACTCAGGCCATCAGTCATTCCCTAATTCCCTTCCTTTCCTGCAGTGGGGCCTTGCTAAAGATTCAGCATTAGGAGTAGAGTAGAGGTGCAATTTCCTTGCCTGATTACTGGAGAACTTTCTATTCCTATGTTGTCTTCTGACTATGGCAGTTTTTGTTCTTTCATTTTTTTTCCTTCCTGTTATGTTTCATTTTACTCTTCTGGGCGCATTCTTCTCTGCCCCTTCATCCTCATCTCCCTTCTTCATTTTGACCTCTGCCCTTGGAACCCAATGATTTTGTGCTCTTGGGGCACTGTTTGATTTCTCAGTATCTTCTTTCTCTCCTCTACCCTTTCTTTCAGTCCTTCTGTCCCTGTCACATCTCCCCTGGGCCTCTCCTCATCCTTTGCCATCCTCAGTGGTTTCCTCCCACTCCCTGTTCCATAGCCTGGTATCTTTGGAACTCCCTACGGGCTCCTGGAGCACCCTGGACCTGTGCCTGGCCAGGCGGCTTCTCCCAGTGGCCCCTCATGCAAAGCTCACATGATTACTACTGAGAGGATCTGATAATCAGATGCACCTTTTTTATTTATTTCTTTTCTTTTCACTTAATAAGCACATCTTGAAACTGAGCTATAGTTTCACTCACAATATATCATTTCCCCTGGGGAACCTACATCCAACCTGAGATGAAATTTTCTCTGCACAGTGCCAGGAGGGAAGACTGTATGTTTCAGATTTCTTTATTGGGTCTCAGATATGTTGCTTCTGTGTGCATTGCCCCTAATTGAATATGTGGTAGGTTTACAATTGTGTGTGTCTGTGTGTGTGTGTGGGGGGGGTATATGCGTGTGTTTATGAGGAGTACCTGTGTGTTTGTCTGAGAGATTCCATTTGCTTTTGAATCAAAAGTAGTCTGTAGCTGGTCATGTGGTAATAGATATTTATCCAGAGCAGATGGGAGGACTGTATGGCGCAAAGGAGTCAGAATCAGCCTGGGCTGGGGTGGTTTTGGAAGTGGGGCGCTCCAGAAGGATCCATACAGTACTTACTTGACTCCCCACTGTCGTTTGTCCTAACTGGTCACAAGCAAGCACATCTAGGAGGGAGGCATTTCCTGGAGCAGTACAGCAGCTACAGCACAGGAATGTGGGCTGAGCCCAGGCATCTGCAGGCTCCGCTATGCCTAGAGACCTCACCTGCTTCAGGCTGCTGTCACCCAGGGTGGCAAAGAGACCCTGAGTGCCCTTAGCTGCTTTAGTCATGGGTGATTATAAACACAGCTTCTCATTCCACAAGAATATTAGAGGCCGTGGTAGAAAACAGGAGCAGTCAGACTTTCAACATACCAGGATATCCATGTTTATAGCTCCCACTCACTGAAATCTCATTATCTAGGAACCAGAAACTAGATGAAGCTCTTCATGGATAGTATCTCATTTAATGTTCATGACAATTCTGTGCAGTGAATGCTTTCCTGACCTTTGAAAAGGAGAAAAGTTCTGTCCTGCTTTGGGGTTTGTATTCCCATTTGTAAGCAGCAGAGCAAGAACCTGACCTTAGGCGGCCTCACTCTGCACAGCCCACCTCAGGCACTGGCTTCCCTTTTTGAGCAGTGCTTGGGTTAATCTGACTCAGAGGACCAGATCCCAATTAGAAACACACTCTGCAAGCACAGACAGAGGCTCCAATCAGTTCAGAGCTGCGAGCTGCCCCAGAGGCCACCTGGTTGGAATTGTCTGTCTGAGGCTACTGTTGAACCTTACCTGTGTTGGGGTTCTCCCCAGACAGTTTGATTCCATTTATTGTGTATAAAAATTATTCTTTACTAGCATTATTTTTGATCACATCATTGTGTTTCAATGCCCCTGGGAGCTTCTGTTGTTCACTCACGTTGTGAAGCACTTTTCTAACATTAGGGATGAGAAAACGTGAAATGCAAGAGGTTAACAGGCTCTTCATCCAAGGTCACCCCACTGGTTAAGGGGAGTAGGAAAGATTAATTTCAGGTCTCCTGGGTTTCACTTTGGGTTCCTTTCTTTGTCCTGATTAAAGATAAGTCTTCCCTGTGTGTATGAGGGGACACAAAGTAACATGGTAAATGAGAATTGGGACAGAGGCACAACTGTGTTAGAATAATCACTTCTCTGCACTTCGGGTTGTTTTCTTCTATAAAATGAGGACAACAATAAATCCTTTCTTGCAGGGCAGTGGTGAGGTGCGGAGGTGAGGTGATACCACACAAGGGTATCAGATGCCATAATCCAGCAAGTTTATGGCAATCTTTCCTTTTCCTTTTAAATGGCATGGAAAGGACCATTCATTAGGTATCAGTCTCACCAGCCATTCCTGCAAGCTCACGTGGCCATCATTAGTAATGTCAACTCTGATTTTTCTGAAAGTACTATGTAAGTAAAGCGTGTTTTCTTTTAGTAGCCTATAATCTCACACAAGATGTCATGTGCTGTTCAAATATACCCTGAGCAAACCATTGTTGCTGCAGGTCTCCATGCATATCTCTGGATGCTCTGTCTGGCCGTTGGTTTGATTGATGTAAAACCAACATCTCCATGTAGTGTTGCCAAGTTACCTTCTAGCATTTCATAACACATGAGGCATTCCATTCTCTACATTCCCAAGGTTTCAACATTCTAATTAAAATAAATGTGAATACATTTAAATGCTGATGGCAGGGAATGGTGTTATGAAGTAAAGGGAACTTTTCTCTGTGGAACGATCTTTATTTGGAGGTATGATTTTTTCCTCATCATTGGTTTCAATTTCATTGACCAAGGAAGTCATGGTAGAATGGAATTCACACCCTAAAGATCTTGTCCATCAGCTACTTTAACACTGTTTCTTCTTGCAAATTCTCCTTACTGTCCTAGACTCTTCTGAAAAGGCTGTTTAGTCTCAGGTTCTTCTCGCCTACTGGTCTCCAACTTGAGCCATCCCTTCTTCTCACTTGGGCCACATGACAGCCAGTGACTCCTGGCTTTGCCTCCTCTGCTGTCACTGATAGCTATCTCTTTATATCCAACAGTAACAGAGATTCTCCTCTTTAAAGTGTCACCATATATCCAAAATAACACCATCCTACCCTACCACTGCATCACACTAAATTCCTCTATTTACATATTAACAATTCCGAATGATAAAAGCAATATACCCAGTGTTCAGGAGAGAGAACCAGAGTCCATCCTTAAGTTCTTCCCATGACCATTAATCATTGTTTGTTAACTTGAGTGAATTAAGAAACAAATACCTAGGAGATTAGTAAAATGAATTTCTGGGTATGTTTATGCATTACTGAAATACAGGTCAGCAAACTAAAGTGGTGAGACTCACACCAGTTGTGGGTGACATCAATGAATAGGATTGTAGTCTGGGTGAAATAAAAAGGAAAGGAAGAAGGAAATATGCCTGGTGTGAGAGAGCACCATCTTTGCCATCAGTCTCCAGACCTCCAATTTCTTCAGCCTTCCAATGCGGATTTGCAGTGACAACCCTTCCGTGGACTTCCAGACCCTTGGGCTTGGGCAGCTGCTGCATCCTTGATGCCTCTTGTTCTGCAGTTTCCTCCTTGGATGAGCAGATGCTGGTTTTCTGACTCTGTAGAGGCCATGTGAACCCTCTGACCTCTGACCCTGTAAACCTAGCTGATAAATCCCCTTTCAGAATCGCACACGTATTTCCTGTTGATTCTGTTCCTCTAGAAAACACTACATAACACATTCCCTTTTCATAGTAGTCCTCATTTAGTCTTATGATTCTATGGATACCCCTTGTTCATAGCCTTCCATCTTTATTGGCACTGCCCTTTTTCCAGTGTTTATTCTACCATACCTGACTGTCTTTATAGTGTCTCTCCCTCTGCTATCTTTGCCCACTGCTTTCAGTGATAATCACCTCAAGCATTAGTTGAATCCTTACAATGGACAGGGACCACGCTTGATTTATAGTATGTCTTTTAAATCTCACAGTAACCTTTGGAAGTAGATCATAGCATAATATCTATTATTTTGAAATGAAGAAGTTGAGTCTTTTAGGGGTTAAAACCTTGCTCAAGATCATCAAAAGGAAGCTGGGGATCAGCCCTTATCAGCTTTTAGAAAACTACCCAACAGTGTCTCTGTCTCCCTTGCAGGCTTATTACTTTCTCAAAAGCCTCCTCCTGCCAAGTGCTGCTTTGTACAGAGAGGGGTCTTTTTTCTTTTCTTTTTGGGTTCCCTGTCTCCTTGGCAGTGCTGATTTTATAGCATTTTCATAATATTTCATGCTTTAATTTAATTTATTTAGTGCTATTGTACAGTGCCCTAAGCACCTTGAAAGAAGCCAGAGTTTTATAAATAAAATTATTATTACCACTGCTCTGATAGCAGCCCTGAGCTATTTAGTGGATATATCAATTACTCTCAATGCTGAAAAATTTTCACCAAAATCCCTTCATGACCCAAGCTTTCCTTGGCTTTTGCTCCTCTATGCTGCTTGCAATAGCTTTGGCCCAGTCTCATAGAATTTCTCCTCCATGACTTCACCAGAAGCACAAAAACTGCACCTCAGCAAGTTAGAGGAAAGTATTCTGGAGAACACGAGCTCCTTTCCTGAATCTTGTTGAATCCCCAAGTATCTAGTGCTCATTAGCTAAACCAGTAATGCTGGGCCCACCATGACTCAGCCCTCCTCCCCCACCTCATGCTAAATAGGACATCCTTATCTATTAGTAACAGAGATCTCTACCTGGATACTTCGGAGCTGGATATGAGTTGGTGCTATAACTATAAGGCTTATGGCAGTTTTTATCAGTCTCAGAAGCATGTGAGCCCCTCTCCACACACCCAAAATAGAGTAAGAATCACTGCTACTGGCCATCATTTCTAGGTTCAAGTCTCCCTTCTGGATGCTGCCTGGCTCCTCACAAATTTACAGAACTTCAGGGCAAGATATGTGGGAGGACCACTGCCTTCTACGTATAAGGTTTCGATGATGTGTCTGAGAATTCATCAGATAAGCCAGCTATCAAGCTGGAATTTCTCCCTGGTCCTTTCCCAACTCATGCTATTATATTGATCCTTCACCTTCCACCCACACCTTCACCAGCACATTGCTTTTCCAGTCTGCATTGCTGCCTTTTGATATGCTCTAGGCTATTTGTCTGTTCTAGTCAAATGAATTGAGTAGACTCATTCATTTCAGTCTCGTCATTCAACCTGCTACATACCACTTACATGGCAGGTAGGCATGATGGTGAGCAGGACTGACATTCTCTTCACTCCTTTTGGAGTTTTAGTTCAACATTACTTCAGCTTTCATCTTGACTGACCTCCATTGTAAGTATCTATTCTCTTCATAATTTATAGTGGTACTAAGAGTTTCTGAAGAACTATCCTCATTAGCAGGAGCAATACAGTGTGCTGTCTTCACTCTGTGCTTTTTAGGGAACAGAGAGATGTAGTCAATCTGTCCATTGCAAATGAGTTCATTCCCATTCAAGTAGCGGCTGCCACATACCTTGCCTGAGACTCTTATGTTCTGAGCAACATATTGGCATCAGTTGCCTCTATATTTGCCCCAGCTACTTTGGGATTCTTACATGATGGCAAGACATAATAACTCAAAAAATATTGTATTATACACAGTCATTATTCATATATCTCTTACTAGGAAATACAATGATCTTTCTTAAGGTGGATGCCCACAACCCTCTCACCTGGGTAGGTGGAGGTTGTTGGATATCTAACAACTATTCTTCCTTCCAGTCAAAAAAGATTCTAAATGAGCTATGACCCAGACACCTGGAATAAATAGAAATAGACAAGATGGAGCCTGCTTTGCCCTCAAGGGGAAAAATAGCATCCAATGAAAAATGACTCATCAGAACTATTCAAGTAGCTATGAAGGAGGAAGGATAGAGAACTGTATAATGAAATTGTTTACTTGCAGCTCAGAAATGCTTTGCAACCCACATAGTAATCACAGAGAACCTAAGTGACTTTGCATTTCTGGATTCAGTCTTCTCAAGGTGTATCTATCAGTCATATCCCAACTATGTGTAAACCGCTGTTCAAGTTGCAGCTTTTTCTGAATAAGTACTTGTTACTGCAGTTTCTCATGCAATCCTGAGACAGGCTGGTACAACTCATAACATGTCAGCTCTCTACAAGGTGTCTGCAGAGACCCTCCTGGAGCCTCATCCTCCTCTTTGCATTTCTCCAAATGGAGTGTAGACTCTGACAGCTCTTTTGCATGAATCAGGACAATCCTAGGCTGCTAATTGAAGACTGGCTTGGTCCATTTGCCCCTAGTCTATTGAGTATCTCCTATCACTTTCATTGTAATTCTGTGTCAGTCCTTTAATAAATGTGGTCAGCAAGTGCACAAGATAACAGAATGGGAATCAATGGGACCTACAATTGTCTGCATGCCAGATTCTCTTGTCAGCTTGGTCTTCAATCCATCCTGCCAACTCACCCTCCTCTGGGACCTGAGACATTTGAAAACAGTGCAACAGCCTCATCTCCCAGGCTGTGTTTTTCTCCATCATTTGCTTTATTAAATATTGATTTTCTGTTGCATTATTAAACCGTAAGTCCAGAGCATAAATTCTGGACTGATACTTTAATCTGGCTCTCCTCCTCCTCCTTCTTCTTCTTCTTCTTCTTTTTTTTTTTTTTCTTTTCGAACTGATTTTCAGGTCAGCTCTCCAGGGGAATCTTTAAGTCAACTCAAGGCCTGAGAGAAACCTGCCTACTAGAAAGGGAGGACCCCAGTGTGGAGAAGTGGTTGTCTTTCCCATTGCACTACAGGAGCAACTGTACTGGCATGAAGCACACCCTCACTTTATGCTTGTCCCACACAAAAGTATATCCTTGTTAGGATTCAGGGAGTTATGCAAGGGAGATCTTTAAGATTCATCCCTCAAGACTATTGAGTAATCAAGCAGTATGATGAATCGATTTTAGAAGTGCACATCACGAAGCCTCAAATAATATGTAATCCATTATCCTTCCACACCTCCTGTTTTCTTTTGGTTCATATTATTTTTAGGACTTTAGTCAGAGATTGTAATCCAAGATGCCTTTGCTTTTCTCTTGTTCTCATCCTTGGGTTCAATTGTATTTTCTCCTCTTAATGAATGAACTGGCCAGTGTTTGATCATAATTCATTGTGTGCTGGTGCCATCACACACCTTGGAAAGTTTTCTGAGAGATATTTCCAAGTAGCCAGATTAGGCAGAGTGATCTCTAGGTTGAATTCCACAACCTTGGGTAGTTTCCTAGACCTGCGGTGTCACTCACTTGAGACTACATAGTGGCAACTTGAGGATTCTGAAAATAAGAAGCATAAGTGATTATGCTTTTGTCCTCACCACTGACTGATGAGCAGAGAAAAAATGGCGGTATTTATGGTGTTGTTCCAGCAGGACAGGGTGTGCGACTGTCCACTTGAATTCTTATAGTAAGTGGAGGGTACAGTGCTGGCTGTCTACACTCCAATTCATTCCATCTTCTCTCTATGTCTTTCAGATCCTACATCTCCAGAAATCTAGTGTTAGAAATTTTCTAGGACCTGACAGATTTTTTGGTAGGAGAAGAATACAGGATGACTTTGATTCACTCTTGACTCTAGGGCAAGTGGGAGTGAAACCAGCTCGGGCTGCTCAAGGACTCAGCAGACAAATCCTCAGATTCCAAAGGAAAAGACTCACTGAGCCTGTGCCACCATGGCAGGCACCATCACACAAATGATTCCTGGGGAATAGTTGACAGAAAGAGTGTGAAAGTCAAGGCAAAAGAGATTGTCTGCAACATTTTCATAAGCATCCAACATGTGACCAATACTCTTAGGCCTTCAATTAACCAGATGTTCTTTTGAAAGTCATGGAAGTTTCACATGCTGTATCTCCTACCCTCCCATTTCTAAACCTTAATTCTTTCCATAATAAATAAATATGTAATCAATTGTGCTTATCATTGATTCAAACACTCAATAGTGGGCAACTAACTACCTACTCATGCAGGTCTTATTTCCTTTAAAAATACTCTATTACACACACTCACTCACACACACACACACACACACACACACACACACACAGCCAAAACCTATTTGCCTCTAAAGTTTGCATTTTGGCCACTTCTTCTATAACCACATAAAATAAACTCATTTTTTCTTGTAATCATAAAAAGAATTTAACTTTTAATTCAGAGCTCTCAATTTTGAATCTTATTATCTATGTAAATATCTACAACTCGTGTCAAAAAAGACTGAATATTGGCAGTTGTATATGTTTCAACCTGCTACTTAATCTCTGAGTTCCAGTTTTCTTATTTAGAAAGCTGGAGTATAACTACTCATCAGTTTATTGTGAAGCATGATTGAAATTAGGTGAAATGCCTAACATTAGAAAGCATTCAATCTTTTTCTTTATTTCAATTTAACAAATATTTGCTAAACAGCTTTTATATGTTAAGCACTATGGCAAGTGTTAAGAATAGAAAAATTGGTGATAAATGGTCCCTGACCTTGTGGTGTGAGTATATTTGAAGATGTCTATTATGTTCCTCAAATTTCCTCTTCTTACCCTGACTAAATAGTGCAAGAATTACCTACATTTATCATTGTACTTGTCTCATTATACCATGAGTATCTCTTCACCCAAAGATGTAACTTTTTTGAGTATAAGAATCATTCACTGAATCTCACATATTTTTCATAATAACCACTTGTTGAATGAACTTCTACTTCTCATCTTTCCTTTTGTAACAGATTCTAGTGTCTTCACGTCCCTGCTCAGATGTTAGCTTTTTTCTCAGGACAGCAGAAGCTCACAGAGTTCAAACACAAATAAGTAGCCTGCTTTTCATCTGGTCACCTCTGGTTTTGTCATTGCTGACCTCTCAGTTCCTACCTCAGTTCATTTCAGTGGCCATAACAGACACAACTAACTAGGCGGCTTACAAACAATGGACATTTATTTATCACAGGTCTAACAGTTGAGAAGTCCAAGGCATAGGCACCACACTGGGTATCTGGTTGAAGTCCATTTCTTGATTCATGGGTGGCACTTTCTTGCTTAACCTCACATGGTGAGATCAGTAAGGGGTTTTCTCAGGGCTCCTTCATGATGACTCTAAAGGACTGTGCCCTCTGGTTCCAATCACTCACCATCTCCAAATAGCTCAGGAGTCAGTATCTGTACATAGACATTTTGAATGGGACCCAAACACTCAGTGCCTTGCATTGCAATTCTAATACCTCCATCTTCCCTTTGGTTCCCTCACAGTCTCTGCATGCCAATGGTAGCCATGAATAAATGCCTACTTGAATTACAAAAGCTCCCTCAAATAGTTCAAGAAGGTTTATTAGGATCATGGGTCAGCCTTTCTGAAAATAAATATAGAGAAAGCCGTCAACCCCTGTAAGAAGGAGCCTGCCTTCAACAGTTCCTCTCTATTTCTTGTGCTAGATGAAGTGATCACCTTCTGGTATTTCTTTTGCATAACGAAACTGCAACAGGAAGCACTAATGTATTTGCTTCCTATGGCACCTGCTGAATATCTTGCTTTAATTCCTCTGCTCTCCACCAATATCCTCTCTTATGTAATCTGATCTGCCATCGTGCTCACAGAAAACTTGTTATATTGGAGCCATCTGACTTGGTTTTGGTGCCTCAAGTGCAAATTAGCAGGAGAGCAAGTTATATACTATCTTTATTTGAATTAAGTGACCACCATTGGTCTACTTAAACATTGCTGGGCCAAGTGTGAAGATCATATGATTTGTGATACTATTCAGGTCTAGGGAAGCTTCTAATAACTCATAAAGCTGGTCAAGTATTAGAAATTGACAGATCTCATACAGAGATATTTTGTAATGTCCACAAGTTCAGAATGAAAGTGATCTGGTTAAAGTTTCTCTGCCTCTCCTCATTATTCTCATCTTCCTTAGACCTTTTCTAGACATATCTGCCTCCAAGATTGTGCCTTTGCCAAGACATGGTTAGAAAATACCTCCCAAGCGTAAAAGGCTTCACTTCAAAAGATAGGACTTGGGGGAAATGTGGCTAGAAATAATCCTAACTTGAAATACTTTGACCTATGGAAGATAACTACTAAAATCTAGTGAAATGTCAATAGTTAAAGGCAGGAGCAGCTATTGGAAAGAACAGCCATGCTTCATGCCAGCTCCAAATTTTTCCCTATATAATTTTCCATTTGTACACAGTGGAGGACACCAGGTCACACAGGAATGTTCCTAATGGGTTGAGGACCCAGGATCTTCAGGTTATTTCTGTCTCAGGTTATTTTGATTTTTCCATTTGATGCTGTCAGAAACTCAAGAACTGATCATTTCTGCTGGAAATAGCACAACTTCTGCCTTTTTTTTTGATCGCTTTTGCCTTGTGTGACTGGTGAATTTGACTGCTGGCCACAGAAAATTGCATTTGTGTCAGGAGTATTCTGAACAGATCAATTGAGGAGGAAACCAGGCAAGATCAGTTGTAATACCAAAGGACTAGTATAAAAAAAATCATGCAATTTACTTATAATCCTCTGATTCTCAATGTCTAAATGTTGCACAGGTTCTTCACCACAATTCATTAGTTAAACCTCACAGTACCCCACTAGGTCAGTTGGTTTCTGATGATATTCCTCCAGGAAAGAAGAAAATATCATGATATGGATCCCACTGTCTACATAGCACATTTGCAAAAAGTAAGATGTCATGCAATACTACAAATGATTATTATAGTTGTTCCACGTATTTTCCATGTGTTAGTTATGTTCTCTGCATGCGTTTCCAATTTAAACTTCAAAAGAAGCTCATGATTTAAATCTACTTATCATTCCTTTCATGTGACTAAAGAATCAAACCCAGAAAGGCTAAGTTATCTGTTATGGTCTCTGAGTGGGTATGAAGTAGATCTATCTTTGTTTTCATTGATGCCATATGTCATGCTTTTAACCATCTCCATTTGCTGTTGTTGTGTTTTTGAATTCCAAAACTGTATGCCAGTAAGATTAAGTATTAGGATTCCTGCCGCTATTATTTTACTCAGTCATCCAAATGTATAGTAGACTAGGCTTTTCTTCCTCTCTACTAGGAGATATTAGAGCAGTGATGGTGAACATTTTAGAGACCGAGTGCCCAAACTCCAACCCAAAACCCACTGTTTACCACAAAGTGCTGATACTTCAGTTATTCCTGAATGCTCAGCTGCTGAGGTGATGCTGGGGCAACAGAGAAAGAGCTCCACATGCTCACTGTGGCACAGGTGCATAAGTCCATCACCACTGCCCTGGGTCCCTTAGAGGACATTTTTCTAATGACTCCACTTGTAATATTGTATGCATTCAACTTTGTAAAGTGCTTTCTATGTCCATTATCACAACCAGTTTGTAAAGAAAGCAGGGAAAGTAATATAGATACATTCTCTCAGAGAAGAAAGTGAAGTTCACTCAGGATCACCTATACCTGAAAGTGGAGGATGGAACTAATGTGGGAAGTCATCCCCCTGGCTGTAGATTTAGCTCTTCCTACTGACTTTCTCTTCTAGAAACTGGCTTTCCACATGGCAAAGACAAACTAGACACATATGTCTCACCATGAACTAAACTAAAATCAAAATGGATAAAAGACCTAACTATTAATGCAGAAATGCTACATATGCTAGATGAGAGAATAAATGAAACTCTTGAAGACATAGGTGTAGGCAGAGACATCATGAACAAAACCCAGATCACACAGAAAATACTACAAAAAATCAACAACTGGGATCTCATTCTAGTAAAAATCTCCACACAAAAGAAATCACTAACAGAGTGAAATGACAACCCACAGAGTGGGAAAAATTTTAACCAGTTGTGCCTCAAAGGGCTAATATCTAGAACATATAAAGAATTGAAAAGAAATCAGACCCCAGATTTAATGTCCCAGTCCCAAAGTGGTCATCTGAGATGAATACATACTTCTCAGATGAAGAAGTACAGATGGTACATAACTATATTTTAAAAATTTTCAACATCACTGGTCATTTGAGAGATACAAATTAAAACAAGGCTAAGATTCCATCTCAGTCCAGAAACAATGCTTAGTATCAAGGAATCAGGCAATAACAAATGTTGGCAGAGCTGTGGGGGAAAAGAAAGTCTTCTCCACTGTTGGTGGAAGCGTAGACTGATGCAGCCACTGTGGAAATCTGTGTGAAGATTCTTCAAAAAACTAGAACTAGAGATATCATTTGGAGATACTTATTGGTATCTTCCTGAAGGAATGAAAAGCATCATACCATAGGAATGTATGCACATTCATGTTAATAGTAGCGTAGTTTGTAATAGCTAAATCTTGGAAACAGCCTCAATGCCCATCAGCTAATGAATGGATAAAGAAGATGAGAGGATATTTTATACAATGGAGTACTGTTCAGTCATAAAGAAAACAAACTTGAGACATTTCTAGGTAAATGGGTTCACTTTGAGATCATACTGCTAAGTAAAGTAAGTCAGACACGCATGTATGAATATCGTATTTTCTCTCTGATGTGAGAAAGTGTAAGTAAGCACCAAAATACATATTGTGCAATAGACAATGTGAGATAGAAATAAATTTTTCAAAAGGAAAGTGGAACATGGAAGGATGGAGAAGGGAAAAGAAAAAAAGAGAAAAAAATAAAATGGAAACAAAGCTTTGTAAGGAGGGGAAGAAGGGTTGAAGGAAGGGTAGGAGAATGGAAAAAAAGAGGAATCAAGATACATTCTGTACAGGTGCAAATTCCCTACGATGAATGTGATGATTATGCACATATAAATTGTACCAATAAACTTAATTAAAAAATTAATGGGTCAATAGCAAAAGTGTAAAATAGAGCACTTACTTTTCACTAGATCACAGACATTAACAGAACTAAGCTTTTTCTTAAACTTTAGAGTCCCCTATGCCCCTCCATTTGCCAAAAAAAAAAAAAAAAAGTGAAAAAAAGACAAAACAATGATTTAGAATTGTTTAGGCAAAAATTGTATGATAGAGTCCTTGGGTTTAGACCATATTTTATAAACCTGTTTGGTCTTGCAGTTGCTTCTACCAGAGACAAGCAGTGAGAAGAGCCCTTAACTGGCTGTGGAAGATCAAGTTTATCAGTTATGGATACTTAATGACTTAATCTCAAAGACATTTACATGCATGAAAGAAATGTTTATCAATGCTTTCTGCTATCCAGGCCATCAATGGGGCTCTTAGAAGCTGAACAACTTTGGATAAGTCACTTATCTTCTCTGGGCTTCAGTTCAGTCACCTGCAAAATAGACATAAGAGTGCCCCTTTCTCTACTTCAAAATACTGAAGAAACAAAAAGTTAAATCACAATATAAACTGGTCTTGCAAACTAGTGATGACAACTCCGTAATGAGGCGATGGATTTTGTTAGGCACTCAAAAATGTTTACATGTGGATTGACAAATTCAAACTGTGCCTTTCTACACTCATGAGACATAGCCCAAAGTGGTGGGGAAGCATGAGCTCATGGGCTCAGGTGTGTTGGATGAGGGATGAACCACATGGGGAGTCACTGCACTCCCCTTGTCTCTTTCCTGGGGAGAGGCAGCTGCCTTTGGCAGGACTTAGCTACTCATCTCTGCTCGGTCATCCTCCTGGAACTGAATGCTCTGGATGGTGTGATTTCTATGACATTTTCTTCATTTTCTTTCTCTTTCTGGCAACAACTCTCTGAAATATTATTTTTTCTTCCTCGATAGCTGGGCTGTATAATTGATGGCCTCTCTGGGTTGCTGGAGTCATGCATTTAAACCGCAATCGCCTTGGCTGCAACGCCTCAGAGTTCATTACTTTTTGAAAAGCTTCACGTCTGTTTGTGTTCAGATTATTGTTGCTCTGGAGAGGGAGGTTATTGTCAGGCAGGAAGTGAAGTATGGAGCGGAATTCATGATAATCAAATTCTCTTCTTTCTTAGATGAATATTTCTGGGTAACAAGACTTCATGTTTATCTGACATGGCTGTTCTGAACCAGGGGACCAAGGACCTTCGCTTTTTCCCTGCAGCATGCTGGAAGGAGTTCAGCAGCATTCAGTCTTGGGATGTGGGAGGCTGCTGCCTTGCAAATGAAGTGGGTTATAAAGGTGCTCAGCTCTGGTACTAGAGAATGGTTTAGTGCAGAATGTAAGCATGTATGATTTTTAATTAAAGTTTCATGATACACCTGATTCTCAGTGAGGCTGTGAGTGCAAGGTACATCCCCATCCAACTGAGTCTGCTATTTCCTCTCCACCCTACAGTGACTGCGCCACCATTTTCAGCCTTTGACACTATCTCAGCTCACACACTCCACCCCCACCATTGCCATCTACATGTGTTCACACTTTGTCTTCTGCTCTACATTCTGAACCAGGTCTACAGGCTTAAGAACTCCAGATTTGGCAAACTTTGCCATCTTCAAAAGTTTGGATCTACCAAAATATAATCACCTGGCAGATAGAAAAAAGTGCTTTGACTTTCCCAGAGGTTAGGACTCAAGACTAAGTTGCCTGGTCTTGTTACAACTGAGATTATTTAATTGAGATTCTGCTATTCTATGTGTCTTCTTTCTCATCATGAAAATAATAACTTGATCTCACTCATGAACACTGGACATAGCTGGATTTTTAAAATGCTACCCATATATGTCCCACCACTCCACATCATCCCATCTCAGGAAAGACTCTGGTTTCCCCATGGGGATTTCAAAATCTTTATTTGTGTCATGACTGTAGCATTCTTTATAATGTGTTTTAATTATCCACACCATGGATGTTCCTGTTAACTTTAGTGTATCTGTTTAGCATAGGAACCAGTTTTTCTTTGCTTGTTTCATTTCTGGATCATCACTATTTAGTATGGTCCAACATATGCTTGACACTAAAGAAAGGTGAATTAAATGAATCCTTGACAGCTTTGTTTAATCAAAGAGTATTCCAGTTTTTCCCTGAGTTAAATGTTTCAGCATGCAGAAAATAGTGTGGTATGTGAGTGGCTTTTTCTCATTCATCTGTCCTACATAAATAAACATAGTTCCTCATATCCAAAGGAGAGGTAGTTTGGTGAAGTTCCTCAGGTGGGACTCTTTGCACAGGATAGGTAATAAAAGAAATAAGTAGACAATTTAAAGAGGTGAGTTAGCCAGGTGTGGTGGTGCACGCCTTTAATCCCAGCACTCGGGAGGCAAGGTAGGCAGAGCCTTGTGAGTTCGAGGCCGGCTTGGGCTACAACGCTAGCGCAAGGCTGGCCTGAGCTACATGGTGTGACCCTGCCTCAAAAAACTAGGGCCAGGAGTTTGGCTCAGTGGCTTAAGTGCCTGTCTGGCAGGTGCGAGGTTCTGAGTTTGATCCCTGGTACCACAAATAAAATAAAATAAAATAAAATAAAGAGGTGAGTTGGAGTATTTTGGTCAGTTACAGACATAGATCCAACTTTCAAGGGAAAAAAGCAGAAAAAAATTCTGTTTCAGAAAGAATTTTCATCTCTATAGCTATGGAGTTTAAACAATTTTAAGTTGAAGGCACTTTCCTTCCCTTTTGCAACATAAAAAGTAAAAGATATTGTCATATCTTGTCACTTGAAGGGTGTAAAACTGGGCTATGCATGTACTAAAAGATATTGGGCATATTCTGGTGTTTAACAAATAATAAATACTTGTGAGATTGTTTTCAATACCTTTAGAACAGAACTTTAGGGGTAGCTGTCCTCTTCAATTATGCTTGACATGTGGTATATTATATCTATCTACCCTTTAGAATTCTAATAGTGGAGGAAGAGTTTAACTTTTCTGCGTCCAAGTCAAGTATGCTTGCCTGAAGTTTTTATTGTTTCTTTCTTACTTAACCTTCTCATGATGCTTTCCAGGGGAATGCTAGATTGTGTGGATTATGACAGTCTAAAGTTCTGCAAAGTGGAGGTGATTATAAGAATTTTAAATGCTGTGACATTTTGCTGTCAAAAAGTAATTGATTTATTAGAGACATTACAATACATGCATGATTCAACATAAGAGGTTCCTTTGAAATTGTTCAGTACCAAATCCTCGGGGAGACTATTTGCTTTCAGCACCACGGACAGAGACTCTCTTTCATTCTGATTTGGTTGGCCTTACACAAGTAAATATTATATACACATACAGCTCAGCGGTAGCAGTTCAATCCAGTGGCCACAGTATGATCCAATTTAATGACTTTAACAATTTCAGCTGACAGACACCAGAATATTAATACATCCCTTGTATTTATTTTGCCACAAAATGGAACAGGGGACAAAGAAGGGATGACTTTATAATATATTATTTTCACTGCTATCATTTTTGCTGCTAAAAATAAAGTTATTATTTCACAACAAATAAGATAGTATACAGAACATTTCAGAAGATGCTTGAATTTTTCCTAACAAGCAGCTTCTTAGTGATGCCATACTTCAAAACACTAAGCAGGAAGCCATAATTGAGTTCAGTGATTCCACACCTGAGCAGTGAACCAAGCAGACTAGCAAAATGCCTAAAGCTAATGAAAATCTTGTTGAAAGCAATGAAGCCCCAATGGGGCATGAGGGAGAATGCTGAGAGCATCCGGATCTGTGTCTTTCACAGTGGCTGTGACTAATATTCTTATCCTGACTGAGTAAATCCCTAACTAATTCCCAAATGTTCAGGCAATTGGTCAAAACCTTTTAAATACAAACATAGTCTTTACCCAAATCATAGTTTACTTCCTTATGAAGTTTTTATTGATTATAAATATTGCAAAGCAACTTTATTCCTCTTCATACAAATGACAAAATAACTAGGAGATTATTATTTGTGTAATAATTCAGAGGCTTTCTTGAATTAAACTGGATGATAGAGTATGTATTCACACTGGTGTCAAAACTACTTAAAGGGAAAGGTAACAGCAGTCTAGAACAAAGTGTACTCCAACCTTATCTCTTTAGAGCAGGAAAATTTGACTCATCAGAACCATATCCTTGTTGAAGTTCTTCAAGACAAATGTGTGTTTGGAGAACCTTATATGACATTGTTTTGTTTAACTAAAGGGAGAGAGATAAACTTTAATTGAGGAAGGATAAATTTTAATTGATAAATTTCAATATTTCAGTTCTTTTTCTTTGTTATTCAGAAAACTCATAATGTTTTTTATTGAATAAAACATTATATGAGGAACCATAATTTCTATTTTGACATTCTGCCAAAAAGTCAAAAAATGTCAAAGCTCAAAACTACTTTAAAGCTCAAAACTATTTTAAAGCTTAGTATCAAAATCTGTGTTGGCTATGGTCACCATATGAGGTATTGTCTTTGCATTTGGGTCCTATTTTATGTGTCTATTTTACTCTCTTAATTTGGGTTTTCTTTGTGAGATTCCTCAACTTTAATGGAGGATAGGTAAAATCTAATTATATGATAAAGAAATTTTTATATACCATTGAATCTTAGTGTTTAATATGACCTGAAAATTGATGACCTGTGCATTATATTTTGTGTGTCATTTGCTTATCTTAAGATTTGGGCAGTGGGTAGGCTGCTGGCAGACTGGAACAGACAGACCCCAGCCTCTCCTGTGAGTCAGGACCAGGGGTAGAGAGAACAAAGCCACGCCAGCAAGAAAGCCCAGTCTGGGAACCAGTGCCATGCATAGACCACCACTGGACTGGAACAGACAAACTCTAGCCCTTTCTGGTGCATGGGCTGACAAACAAGAAGTACCAATCCCCCTAACCCCTGACCGACTTATCCAGAGAAACACAGGCTGTGATGATAGCTATGGAGGTGAAATGAAATTGGATGCCTGAGGTGCTTTGTGGTTTCACTAACATTGCAGGTCTAGGGCCAGTGGTCTGATCATAGGTTCAGAGGAGAGTGGTATGCAGTGTGACAACTAGGAGGAAACACCTTCTGAGGGTTGATTCCCTATGGTCTTGTTTTGGAAGTCCTATATTGTTTCCATTGTTTTGTTGGGTTGAGCTTTATTCTCTTTTGTTTTGTTTGATTATGTCAAATCCAATGACAGGAGCAGTTATTTCAAAGATAGCAAGATATATTATGGTAGCAATTTTGCATTTACTATTGGCTTGTTTTGAAGTCCTTTATTGCATTCATTGTTTTGTTTTTATTGTTTAATTTCTATTCTGTTCTGTTCGATTTTTACTATGTCCGAAGTTATCTGCAGCTCTTTTGAAGGCATCAAAAGTCATTATGGTAACTATTGTTGATTTCATAATGTTTTGAAGTTCTGTATCTCTTACACTGTTTTGTTTTGATTGGTTTTATTCTGTTTTCTCCTCTTTAAAGTTAAAAAAAAAAGATTTGGGCATGGAGGAGGAATGCATATCATTTGTCCATAAGAAAGCATGATGGAGATATTAGAAAATAAAATTAAAAAGAATAATAATTTAATTTATGTAGACATAAACCATCTCAGGGGGAAATATTTTTATTCTGAACAAAGACATTTTTCAGATATTAAATGAAAATGTAGGTTATGAGAATTTAGCACTGAACTTGTCATTGGAATTAATGGGTTCAAAGCAAAGAAAACCTTGGGTGTTTCAGTTATCCATTTCAAACAATTAGATTAATCAAGCAAGTGGAATTCAGCTTTTATTTCCAATTTTATTTATTTTCCATTCATTTATTGAGTATCTGTTATATTTCAAGCACTCTGTACTATTTGGGTATTCAGAGATAAAAGAAAATTACCTGTTCTTGAATAATTTTCTGAAAGTTCCAACCCTCTACTAAAGTATAATACAATAAACAGGGGTCTTGGATAAAATATACTCCAACCTTATCTCTATAAAACATTACAGTTTATAAAAAGAATCAGACCTGAACTCATATAAGGTGGAGCAGAGTCAGTGAAGGCTTCTCCACTCAAGTCTAGAATTAAAAGGCTGAAAAAACAGTTGCATAAAAATTGAAAGTCTATCAATCCAAGGAACCAGAATAAATACACAGAAGCAAATTCTGGTAAGAAGGGCAGGGCAAAGAACTTAATCTAGTGTACTCATGTCATAGTCACTCGCTTGTCACTGAGACCTAATACCTGACACCACGACCTCCAGGAGAGTCTTGGGCTCACAGCTTCGATGTTTCGGTCTATAGTTAACATGCTCAAATGCAGAAACAGCAGGATGGAAGGGCCAGTGTAGAAGAAAGTTGCTCCTAGCGTGGAAGCAGAGCATGGACAGGAGGAATGGGGAAAGGAGATGCACCCTTCCAGATCACACCCACTGACCCGCCTCCAACTAGCCCCCAGCTCCAAAAAGCCAGCCACCTCTGAACTCACAAGTGGACCCACCCACTGATAAGTATATTCCCCTCAAACTCCAGTCACCTCCCAAACACATGGGGCTTGGCTAGGACAAGTCCCAGGGCTGAACCACAACAACAGGCAATTATCACTGAAAAATAGAGGTGTGCAGGAAATGGTTCTGAGTGTGTGTGTATATATGCATGAAAGGAACAGTGAGATGGTGTGTGTCTGGGTGCCTATGGTTAACAAGACTGGAGAGATATAAATGAGCCAGTCCTAAAGAACTTTGCTTCATATAGTCTGTGGGAGACTTTACACACCAGTAAAATCATGAAAATGCATACTTTAAAAACTTATAAGCAGATGAGATTTACATTGCTGAAGAGATCACTCAAAGTCATTTTGGAAGATGATTTGGAGAGGAGACAGAACTGGCATATGTATTATCTTACTTTAGGGTGCTCTGAGGCTGGCCTAAATTTAGATCATTTAGCCATGGTGTTGGAGAAGACACAAAGTGGGATGGTTCTTTCCCGGCAAGAATCCATAGCACTTAGCCACTGGGATATGGAGCAAGTAAAGAATGTGACGAAGAGTAGAAACTATTCGTGCCTGAGGGGCAGCACAGTGTGGTGTGTGATCATGTGCATGCTGGGAACAGCTTACTTACTTAAAACCAGGCTCACAAGTGGACCCACCCACTGATAAGTATATTCCCCTCAAACTCCAGTCACCTCCCAAACACATGGGGCTTGGCTAGGACAAGTCCCAGGGCTGAACCACAACAACAGGCAATTATCACTGAAAAATAGAGGTGTGCAGGAAACGGTTCTGAGTGTGTGTGTATATATGCATGAAAGGAATAGTGAGATTGTGTGTGTCTGGGTGCCTTATGGTTAACAAGACTGGAGAGATATAAAGAACTTTGCTTCATATACTCTGTGGGAGACCCTGGAATGTTTCTTAATCTCTCTGTGTCTAAGTTTATTCATTTTAAAATCAAATTACACTAATATTCACAATACCACTTTACATACACTTTCACAGATATTCTGTAAAATCTGACACCTTCCTTGACTCTGAAAGCCCATGGGGGCCAGGTTAAGAGTGCTTGGAAATGTAAGAGAGATTGACTGGCTTTGGAGAAAAAGGTGACTTACTCAATATGGGACTTCATATTCACTTTGAACCAAGTCTTCACAGTCTAATAAATTATTACATAATTTGTGAAAAGATGAAAGAGAATGAGAACATCCTTAAAAAGGATAAAATAATCCAATAGAGAGATGTTGGAGATGATTAGTGAGGGCATTTGAAAGGCAGAGAGAAACTGACAGTCACGTTAAGTCAAACATGACTTTTAAAGATGCTACTAAACAGTGATGGATTATTATTAAAGGCAGAGATTAGCTAAGAAGTAAAGCTCACAACTTCAAAGGAACAAGGAAAATGCAGAGGAGGGAGGAACTGTTTAAATTCTTAAAGGAAAAGGACAAATGGATAGAAATTTTCTGCAACTGAGCAACTTCCCACAAACAGACAGTTCTAGTCTTTTCTTGATGCCAAGACTGCAAGCTCACAGGTTTCCAAATGTAGAAAAATAAGAATAAAAATGAAACAAACCCTACACACACAGAGAGATTTTTAAAAAGTACAAGCTCTCAATCTCAGATGCTTCTGTAATTTGTGTCCTAGGCAGCTATGTTTATATTCCATAGACATAAGGCCTGGGTCTCTGAGTCAGGTAACACTATGAATGAGATGCATTATTGACTTAGGGTTTACCTCAGAGGTAAAGGGCTAGAATGTGCATAGTATCGATATCTATATCTACGTATCTATACATCTATTTATCTATATCTCTATCTATCTATCTATATCTATATCTATATCTATATCTATATCTATATCTATATAACAATTGCAGGCACCATAGTTAATAATTCAACTTACCAGTTTCACTCTGCTTACATTAGAGGATAAAAATTTAAATCAAACCAGGCTATTTCTCTATGTTGCCATTCCACTATTTCCTGCTATTACCAGCCCGTGGTCAATTGGACCCTTGCCTGGAAAAAGCTTCAAGAAAAAAAAAGTGATAAATTTTGTTCATCATTATGTGGATAAAGTCAATCATTTCACATTATAAATTGAGGCTACATTTCAACTTACCAATCTCAGAATAAGTTACAAAATAAAGCAGGCTATGGTTCTAAGGACACCAGTAATTTTTTATTGTCTAGTTCCACAACATCTTTTCTATAGTATTTCTGTTGATAGAAAACCATGCAATTACTGCCAAGAAAGGATAACTCTTTCTTGATATCCTTTCTTCCCCAACTTTTAATGAAACTACTCTCTCATAACTCTTAGATAACCCTGCACAATCCCTGCTCAATTCTTTTTATTTATACACCTTATTTCTATGCATGCATCATAAACCTGACATTTGCTGAACTTCATCTTCTAATCTCCCTCTGTGTCTTTTCCATTTGATACCACTGAGTCATGGTGCTAGCAACAAGACACTGTTTTGGGCAGTGATGGCTTGGCATGCATCAACTGTTTTTCTAAATTCTCAAATGATTACAACTTGTACACTGAGCATTTGAACTTTTTGTGTCCTGTGGATAACTCAGCACGTGTCGCGTGTGGACACAACACGCGAGCAGTTTGGAAGCTGTACTTATGGCCCTGTGCACCGAACTGGGTTCTCGGGTTCAATCAACAGTGATTAATTCAGGTAGACTTAACAAAAAAGATACTGATTTCATATATATTGTAGAACTCGTGGAATTGGCAAAGGGCTGATTAAAGAATGTGAAGGAAGTCAATACATGCTGAAAAAAATCACAATGCAGAAACAGTCTTACTATAGAACTGCAATGACCAGAGCTTAATAATGGCACCATTGTTGCACCATTATAACATCAGGCACTTAATGCCTCTTCTTCCCCTTTCAATACTTACGAATGAATTCCTACTCTCCCTGGCTTCTTGCATCACTAGCTATAGAGAAAGATATCATGGTAAGAGCATCCAGTTGGCAGAAAACAGCACCCTGCCCATGGTCTAGTTATTGGAATTCAGAAAAGAGAGTCTCTCATCCTTCCAGATTTCACAATGGACTCACTCTCTCTGGTGGTTCTTAAATATAGCAAGAGGGATAAAATTCTGGGGAGTAACTTAAAAGAATGACATGGGCCCACTGCACATCTTGTAAGTAAATTTCTTTATTCTCTTCAAACAGTATTTTCTGTCTCAACAAATGAAATTAGTATATGAAGCCAACAAAACTAGCATCTTCAGAGTCCTTTCCAAGTTTCTCTTTCACATCTTATTACACTTCTTTGTTGTTTATTGAAGACATTGAGCCTTGCAATTCCCTGTACCAACTATCCCTTAACTTGTTCCACTCTTTTCCTTCTCTTCTTGGATTAACTCTGTGCCATTTCTAAGGGGAAAGTTTATACTTTCAAGCTGTGATGTAATGATTAAGGCTGGGGGCTCCAGTGTCAGACCATCTGTGTTCTGATCATGTTTATATCACTCACTGGCAGTGTGACCTTGCACGTGGGAGATCAATAATAATACTTGCCATGCAGAGTGGCTGGAAAGATAGCTTGAGCCAGCAGATTCCAGGTATTTGTATGCTTACAACCTAAGCACATACTAAAGGTAAGGCAACACTAAGACCTGAAGAGTAGTGGTGGTGGGTGAAGTAGAGAGGGTGATGGTAGTCATAGTGCTAGCTATCTCTAACTAGTAATCTCTTAAATATATAGCATACACTACTATCAGCCTTATGTTTTCAAAACAACATGCTTAGAATCCTTTAATGGATTCTCATTGCCTATTACTTAGAATCCAAATTCTTCTGTAACAGTTGTAAAATTCTGCAAAGTGGAACCCCAAATTGCTTTTTTGCTATAGATCTCCACTACTACCTATGTTATAGTTCATGAATATGGACCAACTCACTTTTCAACATTTCTGAAATTTTATTTCTAGTTTTCATTCATGCTGGTTCTGATTCCTGTAACACTCTCCTTTGCAGCCTGGAAACTTTCACACTTCTTGTAAAACTCAAACTTATTTCAGATTTCTATGCATTTTCTTCCCTGGCATCCTCCTTTTGTGCCCATCACACTTTATTTGTGCATTGCACATAAACTACACAGCAATCATTGCACTGCTGACATCTATCCTTGCTGGCACACCCTTGAACTGAATTCTGCTACTTGCTCATTCCCAGCTCTGTTACAGGGGGCTGGCACATCAGAGGTGCTCGGGATGGTTATTCAACCACTGCAATGATGAGCATGTGTGCGATGACTCCAAAGCAAGTCAGGAGCTGGAGAGCCATGCCAGCTGACCCCTTCATTATGCCTTCCTGTCTAATTTGGCAGTGACATCAGCAGGCAGAGTACTTGAGGGTCTTGACTCCTATATCTCTGCTTTCATCATTTCCAGTTTGTACTTGGCACCAGCCATCTTCCTGGGAACTTTAGCACAGTAGCGGGAAGATACAGTCCTTTTTTTCTGAAGGAATTTCCTTTCCAGTAGATTAGTGGACATCACAGTTATGGGACTCCAGAGCCAAATCTGCAATCACCATTAGGAGAGAGAGCCAAAGAGCTTGTGCGTGTCCTATCTAAATATTCTAAAACAGAAATTACTACCTGTGAGCACACAGGTGTCCTTTGAAAATGCTTCATGTTCCTTGAAAGCACCGGGCTGACCAGGGTTTTGTTAGACATAAGAATTACTAGAGACTTTAAATGTCTGCACCAAGACTAAAGTCACAAACTCTGCATCGGGCTGACTGCCGCTATCTTCATTTTATCTGAAGACACATGTCACTCCAGAATGAAACTATGGAATCCATTTGGGACTGAAAAGAAGTAACCAACTGATTTCCCTAAATAATTCTCACAATGTGTAATTACTTAAAAAGATTAACACATTGTTTCCGTTTGTAGAACATACTGCACTACTCAGAAGACTTCCATGGAAAATTAAGTTCTGAAGAGGAGCGTTGAGGAAGTATCAACATAAACTGCTCCTATCCAAGTCACTGTGCTTTGATTGAAAGTTAAATCCTTTGGTGGGTACAGTGAAATTATAACTATTTGTTTGAAAAACAAGTGAATATGTAACAGTTAAGACATTGTATTTCCATCCCACTGATCTGAAAGATTACACTTACTTCCCTGTGGTCCATGAAAACAACAACAACAACAACAAAAAAAAAAAAAAAAAAAAAAAAAACCAGCAGTCAGTTTCCCCAGGGCCACATTGCAAATTCTCTGTGGATTGTGATACCTGCATCCTGGTAGCCTCCCGCAGTGACAGCAGCTCTAATCATGAACTTCTTGGTGAATGTTACCTCTGTAATTACTGCAGAAGTTAATTTGATCTAAGCAACTCTGATGCAGTTGAACTAAAATAAAAGTTAGGGAAATTCTCTATTTCTAACATTTAACTTCCCTTTTTGAGAGCTTGTCTTGATAAGATTAGATGTGTTAGCCCATTTGCTGTTGCCATAATAAAATATTTGAGTTGGTCTAAGGACCCAAATGGTGTGGTGCTGGATCCACAACTCCCTCGCAATTTGGAGGACAGAAGCAGAGGGAACCGCTGGTGAGCAGAGTTCAGTGGATGTGCTTTGTGACCTTCTGCTCTCACAAGAACTGGTTCACTCCAGGAGGCAGCATCAAAGTACCTTCCAAGGATGACGCTGTCGTGCGCTAACTAATAAACCTGTACTGGACCCCACCTCTTAAGGGCGTACCTCAACACCACCACCTTGAGGACCACAGGCGTCTAGCCATGAACCTTCAGAGGTCACACTCTGGCCATAATTCCACCATAGCAAAGGTTATCCTTGACTCTTCTTGCCCCATACCCTGGGACCAAAGGAGTCAGGACTCTCTAAAATCTCAGGGGTAAGTTTTTGAAAATGAATTTCGGTTCTTTGGAACTCTGTCCTATGAATTTGATGAAGAGCAAGCATCACAAAGTATTCTGGAGAAAAGAGCATTCCTGTTCAGGAATATTCCTGACCTCCAGTGAGGTCAACCAGCGTTTCTTGTTGCTTTGAACCTGGGCTGTGGTGCCCTGGTCTGCATTTGCCATTTGAGGGGCAGGATCACATGATAATGTACGGCTGGAACTTCTGCTTTCAGGTTATCTTTTTTGCTGTTGTTCTTCTATTTTCTGTTGGTTCAGGTTCTTACTGTACTTTGTCTCCGCACAGCAAATCCTTCTGCTGTGATTGTTATATATAGAGTGACTGCCTTGTGATGGTATCTGGTTTGTTTTTCTCCCACTTCCTCTAAATAAAGTATCACAATGTTCGGTGCTATTGAAATAAATGAGCTTCTTTAAAAAACAGAAAAAAAAAACACATTAAGTCCTCAGTGTCGGAAGACATTACATGCATAAACATTAAATTGTCTACCTCTTTTGCTCTCCTTTGTTCTCACTCTCACCCATACTCTGTGTGTGTGTGTGTGTGTGTGCGCGTGTGCGCATGCACATGGATGAGTACCTAAATGT
Source organism: Dasyprocta punctata (assembly GCA_004363535.1). Taxonomy (NCBI): domain Eukaryota; kingdom Metazoa; phylum Chordata; class Mammalia; order Rodentia; family Dasyproctidae; genus Dasyprocta; species Dasyprocta punctata. The sequence continues at coordinate 300,008 of RJWM01000008.1, forward strand.
ACATGCACATATCTGTATCCATACACACAGGCACATATATGTATATATGTATGTGTATGTGTACATGCACATATATGTATGTATATGCATATGTATATTAGGCATCTATGCACATATTTTTGCAAGCAATGACATTTTTATTCCCTATATTATTTTCCTCCCTTCTCACATTTTTCCTCAAGAGGGAAGTTTTCTTCCATCAGAACATCTCTCTGAAATAATCCCTGCATTTATAATGTACACAAAGACTTCTTCCAGTTGCCTAATGAGGACTGATACCCAGAATTAGAGCTTGATGTCTTACAATTATCTTATTGCTTATGATTCTGTTATACCACAAATAGTTATTTTCTTCCTTACCCAGTAGCTGCATAAATGGTTCATGGTAACCCCACTCCAAAACAAATCCTAGAATTTACAGTCTTTGATATACATAATTTTAAAAATATCTATCCTTAAGAAAAAAAATCTGGTCATTAAGTAATGAATTTTTAATATCACTATTTAAAAGTGATCTGATGATTGTAAGTATCAAAATAGGCTCAAGATCCTTGGCATGGAAGAAAGCTGGAAGTTAGTTCTCCAGCAGCATAGCTTTTATGAAAGCTGGGAGAGAGCCCAGGAAAGAGTGAAAAGGAGGCCTCGGGGCTTGCTAGCATCAATTACTTTCACTTTATTTTTGGGCTTGGATTTTCTAATGTTGACCTTGCTTTGTGCTCAGGCAAATAATGGGTCAAGGCATTTAAAAGCAGACAGCTGCTCTGGACCTGATTCATCCTAATCAAAAATAACTGCCACCCTTGCCTATTAATCTCTTTTCCACCCTAGCAATGGGAGATTAGAGGAAGAATAAAGTCAAATCTAAAGTGGTCTGCTTCAGATGATTGAAATCAATAAATCTTGATTCTAAATTTACTAAAGACAGAAAGAAAGACACACCAGCAGGAGCCTCTGGTGACCAGAACTGAACCACTGAGTCACTGTGGCAGCTCTTGTCCCTGGGACCTCCTAGGCAGATCCTAAGTTTTACTTGATTCCACCTCATTATGATGTTCTTCCCATGATGATTGTAAATCCTACTTGGAGTAGTGAAGGGAATTAGGAAATAGAGTGGCCTGAGTCAAAGGAATCAGTCGCTGGCCAGTTTGCCCAGTGAATGAACACGCTTGTCCCTTTCCATCAGCAAGAACCTCCTCACTGGGAATTCCTGACCCTCTCGGGCCACCAATGTAGCTGTCTCTTTTTAGCTTGACTAGTAGGCGAGCTCCCCAAGGAACCTGTAGACCTCTTGGACGTAGTAGCAGCAGCAGATGCTGTAGCAGACAGACACCCTCTCATCACACACATAGTTACAGCATTGAACAGGCTTCTTGCTTTTGGTCCTGAAACCTCCTGGCATGAAGGCCATGCCATTGCAGCCATTCCCCAAATGAAAATACTTTCAAAGAAATTGTTTACCTGACTCTCACAAACACATGGCGAGCTAAGACATTTTTAATCATTTGCATTTTATAAATAAAGCAAATAAGCTCTAACATTTCAAACTAAACCAGTCCCTGGTTGGGAGTCCTGCAGTTTTATCCGGCAGTGCCTGTTGTGCTACCAGGTAGAAGCCCCTGCGACTCCGGTGACACTCTACTTTGGGTTGTTGGGTGGCTCCCTGCAGAATGCCCTGTGACACTTTGACAGAGAAATGTGTAATGGCAACAGATGCATGAATGTGACCGATGCTTTGTCTGTATGTCTAGAGAACATCGCCTGTAGCCAAACCCCAGGATCTACATAGGTGCCATCTAAGAACCATCTCCTTCCACTTTGGCCAAGGCAGCAGTAGACCAGACCTGCTGTGTGACCTCTGTGTCCTCACTATGCAATTCCTTATGGCCATCTGCAACTGTGAGGACTTCTTGAGAGGCTTGCTCCTCCTGTCCTCATCCTCACTGTAGAGGAAGGTGCGCAGATGGTGTGGTGTCTTTTTTCACTATTTTGGGCTTGAATGCTGTGAAGAACTACAGTGAAAAATCTTAAAGTGTGTTTCAGAAGACCATAACTGGCTTCTCTATATATCCATTGGCCCCTTCTCCCCTCATGCGCACACTTTACATTTCTCTTAGCTGTTCTGTTTTAGTGCCAATATAGTGCTCCCCTCCCATGTATCTCTTTAGGGTGAAATGCCTGCTCAGTGTGCTTTGCAAAGGCAGTATATTTTAGGCAGCCTGATAAAAGGCTCTAATAGCCCCAGATTAATGCATTCATTCCTCCCAATTGAAGGATTCATTACAGTGCTTAGGCGGAGGCTCCTCTCTGACGAATTTGCCCTGTGTAATGAGCCATTCAGCTGCTAGCTACCCTGCATTGCTGGTGACCTGCAGAAAAGGGTAGGGAGATGGAGTGGAGCAGATATGGGCAGAGTGGGAAGGGATGGGGGGTGCTCCAGATGCTGGAGAACAGTCACATGAGCCAGAAAGTGCTTGCCACATCTGCCTCTGGCGCTGACACCAGGAAGCCAGAACTAGGGATGACAGTGTGCCCAGTGATAGCCTCTGGCCCATTAAGAGCTGAGAATGAGGTGCAGGCCATGACATCTTGGCCTTGAAATTGAACCCAGATTAGACAACTAAAAAGAAAGTGAGATTTAGCAGAAATTTCAAGTAACTGCAGACTGGGTCTCTAACTTAATCTCCATACAGAGGATTCCAAAGAAGGAAAATGAGATACAGCATCATAGAAAATTAGACACATTTTAAGGACTTGTTAGCCTCATGGTACTATAGGGGAGGTGTTATATTCCAAGGCACATTTGACACTGTTCAGTCATTCTTGGCTGTCCCATCAACATGTGTGTCATACAAGAAATGGGAGGAAATGTTCCTGGCACCTAGTGGGTGAAGACCAAGGGTCCTGCAGAATACCCTGCCATCCACAGGTCAGCCAGTACACAGTGAGGAATCATCCAGCCCCAAATGTCAGTAGCACTGAGACAGAGAGACCCTAACTAGCCAGAAACCTGTCTTTTTTACAAAGTGAGAAGGGTGAAACTCAAGGAAGGGAAAGTGACTGGTTCAGAGTTACATACCTGGGCACAGAAGAGCAGAAGGTAGCAGAAGCCTGTGTCTCCTCTCTTAAGCCCATTCCCTTAACATAATTCAGCCCTGCTGGAAAGGACTTTCTGAAATGGAGCTGTTCCTTCTCCTAGCAGACTTCAGAACACCCTTTCCAGCCCAAGTCTCCAGGAAGGAAAATTCCACTGCCTGCCTTAGTGAACATGTGCTAGTCCCTTACCACTTTGGACTAGGCAGATCTCTTCTGGGGTTTAGCTTATTATCTTCATTATGTGTTTTAGAAGTGGATGGTATTGCTGATAAAAATAGGAATTGCCAGAGGAGCCAGAACCAGGCATTATGTGATGCTACATCTGCACCGTTGTTGCAAACAGGTCCCCATGAGGATGCAATGGAGACCTCTGCACATACACACAACTGTATCTCACAATTATTAAATATTGATTCACTCAGTTGGGGCCCATGCCTGATTTAAAATGAAGGCAAGAGCATTAACTTGTGCTAATCTAATCTAGACCCATAGAAGTGCCCACTTGCCTGCCTCTACTGACCCCGATTCTCTGGCTGACAATTTAGGAAGCTGACTCCTTTCCCGACCATTTTGACTCTGGAAATGAGCCCGAGTGAGTCTATATCTGGACTTACAGGATATATGGAAGTGAGTACTAGATTTTAATAAGAAAGAAAAGAAGCCTACATGACGATGAATAGCAATTACAGGGAGTTAGATTAGCATCAATGTCTGGAGTAATCCTAAACCTTTTCCAGTTCTGATGTTTGACAGGTTTGGGAAGGGGCAAGGGAACAGAGGGTGATAGAAAGGAAGAGCGGCCACCGATAAGAACAAACATGCAAGTCCATAGTGTGTGCTTAATGGAACTGAGATTTATTTTGCTATGTGTCTCCTTAAGATCACAAAAAATACAGCCAGCCAGAAAAGAAATAGTCCAGACATAATTTAAAGGACAGCTTTTTAACCAGTACTTCTCTTTGGAGGCACCTATCCTGGTTCCTCTAAGATGTCCAACACAGGGAGGAGAATGAAAGTTGCTAATTTATCTTCTGTAGCCCATATCTATTTTTAATTTATTGCCCAGTGACAGGTTTTTTGTTTAGGTTTTCAATGTTATGCAACACAACTTTCTCAAGAAAAAAGGAACAGCCTACAGGCTGTTGTTTTCTTTCATGTCCTGGTGCCTTAGAAGAACCTGAACTTGGACTTCTCAAAAGCAAGTTGCCACTTTCTCCAGTTCCCTGATAAGCAGCTCACTCTTCAATACGAATTATGTCTCCCTTGCCCTATGCGCACAATACATGGATGTGCATGTGTGTCTCTATACAACACACCAATACTTGTATTTATAGTTGTGCCACAAAAATCTTTACTAGAATTATGTTCTTTAATACTGCGGAGTCATAGGAAGATAATATACCTAACTTAGCTCAAACATACATATGAGCTGTCCTGTGTGTTGCCCCTGCTTTTTGCAAAAGACATCATCATTCCAACTGGGGCACCAAGGTGAAGAACAGAGAAAAGAGAAGCATATTACAGGTCATGCCTTCTCTCACTGTTTTCTACTCTGGGTGATTGGTACACATACCAACAGGTACTACGATTAAGATAAATTTCATCAGAATACTTCGAACAAAGAACTTTAGAGGACAAAAAAAAAAGAGTTATAACCTTTGCCCATAGGAGTTCATGTATTCAATAAGATGTATTGTGTGCTGGACATCATTGTGTATGGCAGGAATGCAAAAGAGACAGGACAGTATAAGGTTTGGTCCCCCTGGAGGTTATATTCTAAGGAGAAAAGAGATGAAAAATCACTAACCAAGTGAAAGAGAGCTCCAGGGAGTGCCGTGTGGTATGCAGACAACTAAAGCAGGGGCGGAGGCTGTTTGATGGAGCACAAGCAGGAAAGAGCTGAGTAGGTAACATTTGAAACTATATAATTAACATCTGACCATAAGAAGATCTTGGGAAAGATCATTTTAGGGAAAAAATATCAATTGCAAAGATCTGGAACCAGTTTGGCACCTTTAAGGGGCAGACACAGATTCGAGTTCTGAGTGAGTTCTGGACAAAATGATCCAAAATTAACTCAGTGACTTCCCTTGAAACCAGTTCTGCAGTATCTTAGAGATGGAAGCATGACTTTTCAGTTTTCTGAAAGGTCCATCAGATGTCTTTGGAACATTTTAAGCAGAAGATGATATGATCTGATTATGGTTTTTGTTGGTTTTGTTTTGTTTAATTACTTAAAATGTGACTCAAAGAAGGCAATGCTCATGCAAACAGGAAGAACAGGAAGACAATGAAACTGACGGCAGTACAATGGACTTAGGAAGTAAGAGGAAAGACAGTGATTTCAAGACAGAAGAAAATGATATATAGTCATGGTGAGGGTTATTTTTGTGGTAAAGTCAACAGGATTTAATAATTGGGTATGGAAAACAAAAGAAAGAAAAGAATCAAAGACAACAGTTTCCAAACAATTAGGTCAGTGATGGTATGATTAAAGTTGTAGTACTCTAGCAGAGGACATTTTGAGGTAAGGAAAGGAGGATCTGAATTTCTGACTGGAGCACAATCTTTTATTGCTCACACATTATGAGCTGAGTATTGTTTTAAGATCTTTATGCACATCAACCATTAAATCTCCAAGATAGTCCTATGGAAAGTGTCATTACTATATCACTTTTTTTGTAGAGAAGAAAAATTGAGGCCCATGTCCAGGCAGCACTACATGGAACGCAGTATTTTTTGTTTTGTAATGAAGCTCAGAACAGGGGTAGATATAGAGAAATGCAACTGGGAACCAGAAGCCCTTGATTGTAGTGAAGGGCACAAGCATGATGAAAGGGAGCTTCAGTTAGAGAAGAGGACCTACAGTCAGGAAACAGAACATTGTACCACAAGTTTTAACGTTAAGTAGGCATGGCTAGTACGGTAAGAGAAAAAGGAGGGTATGATACCACCAACACAAAGAAGAAAGGGGGAGATAAAGGTCAGATGCTGCTAAAAGATTAACATAACCAGGATAGGAAATTAGCTTTTAGATTTTGTAAGATATCTACTTTGAATTTGATAACACAGGGATGGAGGGAAGTGCGTATTGTAGGAGTGGTTTGCACATGTTTGTAAGTGTGTTTCTGTTCCTCATCCCTTGACCTATGATAATGACTACCTGAGCTGTTTAAATCACTCACCGTAATCATCCATTTAGATATTATTGCATGCATTTTGCAGGTAGAAATGCTGAGAAGTTGAATACTTCTTCAGAAATATGTGACTTTATGTATATACTTAATATGACTGAACTATTCCCTTAAAATTGTTAAGATGTTACTTTTCATGTTATGAATATTTTGCCTTAATAAAAAATGAGAAAAATATTCAGGGCTCACAGATGGCAGGTTCAGAGCTGGTGTCTGAGTCTAATTGGTGGCAGAACCTGAGCTCACAGTTACCATGCTACTCTGGATGGTTTTTAGTGCTGATCAAGAAAACTGTGTACAGCTTGGTAAAGAACAATTAAGGAAAAATGCAGGAAACTAAACAGGAGGCGAGATGGCCTGATGTGTCAGAATAAAAACTTTAAACTTTCTTCCGTGGGTAGAGGGAGCCAGCAAACAATTGAACTTTTTTCATTCATTCATTCAGTCTTTCACGATCAGTCATTTGGCCCACCCTTACTGAGAGCCTCATTCCCAACAGAGTGTGTTTACTTACAACCAAAGGAAAAGGAAGATTTCAGACCGAGCTGAGAAGTAACCATCAGCAAAGCTGAGGACACACAGTGAAACCGAGACATGAAGTTAGGAAGCTACGGGAGCATGCTGTGCCCCTGATAGCTATGGGATTAGTGCTGAATGGTAGAGATCCTCAGAAAGTTTGGCCTTTTAAGTTTTATTCCGTGGACAACCATGAATAACAAAACATGAAAAATCATAGATCAGCAGCAGGAATCAAATAAGGAGGAAATGCAGTTAGTAGAGATCTTTAGTAATTACAAAGCACAGTAGTTAGAGATTTCAGCTAACAGAGGAGTTTTATTCCATAGTTAAAGATATCAAGGGACTGAGCTTCTGAGGTTTTCTTTGGCACAAGGCACAACATGTGCGTATGTGTCCTCTTCTGTAGTTGGATGTATTTTGGATGGAGTAGATGGGCCCTTTGATCTGCACAGGTAAATGAATGCTGTCCACACGCCTTCTTTGCACCTCTCAGTAGGAAGGGTAGATGCTCACAAGAAACCACTGCCACTGCATTTCCTCTGGTAAGGGGTAAATCCCTTCCTGAGTGATGTCCTGAGGGGCCCACTTTCACGTGCTGGGAGCAGTGAGTGAGAAAGCAGAGTGATGGTCAGATTCCCAACTTGCCCTTTTCAATATAAAATTCATTTGTAATTTTTATTTTATTTATAATTATTTTTTGCTTTGATTGCTAATGCATTTTGTTCTCCAAAGTGTGAGAGACCCAGCTTCCTGTGTAGCCTTTAATTAGTTTCTGGATGATGACATCTTCACCGAGAAGCAAATGGTTAGTCCCTCCAATCTCGGGGGGAGAGAGAAGAATCTAATGAAGATATTTGCAGAGTCTAGGTGATGTGTTTGACAAGCTTTGTATAACAAGGAGTCATGATGAAACTTTCTTCCTTCCCCAGCTGCACTCCCTCTCGTGCTGCAGCACTGTGACATTTCACAGGAGGATTAACGGGTCCACTGTTCTCACCATGAATCTGCCGCATAACACAGACAGGCCAGTGTCTCTGCCCCTGCCAAAGGGGAAAGAGCTGCGTGTGGATCTGCTCTCCAGTCATAACCTTTATGAGGGATTCAGTGGCAATAAAGATTCAAGACAAAAAGTCAGTGGAAACCAAGTGTCAAGTAACCTTGGGCAGCAGGGGGACCACCTGAAGGCTCCAGAATCAAGGTCAGATAATGGAATCTGTCCTCACTTGCTGAAGGAATCCCACAGATGATGACCCCTGGGCTGTGGGTATAATTCACGTTCCCATTCTAGCAGAAGCCACATCAGTCCTCCAGTGCTGGAGTAGCAGCAAATTCCTTTGAGACTAACTACCCTCTTTCTCTGAATTTAACCTTGCAGGTATTTGAGGGGAAGGAGAGACATTTGTAAAACAATTTGCACCACACTGCAGTTGAGAGGTGGGGGATGGGGGAACTTCACACGGATCATCCTCCTGCAGTCAGCAAATTCCCTGATGCGTTCAGCTTTATGGTTAGTGTTTGAGTACATAACTGCCAGTGCTTTTAAAAATTAGGAATTAAAGTGACAATGACGCCATCAAGGCAGCTGAGAACGTTACTGAGCTTGGCACTGTTGGCAGCCAGCAGACTGACAACCCACAGATTCAGTGTTCTTTGTGTTGAGAGGGTAACACCTGGGGACAGAGTCTCTGTCCAAACTCAACAAGGGAGCCTGGAAGAGAGGAATACTTGATACATGATGCATCTCTTAAAGGCAGTAGGAGAATATAAGAAGAGAATCATGACCAGGAGTCTGAGAGACTGTGGTGACCCATATATATATTCATGTCATATATATATCCATATCATATATATATTCATGTTATATATATATAGTCATGATATATATATTCATATTTGTTTACTTTCATTATATTAATTTACTTTCATTGTATCAAAATTAGAAATATGAACCTTATCCTCGGTTGGATTATGGCATAGGCTATCACAGATAGATCATTTCTTCACAAGGTGGATTTCTAAACAGAACAAGAATATCCAAAAGGCAAATTTAGCTAGCATCTTCCTGAACATGGACAAAACGGTCCCTATTGAAAGCGAGGTGATGAACTACAGAACTACAGCCCCTGACTGACACATGTCTAGCATGCCCCCACCTGAGGCGGTTGGGGATCCCAAGGTCAGTGGTCCCACAGCACTCTCCTAGCTAAAGGAACCTCGTTCTGTTCCTATGACGAGCTTTTGTAATTTGTGCAAAACAAAACAAAAAAAAAATCTAGAGGAGCGAAGTGGCAGTGAGAACCTGGGAGAGGGTATGAAAGAGTCACCACTGCCATCACCCATCTGAGGTGGGCAGTTGGGTTTCATGGACCTCAGTTGCTTTTTCATTCTGGGGAGACCCATAGGAAGATGCTGGATACCAAGACAGCCAAAGACATAGACTAAAGAGGTCTGTTGTGCAGCTTCAAAAGCTCTGGATATGAGATCTGCAGGGATAAACCATTCCTGGTGAAGAGAACTGAGGACAGGAGTCAGAATTCCTGCCTCTGAGATGGATGTGAAGAAACCACTCAGGTCAAAAATGTCCCAAGGAGTTAAAAAGAAATCCTGATCATAACCTGGGTGTGACTGTCACAGCAAACAATTGTGCTGTTCATCACAAATTGATTGAACTCATTTGCTTTACATCTCAGTCACAATAGCATTCATTTGCACAGTGATTAGCAGTTTGCCTAGTGCTTTCTGTTATGCCTGCATATTTCATTTGATCCCCAAAAACCTATAGGAAGAGCTTGGATTTGACATTGGCTACTTTCTACTTCACTGGCTTTGAGCGCCTCATCAGCTATTGAAGTCTTCAGTGTTCTGGATTAAATGGGGAAAAGAACAGGAAGAATTTAGAGCTTATTAAATGTTCAACAAATATTAGCTTTCTTTCATGAAGAATAATAAGAAAAAACATATATTCCAATTTGTTTGACTTCCTCATAAAATTAAGTACTGAATCAGGTTAATTGATTTCCTTTTCATTGTAGCATCATTTTAATTTTGAAGGATTTCTAGTTTGTGGAAATGTTGACTGTTGCTCCTTAGAGACCCTGATTACAGAGCCTGCAGTGTATCTGTGTGCCTGCATGATGACCATGGGTTAGCTGCGTAACCTCTCTGAGCATCAGTCGTTTTCCTGCAGTGGGGACCGTGCCTACGGAGTTATTATGAGGAAAGTGTACAATGCATCAAGTGTTGAAAATCTAGCACAGTGCTGGGTGTGGAAGGCGTCCAGTGGTGTCTAGGTTTCCCATCCCCTCTTCCCCTCATGAACTTGTTCTTAAACTCATCTGTTTGAGGATGAAGGCAGAAAGTAAGGGAATTGTTCATGTAGACCTAACCCAAATCATGTGCCCCTGCTCTAGAAGCTGGAAACAGCCAGTCCTATCTGGATGGCATGTTCCTATCATGGTATCAGCATTTTTCTTATGTCTCCTCATGAATCAGTTGATGAAAGGATTCTTCTTAGCAGTTTCTTAGTTGATAGCCAAACTAATGGAGCATTTACACTTGCAGGTAGGTGCTGAAAAATTTAGTTTACAATAATACACCCAGAAACAGAGAAGCATGGAGTGATGAGTGAATAGTGTTTACTTTATTCTTCTATGTCTCCATAAGGAATTGGCCACAGTGGGTCAGGAAACAACGTTTACACAAACTTCCTTTCACATGTCAGTTCATTCTGAAATGAAAATTTCCGGGTTTCAGAACCAGTGGTTTACAACTAATCCCAAATAAATCACTGAGTTTTCCCCCAGGGCTTCATGATTTTCCAAAGCAAAGGGATGAGAGAAAGAGAGAGAGAGAGAGAGAGAGAGAGAGAGAGAGAGAGAGAGAATGTGATACAAAAACTGATAGAAGTATTTTGGCAAAAGTAACAACAATTCAACTGAAGTTATATCAAGGAGCACTTTGGGTGCTTTCAAGCTCTTATTTAGGATTCTGAATATTTGTAATCTGACCTTCCTCTTCTTGCAAAGGAAAACTGGCAAGAGAGTGTGGTGTCCTTGCCCATTTCAGGCTGGATCCTGTGTCCTTACTTAAAGATCCTGTTGATTCCAGAACCACGAATACACCAGAGCAGTGGGCGGTGACTGCTTATAGGGCTAGGAGTGGAATTCATCCCAACTTACAAACGCAAACATTCCCCCGCAACAGCCAAAATCAATATTTTTCTTCATATTTGTTTCTAAATGTATACATTTGTAATAACACCAATAAATCACATTTAAATTATACTTTATGTTTAAAATAGAATTTTTACATTTTTTATCTGATCCACAGAACACTTATTTTGAGGATGGAGGAAAGGCATTAATAAATTCAATAGAGAGTCTGGGGATATAGCTCAGTGGCACAAGTGCCTGCCTGGCAATCACGAGGTCATGAGTTCAGTCCCTGGTACCAAAAATAAATAAATAAGTAAATAAATAAATAAATTCACTAGACCAGAGATTCTAATGATTTACGTAAGTTTGTACAGTTAATTATTTTGAGGCCTGGGCTTAATACCTCATATTCTGACATGAAGCTTAGAGTTATTTTTATCAAAAAATGTCGCAGTTCCCACATTACCGGAAAATGCATTGTATAGTACACATAGTTCTATAGGAAGGAAGGAAAAGACAGGAGGAACATTGAAGAACTTTAGTTAAAACACTCCAAGTAAATACCTTCATTAAGGGATGCACTGGTGGACACAATTCTGCCTCCTAGGTCATCATATAGCTATAGGCTGATGAACATTTGGGTGACAGGAAGTGGCAGCCACAGCAGTTGCTTCTAACCCACGCACTCCTAGAGGTCACAGCTCTGGTTCAGCAAACACTAAAGAAAGACAAATGAACAATGAAGAAGAGGGTGAATGAAGAGGTGAAGGAAATACGTGTGCAAAAGTTACAAGTTCCGAAATCCATACCGATGGAAGCTCCTGTTCCCTCTTGTGGTGGAGAATAACAGCACATTCCCAGCAGTGAGGAGAGCCCGTCACGCTGAGCAGATCGCAGGCACGGAGAAGTCCTCACAGAGGTGTGAAAGGCGTGAGGCAGATGGCGCATGGGTGTGCATGCGTCTGACCCGGACCACTGCCGTGAGATGTGCTTCTACTGCACTGAACTCTACACAAAAGGTGCACAGCTGGAATCATCTGCACCCTGCATTCATGATCCCCTTTCAAGATCATTGGTTATTTGCACTCAAACAAGTTAACTAAAATCCCACTAATCAATACTTTCTTCATCTGTCAATAGAAAAATCATAATAGAATCTCCTATGATGGTAAGGCAACCTGTGGCACGCCAGCTGCAGCTGGCCCACTGATCTGGCATGCGAGCCAAGGAGCCCCAGCAGTTGAGCATCCAGTGATGTTGTTTTTTCTAAACTAAAACCTCAGTATTCGGCTTTAACTGCAGTGTTAGTGCTTTGTGATAAGTGGATTTTGGGTTACAGTGTGAGCAGCTGTCTCTAAAATGTTCACCATCATTGTCCTGTAAGATTCTTGTAAGGATATTCAACAGTAGACTCAAGTCCCAGTAAAGCGTCTATTGCACAACACATATACACATTGTGTAGATACCCATAAGTATATAGTTGTTGGTGTTCCTGTTTATTTATTTTTATGTATGTTCTCATGCTTTTAAGTCTGGTTATTATGTTTTTCACCCATATAATCCCTCCTTCAACAAAACACTTAGCAATTTTCACCTATATCTTCTTTTTTCTTTTTTTCTGGTACCAGGGATCAAACTCATGACCTTGCATTTGCCAGGCAGGCACTGTGCTTCTGAGATACATCCCAATTCTTTTACTTGTATCCTTGCACAAGCTTTTAGAACCCTCTGAGTATGAGAATCTTCATCTGTAGCATCTGGAAAGTATTAAGGGTGATAACGCATCTTCTTTTGCCTAGAAATGTTTTGCTTTCGGCACTGAAAGTCCTGTGTCATGAGAAAGTTCTAAATCCCAGTTAAACCAGGCAAATTGGTTACTGTAGAAATAATATCTATTAGCAAGTTTAGCACAGGAAAAAATTAGAAGTTATATATGTAAAACACCTTTTGTATAGAAGGTATTTAATAAATGATAATTATTGACAATGCTATATATACTGAAAGTGTTTGAAGACTACTTAAAGATTTTGAGGCTATTTAATCATTTGAATTTATTCTCCCATTTCCACAAGAGCCTTGTAAAATACATCTGTTCATTCATTCATTCATTCATGGAACACAAACTTTGACAGCCATGATGAAGAGTTTAATAAACAGGACAACCAATCGAGATCACATTTTGTTTAAGGGAAGCCACAATGAACAATCCAGTGTGGAGGTTCTTCATTAGACAGGGTGGCCAAAGAAAACTTTGAAAAGTTGTGATTTAATGAATAAGACAGAACAAGCTGTATGAAGAGCAAGGGTAAACATGACATGCTCTCCAGGTCAATGGGGCGCTCAAGGTGTTTGGCAGGAGAGGACTCTATCAGAACGAGAAGGGAGCAACTGAGGAGAAGTGCTGGGGGAGGCAGGGTCCACCTCATGAAGGAACCTGCAAGCCAAGGAAGGACTTCATGCTTCTTCATGCTTGTGCAGGCCCATCTACTGGCTCAGCATGGGTGAGAAACAAAGCCCCATTTAAGTAAATTTTGCTGTAGCCCAAATCCTATCCTAAATAGATAGACTTTACAGTAGGCTTTACAGATACACCCAGCAGCCTGTGTGAGAAGAAGGATTTGTCTTCAGACTACCACATGCTTGGTGAAAACTTTAAGAGCTTTCCAATCTCAGTTACACCTTCTGCACTAGGCTTTTGACATAGGCCTGAGAGTCTTTGTGCAAGTCTGGAAGTCGGGAAGGTCAAAGGCCCTCCAGGTTGGCCCTTTTAATTCTGTAAGACAAAGGCCTTGTGACTTTCCATCAAAGGAGCCCCCACTTTGATAGCTGTCCTGTAATCAGTGACCATCTCAGAGCTTTACCACCAAGCAAGAGCAGAAGGAGAAGTGCCACTGGCAGCCATGGATGCCATCTGGGATCCAGAGGTCTGCATGTGCTGTGCAGACGAACCTGGCCCAAGCAGCCCATGTGCGCTCTCAGCCCCACGGGCCTGCACCATGCTTAATAAAGCAGCTTAATTTGGATTTAATAGGATATCTACTGTATGCTAAAAACAGCAAATTGCTATTTATTAATGACATAATTATTAAAACTCAACACCTGGGCAGTAGAAGCTGAACCAAGGATAGAATTGTTCCTTACAATGTAGTAGATGATAATTAACTTATTTAATTATTTACTCATTTGAATTAAAATTCTATAACAGCAAGACTAAACTGTAACATAATGTATTAAATGTGAAACTATAGCCAAAGAGTATGGTTCATTTGGCTTCTGTCTTTCTTCCTAAATATATGCAAAGCACTTGTTGGTTTTTCTTTTTCTAAAATTGGTATGTTTTCTAGACTCACATCTCAAAAGTCAGCAGACTTTAAATACATGTATGTGTGTGTCAGGGGGGAATGATTACCTTTTTAAAGGAAGTATCAACCCTAAAAAATCTAATTTGTAGCTGCAGATCTCAACTTTGAAGTTTTCTTTTCAACAGTGTGCTTGACTGGGATCTTGCCTCAGTCCTTTGATCATTGTCTTAGTTACTTTTTTGGTTGCTGAGACAAAATGCCCAACACTCAAAGTTAAAGGAGGAAAAGTTTATTTAGCTCATAGTCTGTAGAGGTTTCAGCCCATAATCCGCTGGCTCCAAGGCAGGGTGGCATAGCAGACAGGCATTGCAGAGGAGAAACAGTTTATGGTGGACAGAAAGTAACAAATCAATGAGAGATGACCACAGTGCTCTCTATCCTTTATATCTTATCCAGGATACTAGAGGCATGTAGCAGTCATACCCTTAATCCTAGTGCCTTTAATCCCATCATCAAACTGTGAATCAATTCCAGTGTCGCATACTCTAGATCCAAGCACATCTGAAAAAGCCCCACCTATGACTGCAGGAGGCTTTGAGAGGGCATGTAGACATCAGCCATAACAATCATATAACTTCAGCTGCTAATGTAATGTTCTTGCCTGAGTGTCCGTTATCTGACCATCAGCATAGTTAAAAGGGATTAATCAAACTAATGTTCTACCCAAAAGCAGTTTCCTGTAAAACATCCAGGATTGTGCTTGCATAGATGTCTAGCTGTTGTTGAACAAATTGTGCCCCAGGTTGACTTGGTACCTCTCACCCCTTCCCAGGTATCAGAAAGTACCCATGTATTCCCTTTGGCTTTGTCTGCAAAACCTTTCCTGCCTTTCTATCGTTATAGAGCCAGCGATTTAATCCAGGCTTTGAAAATCACCCATATAGATCGCTTTCTGTGACTCTAGTTTCTATCTTCTACTTTTAAACATGGTTAACAAATTCTTCTAAATATAAATTTTTAAAAACTATGCGATTCTCTGTTTAAAAATTCAAACACTTACCATACCTATAAGATGGAGTACAATCCAAGACCTCACCCCCAGGCTGTTCCACAGTCTGGCTCTACTTTACTTCATTGATCTTATATTCCACCTTTTCATTGATTCATATAAAATTTATTGACTGTCTATTCTGCATTGACATTGCAAATGCACATTTGCCAACCACATACGATATTAAAACCCATTTATTGAGCACTACACATTGCTGGGAACTGCTCTCAGAACATTTCAGAAACCTGCTTCTTAAATCCTCAGAAGAACCTCTTGAGCCCCACCGTCCTGTGGAATTATGAGCTCCATTTGGTAAATATAGAAAGTGAGGCACAGAGAGGTGAATTAACTTGGCCAGGGATACCCAGTTGGAATGTAGTGAAGCCAGGTTCTCTACCCTAATCTAAATTGCCTCTTTAGTATTTATATCTTGATGTACTTCACAGATTTCTGCCTTCCCATCTGTGCCAGTGTAATCCCACCCCATCTGAAGCAGCATCACTCTTTCACTGACTAGATGATTCTTTTTTGTGTGTCGATCTTCAAAAAGAGATGCTTGACCAAGGTGAAGGCACCTCTGACGCTCCCACACACTGCCGTCTTCCACCAGCTCATAAAGCTTAATGTTTGCATTGTTCATTTGACATTCCTTTGCAGACAATTTTCTGGCATATTTTGCTTCATTAGTCAGTTTTCTGGGATGTTTGCGTGCGCTATTTCCTCAGACTGTAAGTTCATGGAGGACCAAGCAAACTGGTAGATTCCTGCATGACACTTGTACCTAGCGCACAGTTATGCATATAGTATGTATTCACACAATGTTTATTGAATGACTTTTAGCCCATTCCAAAAAGGTGACTTCTGCCATTAAAAATTATGTTTTCCTAGTAATGCTTTCCTTTGTTGTCTTTTTTGCCTAGAATGTCTCTCCTGTTAACCCCAGACTTGATTAATTTTGCTTATCTCCTAAGGCTTCATATACTCCTCCTGCATGCAAGAACTCTGCATGGCATCCATCTGAAGGCAGGTTGAGGGGTTTCAGGGTTTATGCTCTGTATTCCTGTAGCACCAGGTTCATCTTTTTCTGTCAAAACACATTGAAAGATCGGATTTCTTTATCTGTATCCAAATCTCTGGACTGTGAACTCCTTCAGGACAGGACTGTGTCTTACCTAGTTTATATTTCCAGTGCTTAGCACAGTGCTAGCACATGGGAAGGGATCCATGGATATTGACAAAATTAATTAATTAATTAATCAATTAATTACATAGCCTCCATGATGAGATGCAAGATATAGAACAATTGCTTGGAGCAATATAAAAATGTAAGTAATCCTACCTCACAATTAAGCAAAAGCTTCCTTATCGACATGAATTAGCTAAAACTATACCACACCTTTATCCATTTGATTTAATTTTTGTTGTTGCTGGGAGTTAGACCTGGAGCCTTGCATCTGCTAAGGAATTGCTTTACCTCTGAGTTGTAACCACAGTGTCCAATTTAATTTTGAATACTGACAATGTGCTAGAAGACGCCACCTACAAAGTGATACTTACAATCTCCTAATGCCTTACAGACTATGCCAATTTGGTTTTGATAATTGGGATTGCACCTCCCACCAGAGCTCCTTACCTCTATTCCCTGAATGGCTTGCCTTTCACATTCTTCTGGGTCAGTTTTCCTCCTTCAAGCTGTCACCTTAGGCAAGACTGAAAGGATGGCAAGCACTTCTCCAACTTCTACCTCATGAGTTGGATACTTTCCAATTGCTGGGGCTGAGGGGAAGACAATTCTAAATGATTCTTCTAAGCGTGAGGTATGATCATCCTATTTAATATACTTGCTGAGCTGACAGCTCTGGCCCCAACCACCTCCCGTCCTGCTTGGGGACTGTCCATTGTTCTCTAGTGTATGATTAGCAGATTAGCTATCATGTAAGAAGCCAGGAAAATGAACTCCTAGTAAGCCCTTCCAAAGCAAGAGTAATTCATTACCTGGCCTGATTTCCACTTAAAATGTACTTTAAGCACACTTCCAACTACAAACCCTAAATCACCCTGTGTTCACAAAGTCCATCATTTTTTATTTTATTGCATGGCGTTGGCATGACATAATCCCTTGCAAAGCATCTCAGAGTGCTTTACAGATCAATAAATTACTCACCTGCACAGTTACAGCAATGTCTGCAAGGCCAGCAAGACATTCTGCAGGCAGCCTGTCCTCCAGGAGGCGAGC
This sequence comes from Dasyprocta punctata, assembly GCA_004363535.1. Lineage (NCBI taxonomy): Eukaryota > Metazoa > Chordata > Mammalia > Rodentia > Dasyproctidae > Dasyprocta > Dasyprocta punctata. The sequence goes on from RJWM01000008.1 coordinate 317,557, forward strand.
AGGGCTGTGTGGACACTGGAAACAGGCAGGAGCAGGGACAAGGCAAATGTCTGATGCATAAGCAGGGGATGCTTCGGTTAAAGCTCTGCAAATAAAATGTATCAAAGTTTTTATGTCTACAAGATCAGTTTAAACAACTTTAGAATGAAGATAATTTAGAAAATTGTACCCATCAGGAAGTTGGCAAATCAAACACTCAGTCATTAACTCATCAATTAATTCTCTGTCCTGGAAGGCCCAATCTAACTTTTTAAGTGACACAGCCATAAATTACAATGTTACCTATTAAGAGTCCCAGTTGGAGTGTCAAGAGTCCCCCTCCAACACTCATAGCCACTCTCCATTATCTGTGTCCCACGAAATATCTTCAAAAATGCAGGTACATGTGTGGATGCACTCATGCACGCCCACATGTACCCCCTGCAACACGCAAACACATACTGTGTCTTTATCTGAAGGTCAGTGTAGATTTAAACCTAAAAATGATTGATTGGTGCTTACTCTATGTAAGACACCCTCTTCAGGACAGCAGAAATTTGAACGATGAGTGAAATTCATAATGAACTTCTTATATCTAGATAATTTATGGCACAGAAGGAAAGGTGAGACAAAGTAACCTAAGAGAGCAGTATTTGGAAGTGCCATAAAGAAGATACTATAATGGTGTTTGCTGACCAGAAAGGGGATCTCATTCCTCTTGGGGGTCCTCTAGAAGGCTGTATGGAAAGGGTGGTAATTCATCTAGTCCTTGGGTGACACTCACAGGCATAGCCCAAGGAAAGCACCCAAGCCCTGATGTCTGCAGTGATGGGCTGGGGTAAGGACACAAAGGAACAGCACATGTGCTGAGCTGTGAGTGGCCCCAGTCAGTGGAGTGTGGGACATGCATGGAAAGAAATATTTGGGAGGGACATAAAGAGTACTGAGTGAAGATATCTCTATCATACCCACTTTTCCTTGAGGATGAGTGTGAGCAATGGTTCAATTAGAGGAAAGGCCAACATCGAGATTTCCAAGGCAATCTGACTTTAGTGACCTCATCGCTCTAGTTTTGGAATGAAGAATAAGTCATTTTGCAGCTTCCCTGCATTCAATAACAGAGCAGATGGCGTTGTGTGCTGGGAGGTCAATGAGCCTTGGAATTGCACAGTGAAGGCGCCACAGAACACATAGGCAAGGAAAGAAGTGCACATGAAGAAACAGGAGAGCACTGGATGGGGATGTCTATTAACTTTCTGAGAATGAAACTGTCCAATCCAGTGTCAGTAAGGCTGAAATACTGTGTGCTAATTACCCTACTCTGAGGGCTTGGGAATCGGGAGCTGGTTGGGCATGTGGATCCCTTGAAGAACCCTTATAATTCAGCTATATAAATATATGTTGAGCTTTTACTGTGGAGACAAATGTAAGGAAGTCATGGTTCAGGCTGTCAGAAAGCTCATGGCTTAGTGGGTAAGTAATGCTAAGCAAATAGCTGTACTGTACTCTTTACAAGTGGAGTTTGGGAGCTCAATCAATGGCACACTCACTTTATCCTCTTGAATTATAAACCATTTGACAGGTTAGACGAATGGATAGCCACACGGTAAACCAAATATCACATTGACTAGCGGTAAAGCTGATGCTATGGAATAAGGCTCTGAAGTATGACAATGATGAGCTTCTAAAACTGGACCCAGGAATGAGACAGGTGTACCCAGGAAGTGTGTCCTCCAGGGCAGACCCCATCCCTGTGGGGCATCGCTTCTGTAAATCAAGCACGAGGAGCGTGGCAACATGAAGAAGCTAAAGCAAAAGATTACAGGAGGTGAGAATCCTGTGCCCATTAGGATGAAAATGCTGCCTCTTTGGAAAGAGTGACTTAGGGGAGAGAGACATACAGATAGACGCGAACAGAGAAAGGCAAGGTGTGTTATAGCTAACTGACATTATTTTCACTTGAAAAGAGAAGCACTTAATCTGAGTTTTTAAGTAAAGCAGGGAGTTGTAGGGGTAATAAGGACTGCAACAGAGAAATTGGCCTTTTAGTTAGGCTGTAAAAGATGACTGAGAGCGCCCCAGGAAGGATGGAAAAAAAAAAAAAAAACAATGGAGATCCACATGCATGGTGACCTTGAAGGAAATGGTGGGACAGCAAGTGGATGAGCAGAGTAGAATCCCTGGAGATGGCAGTGGGAGTATGTGCTGATGCTTCAATCTGAATGGCCTCATGCACCAGGTAAGGAGCCTGGTTATGGTCAGGTAGAAAATAGTGAGCAAACTGAGCTAATCAGGCATGAGGTGCTAGGATCAGAATCGCATTACAGAAAGACATCTCTGAATGAAGAGAGAAGAATGACTTGTGACTATGTGGTGGAGGTGAGTAGGGAGAGAGTGGAGATGGGAAAAAGGTGTAGACTCGAGAAATGGTTGTTGTAGCATCACAGTGGAATATATTCCCATCTGGTCTCTCTGACTTTGTGTTTATATAGGAGGAAACACAAGCTAAATTCAAGGTAAGATTGTTTTCTTGAATAAGATAATTTCTCTAATTTCTCATTGTTTCCAAATGTAGCCCATATTTCAGTCTTTGGGCTATTCTGTCAACTACCATTTTAAGGCAATAGAGAAATGTATCAGCAGAATTCTTATTTTCCTTCTATCTGTTTTGTCTTCACAGTATCTCCCAAAATTGTAGAAATATCTTCAGATATCTCCATCAATGAAGGGAACAATATTAGCCTCACCTGCATAGCAACAGGTAGACCAGAACCTACAGTCACCTGGAGACACATCTCTCCCAAAGGTAAGAGCAGCAGCTTGTGCATGACATCATCAGAGGACACTGGAGACGACCAACGCAGGAGCTTACGGCACTGGCTATGACTCCAAGGGCTTCCGTTTGTGGCAGTAACATACTCATTGCTCTGCAGAGTTCTGATGTTCTCTACAAGACAGCCATGTCCTCTAAGATTTCAGAAATCACACCTCTCTCTCAAATCCCTTGTAAATCAATCACAGTTGTTTCTGGGTAAAATGGTGGTTGAGATGTTCTGGGTGAACATGACATGTCAAGTTTAAGAACACAAAGATCTACTTCATTGGCATTGCTCAGTTGACTGTTTTGAGAGACAGAAAACACAAACGTGAAATGATGATGACAGCTTTAAATGACCATATTTCGAACAGGAACATTTCCTAGTCTGTCCTCTTCAGCACTGCCAAAAATCTGGTCATTAGTTGTTTTTGTGGTTTCATTGTTGTTTTTCTTTGACTGATGCTAGATAATAAATACAACTTAATGTGTGGCTAAATTGCAAAATTAATTTGGTTTAAATGTTCAGATGTTAGACCAGACTGAGTGTTTTATGCTTTCAAGGACTGAATACTTAAACTGTTAGAAGTTAAGACAAGATGTTATTTGTCCTGAAGCTAGCTTTTATGTGGAAGCAAATAACATAGTTATTTCATTCATTCTTAAGTATTTATTGAGCCCTAGCTCTGTTCTAGGCACTGGGGAATTTAGCAGTGAACTCAAACTGACAAATCTATGTTCTCATGAGACAGATGACAAACAATAAATAAATGGATGTAGAATATAACAGGAGCTGAAAAGACAGAACTCTACTCATAGACCAAATGACATGGGGTTTGTCCAGGAAGTCCTCCATAAACTGGCATATGAGCAAATACATGAATAGAGGTCTTAAAGTTTGCTGCCTATTACTGACTAATATGAATATTTGTGTGTAATTGTGTGTGTGTGTGTGTGTGTGTGCGTGTGTGCAGATTGTGAAGATGTGTGTCCAGTTGGGCAGGGTAGGGTACCATAGTGGAGGTAATTCACTTATTGTAAATCAACACTTGGAGAAAGTGATTGGTATGAAATTTACCTGGGAGTGCTTTCGAGATCAATTCTTTTAGAAGGGAAGAGAAGAGGGGGAAAGTTGGGCAGAACGAAAAACTGAGCTGTGATGTCATTCAGTGGAACACCTCTGCTGATTGTGAGGGGAGTTTGGAATCTGGGATGGCCCTCTAAAAATGTCCTCTAAGGAGGTACTTGGACTGGTCCTCTGTATCAACATAGCAGT
>RJWM01000008.1:324126-495619 GCA_004363535.1 Dasyprocta punctata
CTCTCTCTAGATTCTGTTACATGGTGAAGTCCCTGCATTGTCACATTCCTAGAAGGCCATCAAAAAGCCCAGGTGATAGAATGGGCCCAAGCATTAGTCCACAGGTTTCTCTACACACTGGTGCACCTGACTTTGCCTATCCCCCATCAAAACTTACTGATGGTACTGTCCTCATCTAGGCTACCTAGAAAACACTTTGTACCAGGCTGAAGGATTCAGGATTCCTGGAAGTGTCCTGATTGCTATTCATTTCCTCACCCTATTCCATCAGCTCTTTGAGATCAGCCCTGTGTCTCACTTATCTTGGATCCTTTACCTTTTAGCATAATTCTGAGCACCTAGAAAGCATTTAAGGAATGCTTGTTGTTTGGTGAAAAGCTCTGGTACTTGACAAACCCAGGGCACTGCATGTTCTCCCAGTGCAGACTCCTCCCTGGTCCTGGAAGAATTCTCCTCTACCTTGGTATTTGCAGTGGAGACCTGCTGTGTTTCCTGTTGAAACCCTGCTGATGAGGCCTCAGCTCGCCATCCCTGGTTGCCACAGATTTTTCTACGCCTCTCCTGAAGCCCCAAACAAGGTATCTACTTGGCAAACTCAGTTTCAGCTTGAACAAGAAAGTCACTTGTGCAAAAGTACAGAAGACTGCCAAATGACTTTCATGGAAGGCTCCTGAGGGATCCTGGTGTGATCTGCCATGATTCCTGGGCATCTGTCTGCTGAGGTGTGTCTTTCTAAGATATGCTCTTTGCCTGGCCGTTCTGGGCCACCTGCCCTTCCTTGCCTTGCTCTTCCCCACCCTCCTGGTATTGAAGCCCCAGAACCCCCAACCAGGGTTTCCCAAAGCAATCGTGGATAGTGACAGGGAAAATTACTTTAAGCATATGTGGAAATTCATCCTTCCTCATACTTTAAGAAAAAGAAATAAATTAGAAGAAAGAAAAATACTATTTTTATCCCTTACCACACATTGCCTCTCTCTCCTAACTAGTGGTTTGTGAATACAAGTGAGTTACAGACTGAACATTTGTCTCAGAATCATATAAAGAGTCTGAACACAGAATCAGAGCAGAACTTGTGTCCACCGTGCTCTGAACCTAGCCCTTGTATGGAAACCCTTCTCTTTACACAACAAGGGACAGATGCCTCTGCACACCTCTCCACCCACATCTCACCTAGCTTCTTCTGCAGGCTGATCTCCTCCCTTCTTAGTTGGTTCTCCTGCTGTGCTTGAAGCAGCCCAACAGGCAGCTAGTTATCCTGTCTCTGGATTCTGAAAGTTTTCAAAGTTGGTGAATTGGTGAAGGCAAAGTGACCCTGGGATGGGGATCTTCCATTTACCAAGCCCTGAGTTCTTCTCACTACCCCTCCCCGTCTTCAGCCGACCACACGCCCACCTATTTTCCTATTTGTCAGCACTAACACGGTCTTCTCCCCAGCCAGGCAGGACACTGAAGTACTAATTGGCACTGGAGGTATCACAGTTTGAGTTCAACCGGAGCTGGCAGGCGCCATGACTCCGGTGACAGCTCTGTGAGAAAGTGTCAGGAATGGAGGTCTAGCATGCCATCGGCTGACTGCAGCACCCTGGCACTAATGAGCAGCCTGTCAGCACCAGAGTCAGGGCCCCCATGTGGCACAGGGATCATTAGGATGGCAGAGGAGAAAAACCACTCTGCACAAGGGAGCTGGGAATGGGAGGAGGACAAAGTGGCGCTAAAGGCATCGCCTTAGCCACAGATGGCACCTGCCCAGCAGGAAGAGGGAGTGAGGGGGAGGTGGGGGGATTTATTTATGCCAATTGTGAACAACTCTTGGAATCTCTTTTTAGTGGGCCTGCCCTGCCATTAATCAATGCAAGATTTGCAGTGACCCAAGGAAAGGGGGGTTGATAAGTAAATTAACTCTCCAGTCATGGCTATACTATAAAACAGAAATTTGTCTAGTCTCTGAGAAATGGTATTTAGAGAGAGACTGAAAGACTTGGGGTTCTAGTCTTTTTCAGAACAGGCACCTTGCCTGGGGGATCTACTGAGAGCTGACAACTGCCCATCTTCTGGTGGAGTGTCACAATTCAGGGGAGTAATTTCAAGAGATCCCTTTTTCTCTGTGGTTTCAGTCAAGAGGCAAGTGTGGGGAAAGTCCAGGGCATATAATCTCCATATCTGCTTCCTGAGAACGACTGTGCCTTACCCAACCTGTGTGTTCTTCTGCCTGGGGTCCAGCACTGGGCAGCTCTGAGTTTCCTACTGTTTTTAACCCTTCTCTGAAGACTTAGCTACCCACAATGACTCCATTCCCATGATAGGAGTTGGAGATCTATCTGAAATAGGGGTGTCTTGAAGGCAGATGTAGCTGGGTTTGATGTCCCATCTACTATTCTCTGCTTCTTGGCGTGGCAGCTAGAATTTTGGGATTTGGTCCTGTTACCCTGTGCTAGTTAGCTTTTGTACAATGTGGCAAAATGCTGGAGAATGTCAGCTTAAAGGAGAAAGGAGGGCTAGGGATACTGCTTAGTGGCACAGCACCTGCCTGGCAAGTATGAGGTCGTAGTTCTATTCCCAGTACAAAAACAAAACAAAACAAAAAAAAGGAGGAAGGGTTTATTTTGCCTCATGGTTTCAAATGTTTCAGTCCATGGTCAGCCAACTGGCTACATAATTTTTAGGACTGTAGTAAGGCAGAAGCTTCGTGGTGGAAGGGCATGAAGGAAGAAAACTGTGTACCCTATGGTATTGGGAAGAAGAGAGAACAAGAGGACCAGAGAAAGATAAAGGTATTCTAGAAGGACACACCCTAGTCATGCTTGATTTCCGATCTGACCTAACTTCTCATTTCTGTCATTGTCCAGTCATGCTATCAAAATATGAACTCATCTGTGAATTAATTCAGTGACAAAGTTAGGACTGCTATGATGCAATCATTTCTGGAAGCACCCAGAGACATATCCCAGAGTGTGCTTTACTGATTTCCAAGGTGGTTCTCAGCCCAGCCAAGCTGACTGTTATGATTACACATCACACTGCATTAACCCTACGCTGCACTGTTGTACTGACAACCTGACACTTGCCACATGTGTGTGTCCTCACCTTGGTACCCCATAGTTCTTCCGTCATGCTGCCATTCTTCTTGGGTGGAGTTCTACTATTGTTTGAAGGCCCTGACACCAGTTTAAGAGCCCCTGATTGTTTGCTTCCGGCAGAGTGGGTCAGCCTCTGCTTGAGTTGCACTGCTCTTTGTGTGCTTTTCCAGCTATGGCACATTTTTGTGGGGGAGACACTGAGGATTCACTCTATGGTCTTCACACTGCACTATCCCCATTGTCCTTTATTACTTTTTTGTTTTTCATTTTGAGACAGAGTCTCACTAAATTGCTAAGTTGCCCAGACCTGTCTTGAACTTGAAGTCCTTTAGTCTCAGTTTCTCAGAGTGCCCTTGTGCCCAGCCTGGCTTTGATACTTCTTACATTTGCACCTAGCAGCATGATTTCTTGTTTACCTAAAAGATCATGAAGTTCAGGGGCAATCCCTACGCTGTTTCTTTCAGTTCCCAGGGTCTGATATAGCACCGGATGTATGCAACCACATAAGTGATTGTTGAATGAGGCAGTGTCCGGTAGTATAGAGACAATGCTGTTAGTCCTATCTTAAAGTTAAGACTTCCTATTTTTAAATTGCATAATTTAAAACAAAATCAAATTTAGTAAGTAAAGTTTCATCCCTTTGCTTGCTTTATTTACTAGTTACTTATTTACAATTTATTCTTTCAGTGGCACTGGGGATTAACCACAAGCATGCTCTACCACTGAATTATATGCTTGGTCCTTTATGGTATTTTTTTAAGACAGAGCCTTAGCTAAGTTACCTAGGCTGATCTCAAAATTGCAATCCTCTTGCCTCAGTTTCCTCAAACAGCTGTGGTGATAGGCACACACCACTGTACCTGAGTCTTTCCATCACTTTTGACTGTTGACTGTCTCATATTTCCAATCTACTCACAGGGATTTGGAACTAGAGGACCTGTCCATCCCCCTGGCCTGCAGCCTAAACTAGGCCTTAGACTCTTCCTCTCTGAAATAGGGATAACTCATTTCCAGCATAGGCATGATTAGTATTAAACGGGTCCCCACCATATAAGGCCATCAGGAAACAGCAGGTGCTGTGCAATGTACCTCCCATGTCCTCAGCCAGCCCTCTTCTCATTCCACTTCTGAGACAAGGGCAGAAAGAGAGAGATTCAAATCCTTTCCTCTGAAGAGGTTGAATATTTATAAATGCCCAACTCACTCAACTGCCAGAATGCATAGATATTCAAAGGTGCTTACTCAGCTCCTCCTTCTCTCCCAACACTTTCTGATTAAAGTAGGTACTTGATTAAAATTCCCGGTGTACCCTAAGTAGCAACCCCAGGAGGACCAAGTAATTGCTATTACAAAAGACATTAAACTGGTCATTGAGGATGGGAGAAAAACATAATTGTATCATAATAGAAAATGACAGAGCTCTTGTTCAAAAGCCCTGTTCAGAGTAACAGGGGACACACGGTGTTAGGCCCAACCTATACAGAGAAACCTGTTTCTTATGATAGAGATAAAGCAGTAGCACAACCTCAAATATGGGAAAAAGTGATTCTTAATCATCAAACCAATGGTTTAAACACAGACACACAGACTAAGGTAAGAAGAAAAATCAGAAGGCATTTACCGGTCATCCTTTACCACTGTAATTCTCTTTAACTATAAAATTATAGCTACACAGGCTCAGTTAGGGTAAAGTTTGCCAGTGTCAATAAGAGTTTAATATTGTAGGTTTAATATTTATGATCTGGTTTAAAGCAATCTTATAGCTGTACAACTTCCTACTTCAAAGAGGAGAAAATCATAAAAAGACTAGTGGGGAAATTAATGAGTTCAATGTGCTCAAATTGAGAACATATGAAATCAAGCCTGGGCATAGAAACCAAGGCCAGAAGTGCAGACCACAGACGCTGTTTGTGGTTTTACCTAATTATTTTAAAACCCTTGAAAAATGTTGTAGCATCTGACGTCTGTTGAATTCAGACATTGCTAGCAGCAGACTCCCCCACTGGCTCCTGAGTCGTTGGCTATTTATGTCGGTGCTTGGTGACTGTTACCATGCAGAACTGTTTGGTTGGAACAAAAAAAGAAATACAAAAGCAAGGAGATTGAATCGTCTTCCCCACACATGCCAATCAGCCATGGCTGGGCAAGATCCAGCGTCTGGTTAGCGTAGCAGCTGCTACAGGACAGAAGAGCCAATCTCCTAGCCCACACCCCTCACTCACAGAACCCTGGGAGCTTGGGAAGGGGAGCAGCAGACCTCTCCTTGCCAGCACAGCCAGAGCACTGTCCTCCATGTCACATCGTGGTAGACCAGCTAAAGGCTTCAGGATACTCAGGTCTAGGACCACCACAGACTTTCAGCCACACTGGGAGAAATCTTGCTTCTTGGTACCCTGCCTTAAGACTACCAGTGTGGAGCGCTTTCTATCGTGGCCCTCCCTTGTCCATATGCTTGATCTCTATGGTTTTAGTTACCTGAAGTCAACTTAAATCTGAAATGAATAGATGGAAAATGCCAGAAGTGAACAGTCATAGGTTTTAATTGTGTGCTATTCCAAGTAGCGTGATGAGAACTCTCACTCCACTGCCCTGGTTAGAGCATGATCACCCCTTTGTTTAGCATACCCACCTATTGTGTGTGCCACCTGCCTTTCATCATTTAGTTGTCATTTGGGTCATCACACTGACTGTGGTGGCATCACAGTGCTTCTCCTCAGGTGAAAATGTCAGGGGTAGCTTAACACCATGTGACAGTGCCTGCACCTCTGCCTCACTCTATGTCACCGCATAGCCCTTGTATCATCTCACATCTTCACTGAAAATGTGTGGGCAATGCGATAAGATACATCAGAAAGACCGCACTAATGTAGCTCTTGTTACGGTACGTTGTTTCATTTGTCCCAATGTATTATTGATGGTAATGCAATACAATTCTTAATTTCTAATTAAACTCTATCATAGGTGCATGTGTATAGGGAAAGCCACAGTATACGTTGTATTTAGAAGTATCTGTGATATCGGGCAGCCATTGTGGTCTTGGAATATATCCTCTGAAGGTAAATAAGGTAGACTGTGCTATCTAGGTTTGTATCCTGAGTCTTGTCTTGACCTCCAGTGACTGCATTTTCCAGATAGTCTAAGTAGCAGCCGGAGTCTCCATCACCGAATGTAATAGTAGCTAACAGTTCGCAGATGCTCAAATATGTGCTAGGCACTCTTCCCCACATTTACGCATGGTAGTATCTGTTCTCCACAACAGCTGCATGAGACAGGTTTTATTATTAGAGTGCTGTAACGGGCAGATAACTTGCTATTTTTTCTCATTTAGATGAGGCGTAAGGAGGTCAGGCAAATAGGCCAAGGTCACACACTATGAAATTGCAGAGTTGGAATCCAGCTTTCTGCAATCTGTCTATGTAGAATGCATGCATTTAAGCACTGTGCTCTACAGTAGGATACTCAAAGAGTGGTCAAGGCAGCCCTGCCTAGTTCAGACCCTGTATTTACCCACTGAAGAGTCTAGGGCTGAGGCCAGGAGCTGAAGTTTAGCACATCCTCAGGGGACTGTGATGCAGTCTGTAATTGAGCACCACTGCTGAATGAATGTGCAGTGTACTTTATGGTAGTCATTACATACACTGTATCAATTACTTCTCAGAAATGTCCTGATAGGTAGGCGTTGATTTTATTTTAGAGCCAAAGACATGGAGATTTGATGGGGCAGTTTGCCCGTGAACATTAAATCCTAGTACTTTTTTTTTTTTTTTTTTTTACTGTCTAATCCATATCTTAATGCTTATTGGTTGCCTGCTTTCTTTCTGGGTTAGTCTTTCTTCGAGCTCTCTGGGGTGTGTTTCTTTGGTTTCACACCTCCTACTGTTCTGGGGATGACGGTGCGTGGGTTGTCCACTTTCTCACAGCATCTCCTCAAGTCCATTCATCCTGTCATCCACCCTGAACTACCGATGGGGGGTTAGTGCTAAGCTTTCCTGGTCATCCTGCCTGTGACTTCAGGATCATTTCAGTGGGTCGCAGGGTAAACAGCTCCGAGCCAAGGGCAAAGCTCCTGTGTAGAAAGGCAACCTCTCCTCTCCTCTCCTCTCCTCTCCTCTCCTCTCCTCTCCTCTCCTCCTCTCCCCTCCTCCTTTCTCCCCTCCCCTCCTCTCTCCTCTCCTCCAGCTGAGTCTGCCCATGTGTGTTATGGTCTTGATCCCCTGCCCCCACCCGGAAGGCGCAGGCTTGTGAGATTGATGTGGCAGCTCTCTGGCCTGATTTATTTCTTCCTCATGTTAAATACTATCATTCACTCACACAATGGTATGTCTTCCGCTTTGATTGTTATTATTAGGTTGTTTTACACTTTAACAGCTTTAGATATGAAAAGAAATTGCCAGATTCCAGGGTGTGTTTTTCATTATCTGACCCCATTCAGTTTCTCTACGTGTCCTTGTGGCATTTGGCGTACTTCATCTTCTTTGCAGTGCAAAATGCTTTTCCTTCCAGAACCAGGGCAGTTGGAAGGGACTGAGCAGAATACCAATTGAGCCCCACCACAGGCAAACCTCCAGCCTCTGTCCTGGTGAGGCTGCAGGACTGCAGATACTGCTGCCCCGCAGAGCCTTCCCGCAACCTCAGAGCTCCGGGTCCACCCGGGGCCCTTTCTTCTTCCCACTGACTTCTCTCTACTCAGCCCTCCCATCACCCTAAGAAACAAACCCCTCTTCTTTTTTCTTAGAGTAAAAAAGATAACTTAGAATTGCATGATTGGTCCACAACAGATCCACGACTCCTGTCGAACTGTCCTTCAATTCAGGAGGGCGGTGTTCGTCCTTTAACTATTTGTGTCACTGTCTTGTCCTTTTTTGGAAAGGTTCACCCAGGTCACATAGCCAGTTACCCCCATGGTAGAGACTAATGATTTTTCTCCCCTCATTGGTTTGTTATTTTATACATCATTTCTGAAAAGGATTTAGACAGTGAAGGTCCTGTGGATATTTCTCCCAGGAAAACCCTCTGGTGAAACAATTTTGATTAATGAATTTGTTCATTCAATAATTTCTTATTGAGCAACTGCTGTATGCTAAGCAACTTTTCTAAGACCTGGAGATAGTTGAGTAGACAAAAACGTCATAGGCCTGGCTTCATGAAGCTTGTGTGCTTCTGGGAGAGACATGAAATAAGCCCTAGTTGTGTAAACCCTAGAATGTACTGTCTGGAAATTGCTGTAGAAACAATCAGGATAAGAGGCGAAGAGATTATCCTGTATGTTTTGAGTGGGTATAATCTAAACTGAGTAGGAAGGGGTGGATTCTTTAAGGAGATGCCCTGTAATGGCTGAGGACTGGAGAGATTTGGATAGCTCCTACAAGAGCATTCCTGGCAGGGCTTGTATTGAAGACCAAAGGCTCTAAGTTACAGCATACCTGCCTTGCCCCAGGATCCTCAAGAAAGCCATGCAGCCACAGAGGATTTACTAGGCTTTGCCATCAACTTGTTAGACTATAAGGTTCACAAGGCAAAGACAGTGTTTCTCTTGTTTACCTCCATGTGTACCAATGTTTAGCTGAAGCGTCTCAAATGAAAGCTATGTTATACATATTTGTTTAGTAAGCAAGTGGGAAAAGTACACGTGGGGGTGATAGGATGTTATTGAGCAAGCCCTCTAGAAAGACTGAGGGTTTGCCAGAAATTATGATCCTTTAACTAATGATACTAGGTTTCATGGAATGACAAGTTCAAGGCAACGAGCAGGGCAGCGTACAGCTGAGACTGACAGGATGATCCTTGGAGAAGTTGAGGCCATGTAGCTGACATCACAGGTGTCTGTCAAATCACCCAAAGGAACATCGCAGTCAGCCTAGACGTGGCCGAAGGTCACGACAGCCTGACTGAGCCAAGCAACCCAGCCTTTAGTGAACCATGGGGGAGCAGAACAGAGTGCGTCCAATCTGCTGGACTGTCTTGGTGAAAGACCAAGAGTCTCCGGGTGATCCTGGGGGAGAAGAGGAAGTACAGCCCTCAGGAAATCCCTGTGTTTTCAATAATTAAGGCCATTCAAGGAACATTCAGTTGGAGGATCAGGACCTAGGGGAGCATTTTGCTTAGGTGGTGGTTGCTACAGAGGACACAAGAAACATGCCTGGAAGATGGGGGGAGGCAGGGAGTGGTCAGGAGGACAGAGTTCCTCGTGCTGTGCAAAGGCAGGGCTGTAGACCAGCTCTGAGGGTAGTGATGGACTGTGACAGGATGGGCATGCGTGTTGCAGGGACACTGTGGTGGTGAGAGAGGGGCAAAGTTGGATTCAATCCCCAGAGTAAGGCAGTTAAACTGCACCTCGCTGAGTTCAGCTGAGGCCTGTGTCTATTTATACTGAGGACACAAATTCCTTTTCTTCCTAAGCGGGAAGTAAGGCAGTGGCAGTAGACAGGGCCCCAGGTAAAGTCACATCCTCTGCAGTCCAGAGAAAGAAGGGTCTGTAGAGAAGCAATTCAAAGGTCTAGGTAAGAGATCATGAGATGACAAGAATAGAAGCTGCAGTTTAGAGATCTAAAAAGAGAACATTGCCAGGACACGGTGACAGGCTCAGTGTGGGTTGGAGAAAGGATGAGGGCTAAACTGAGCACCCCCAGATTTTTGATCTAGCCTCTCATTGTCTTTTTGGGGAACTGGGTGGGCTGGTGTTCTCTATTTGGCTTGTCTTCCGTGCAGCGATCTGTAGGATATTAGGGGCTAGCAGATGCCTGATTTATTTCTACCTATCTATCCAAATGGGTTTGTTAGCTTTGCTTTTCCCCCCAAAATGATTATAACTATAGGTTCATTTTTTCCAAAAAGGAGATTTATTGCATTGATCATAAATGATAAGATATGTCAGAGATATAATAAAAAGGCAGAATGAATCAACTTTCATTCAACAGATACATACTGAGTACTTAAGCATAATTTTAGATATCAGGTTCTGCAGGTGGCTTAGTGAACACAGTCTTGGCCCTGGGGCTCTGCAAAGTGTGAGTGAAGGCAATATTCAATCACTAAAACTCCACCCAATTATCAGAGAGAGAGGGCACTGCGGAGGAAAATAAAGCAGAGGGGAGAAAAGTAAGTGGCGGTACTTTAGTGTTGCAACGTGGAGCCCTCTGTGAAGTCAGAGAGGAGCACACAACAAGACTGAGTCTTTCAGACAGAGGCCCCTGTAAGTACAATGTCTTCGAGTCAGAAATGTGCTTGGTACATTTAAAGAAGCCAGACAAAGCTGATGCAGAGAAGGTCATGCAGGCTGACATGAGAGCAAAGACCAGTTTGTACAGTGCCTTGCAAGTCAATTTTTATGATTTGCTTTTCAAATCAGACTTGCATGTGTAAGCATCATATTGTTTCCCTAGTATAAGAAACTGAAAGCATAAATGAAGTCCAAAATGTTCTATAGTTATTGTGAAACTGCTCAAAAGGAAAGAACAACTGGGATAGCAGAAAGGAGAAAAGAAAGAAGGGAAAAGACTAAATATATAGATATATATGATATATATGTCTATATATATGATCAATAATTATGCTACTAATCTCTATTATTTCATCAAAAAGAATGGTTTGTGCTTTCATTGCTTGTTCATAACAAAATGCAATATATTAACCATTGCTAATCTCCTATTATTTTGTTTAGAAATTCTGTATCATCGTTTATATTCCATTTTAATTTAAAAAAAAAAAAAGCACTGGGGATGTAGCTCAACATCACAGCACCTGCCTGGCATCCATGAGGCCCTGAGTTCAATTCCTGATACCAGAAAGAAAAAACTTTAAGCAAGAGAATAAAATGAGTTAATAAAGAAGTGAGTTAAAGGATCATTTTAACTCAGGAGAAACATGAGGGAAAAGAATGGAGGGGCAGCACCTGAGATACAACTAAGAATTCTATGCTTTAATCTACCAAAAGACTGGTGCAACTCTATGGCCTGGAATGATGGCTACCAGTGATCTATCCTTCAAGAACTGGAAGAAGAGAAAGTTTGTAAGGGGAAGTACAGCTTTTGGAATAGTTCATACACAAGTGGAGATGTTGAGTAGATAGCTGGCTATGCAAGCACAGAGCTGAAAACGCATGTAGGAGTCATAAGCATGGGAATTGTGTGTAAGCCAGGGGCTGGCTGTCACCATCCACAGAGTGCATACAGGAGAGCTGCTTACGGAGGCCAGTTGTATTCTGGTGTTTAGGTGTCAGGGAAAGGACAAGAGTCCAGAGAAGACAGTATTTTTTTTTTCTTCTATGAAGCACTTCTTTGAGAAAATGACAAGAAATTTGAGAGAGAAATCTACAGGCCAAGTGAAAGATAATGGTTAATAAAAGGAGATACAGTTAGTATGAGTGTTGCTTAGATGTCCAAGATTACGAGGACTGTGAATTGGCCAAAGTCAAAAGACTATGGTGAGGATGGTTCTGGTAAAAGTTAGTAAGTAAATTATTATTTGGAAAAGAAAA
The DNA here is from genome assembly GCA_004363535.1 of Dasyprocta punctata. NCBI lineage: Eukaryota > Metazoa > Chordata > Mammalia > Rodentia > Dasyproctidae > Dasyprocta > Dasyprocta punctata. The sequence continues at coordinate 335,683 of RJWM01000008.1, forward strand.
GAATGAGTTGAGGAAGTCGACCGAAGATGAACTTTGTTCAGATGTTCCGCTGTAAAGGGTGGTAGAATAAGGGGCCAGTGGTGGAGGGAGAGTGAGTTCACAGATGGATTTTCCACCTCAGGTCCAGTCTGAAGCCCACATCTCTTGGTGACTGATGACTGTTACTGCTGTGTGATCATTTGTGTTTGAGTTCTCAGCCATCTCTTTTCTTTGAATGAAGTAAGGAAGTTAGCCAACATTGACTTTCTGCTCGTTAAACAACCTGCAAGTTTTGATCTTCAGCTAAATGACCCCCAAAATTTCTTGGTGGCTTTTGGATGTGCTAAGGATTTGGAATCAATGTCTCTGTGTTAATGCAAATGACCATCTCTGATGCCAGTACTTTGGAGATGAGACTGTGTACTTCTAACGTGAGTGAGGATTGTGTTGGTGACTGCAGCACTTGTAGGAAACCTTGCTTTGAGTGTGAAACAATCAAGAGAAGGAGCACAGGAACCTAACAGCTTTTCTGCTCATCTTCCAGTCCTCCCTTAGGGACCAGGCCAGCAATTCTCAAAGTTCTTAATATTTAACCTTGCATGACCAGATATTCACCTAGAACAGGGATATCTGAATTCATCTTTCTAAAAACCCAAAGCAAGGCTCTAGCTCACCTGGGAAGCCATTTATTTTGGCCCTGGATGATTCTCCAGGTAAAACTTCCTTGTCCAGAGAAATATCTACAGTGTGGAGAAGGGGAAGCCCAACCAAACACACCAGAATGTGAACAAATACAGCCCAAGTGTTGTGTTTGTTGGAAGAATTGGGGTCTGGGGTGAGTAATGAAGCTCTGCACAGGTCTATGCCCTGGGAACTCTACAAACATTACTGATGCCTCAGTATTACTAAGTGTGGGTCAGGAGGAGAGGAAATAGTTTCTGTGTTTAGCCTAGAAAAATACTTGAGGTTGGGAGAACTCACAAACTTGGAGCTGCTACACTTTATCCTCCAAATCCTAGCTTACATGTAAGACATTTCTCCCAGAGTGCTGACAAATCTGTTCTTGTCTCCATTACTAGTGTCCTGAAGACATTCTCTCGAGGTAGAAAATTCCTCAGTTGATAGAGCATATCACAAAAGATGAAAAGGTTGAGAAAGGACTGCTCCCACATCTTTCTGCATCTTTGTTTTCTTCCTGGGACCCATGGCTCTTGACAATTCAGGAGAACCTAACAAGAGTGATCACAATGTTTTCCTTAGCATCATTTTGCTTCCTGTGTCTTTGCTGTTGTGGCTCCTACTTATCTGCCCCACTTCTGTCCTTGAACAGTCACATTCCTCGGTGTCCTTACCCTTCCTTACAGCACTTTCCTAGGTTTCCTAATCTGGGTCGTTCAGATATTGTCATAGCAGCAGCATCCTCAGTAGTGTGGTGTTGTGCATGTTGTCAGAACTATAAGGACCTGTTGATGGGCTGTATTGACTGTCATCAGACACACAGCAGTAAGGGACCCCGATCATTTGGCATGCCTGAATTCTTAGCCTATGAGTTTGTGGCTGTTTCTGTTCCTACAGATGCAAGTGGCCCTAATTAGAGAAATTGCAGTCTTCTAAAATGGTTCCATTCTACTCCCATGAAAAGCATAAGCCTGAAAAGGGATTCATCATCACCCTCAGCTTTTCCATCTCTCATCTTCTGCATCATCATCATCACTTCATCTACTATTTTATTGCAGGTTGGCTAAGGCCCAGGGATTGTTCTAAGTGTTTCGCATGAATGACCTAACTCTCTCAACAGTCTCATGATGTAGATGTTGCTACTGTTCTTCTGTTGAGGGAAACATGATGCAGAGAGTTCACTTGGGTAACTTGCCCAAAGATACCCTCTGGTATGTGATGGCCAGGACCTCAGCAGACACTTTGGGTCCAGGGACTTCACTTCAAACCCATTACTTTTCCTGCTTAAGTAGAACAATAAAAATCAAGATGAACTGGCTCAGCTACTGATGAAGTCACTACATTTGATGATCTATTTAGCAAGAATCCACATAGTTCACATTGTCACACCACTTCAAACTCTTAAAATGTTTTCATGTTTTACTTTGATTTTCCAACAACCATATGATATTAGTATAATTTCATTTATATTTATTTTGCAAATAAGACCAAAGATCGGTGAGTCAGTAAGTTCCCAAAGAAACTTGCTGCTAAATTGTGTTTGAAAAGACGTAAATTCATGATGATAAAGGACTCAGGATCTAAATTTTTTTTAATACACCACTCAAATCATATGAAATTACATGGATAACGTGTGGCTCTGGAGAAGAGACTGAACAAGCCATCTTTGTTGAATGGTTCCCAGGCACCAACTCCACAAACAATAAGAGTAAATGGAAGATCTTAGTGTGTTTTTCAAGCAGTCATTTGCCCTTTTCCACCTTCTCTTCCTCCTCCTCCTCCTCCTCCTCCTCCTCCTCCTCCTGCTTCTTCTTCTTCTTTTCTTTTCTATTCCTAAAACTCCACCATTAAACTACAGAAAGAACTCTGAGGCTTTGAACAAATCATATAACCTGCACAGGGAATCCCAGTAGAAAGTGGATTGCAAATCCATATCTATGCTAATTTTTTAGAAAAGGACAGTTTAACCCAAATGAGCTACTCAGACACTGGTCTCTATGAAAACAGTACAGCTTTTAAGGCCAAGTAAGTTCAAGCCTAAGAGTTGACAGATCTTTTCATTTGAAGACAAGGATATTGAAAGGGATGGGCTAAGTGGGGAATGACACTGAAGTTAATAAAGACGATAAAAACAGAAGTAATGGAGGCACATCATGTTCTTATTATGCACCAGCACTTTACTTGTGTCGTCACTTTTCATCTTATTGTTATCATCCACATTTGACAAAGGAGGAAAATCTGGCACGGAAAGGTTAGTCAATTTGCTGAAGTTCATCAGTGAGTGAGAGGTAGAACTGGGAACTGAACCAAGACTCTTTGTTCCATCTGTAGATCTTCACTTGGTGTCTGCCATGGGGAGGAAGGGAGCCTGAAACTTAATCAGAAGGGGAACATCAAGACTCATGTTCGGATAGCATTGCTTTCTAAGCAGTGTCACTTGGGTACTGGGCTGTACTCCCCGGGCCTTAGTCATGTTCTCTGTACAGCAAGGACCATGATAGAAGGCAAATCCTGGGCTTATTTAAGAATTACATGCATACATCACTATGTCTGGTGTAAACTAAATGCTCATTAAATATCATGAGAGTGGCAAATCCAAAGGTGATGCAAGCAGTGAGCAGTAGAATTTGTAATTATTCCTGTCCTTAGATGTATTTTAATTTGAGAGGTAAGCATTCAACTCATAGGCATAAGTAAATGTCTAGTGGGGCAAGCTGAGACATGGACAGCTGTCTCCAAGGCCGTTCCACACTGCCTCACTTCATCTGCTACAGACTTTACCTTGGCTGTTCTCACACAGCTGCTTGGTTCACGGCCTGCCACTTCTGTCGGGTAGCCTTGTCCAGGACTCAGCTTCCCATAGAACCTAACTCACAGCTCCTTCTCTGTTCTCAATGGATATTGGGAGTGCATTGAATGGAGATGCCAAATGGTTGCCTGTCATCTTTTTAATATCTTTTCTTTCTCTTGTAAAAGGATAAATCCAAGCTAGCAGGATTTGGTTTGGATAGAAACAGACATTTAGCAAAGGTTGCGGAAAGTTGCTAAACTTTACGAGGTAGTGCTTTAAATTTTAATAAACCAAACACAAATAGATAATGTACTTAATTCTACTCTAGAAAGGCACTTCATCTGGACTGTGATAATCCAGTACTGAAGCACTATATATGATCTTGTCATTTCTGAGTAATCACCATTCTAGTTCTAGTGACATTACAATGAGCATAGTCTGCTATAAATGGAAACACCAGTTTGTTGGTATGTAAAATCTGATAAACAACCTTCTCCATTCCCATTTCTACAGGAATAAAATGTAGTTTGGAAGTAGGACTGATGCTGTCCACAGGCCTTGATGACATCAAGCTGCTACTGTCCTCATCTGATATTTAAACACAGGCTCTGAGGGGGTTCCCATGTGCCTTTTCAAATGAAAACTGTCTTCCCTGCCTCGCTAATCTACAGGGCAGCCCAGTGGGAGAAGGCCGTCTGCCACCCTCCCTGGGCTACATGGCTGCTGAGTGAGGGGAAGGCAAAGTGAGAGAGCCAGGAGGTTCACAGCAGTACTGCTCTCAAGATCCAAGTTAGATACAAAAGGGAATTAAAAACTTCATGTTGAGTTGTTGTCACTCTACCCCTGTCTCGCCTCAGAGAGTTCTACAGCTGGAGAGTGCTGAGAATTCAACCCTTCAGAGCGATTACAATTCATATTGACTATAAACTTCCCACTGTGAGAATAAAAGAAGGGAGGTGCTTGCCAAGTTCTTGGAGGGAGGAATGTAAGTTATTTCACCATCTGATGATATACACCATGTTGGGAAATGTTAAGAGGAAAAAGAAAAAGAGAAAATAAAGGGAGAAGTGACTTAGGAAGGTTGCAGCTGATCGTGTATTCGTTAATGAATCTCAGACCCTCACACTTTGATGGAACAGGACAAGTTACCCACAAGTCACAGCGCAGCTTGGTTGTCTGTGGTCCACCCTTGGGAAAAGAAAACCTTTAACGTAGCATGCCAGCCCACACTGGGCATCATAGAGCAGGCAAGAATTCTGAAGTGTAAAGAGGACTTTGGCATGAACACTTGGTTTGGCAACTTGCTTTGGCAATTACTAAGTTGGTGACCCTTAACTAACCAATTAACCTCTCTGAACCTCTGCTACCTCGTCTGTAAAACAGGATCAGAATACGAAGACTAGCAACCACATATTGCAGGTGTTTTGTAAACAAGAAGACATTAGGCACATTGTCCTTTATCAAAATTTCTATACAGATCATAAATGTCTTTCCAGGAAGTCAAAGAGGCAGGAAGGAAAGGTATGACCCCACTATAGAGCAATCTTCTAAGACAAAAATGTATTTTGCATTTTCAAAATACAAATTCCAAAAGCAAATAGCATAACCAGTGTTTGTGACCGTTGTTATAACAACAGCAATTATCGTTTGTTCCAATTATCTTTTGTTAAGTCTTACATTTACTTACACCGTGCAATTAATTTGAAAGTTCACCTAAGCATTTCACAAATATTACATAGGTTGAAGTCCAAATGGGTGAGAAAAGTGGAAGCTGAAACTCATTTAGGAAGATATAGGCATTGAGCAATTATGCAGGACAGAAAACCAAAGGGGAATGACAGAGCACTAGGATCTGTGCTATGTTACAATTCTATCAGGAGCACTGATCCCCAGATCCTCCAAAGATCTCAAGGGCACTGTTGGCCCTGGTTGCCTTATTTCATGGCAGTGGAGGGTGGCACATGAATGCAAGTGGGCCAGATCTCGCCTGGTAGCTTCTTTGAGCAGCCTGTAAGCTTAAAATGAATTCTATACTTTTAATTGGTGGAAAATAATTAAAGGAAGATGATGTTCCATGGCATGTAGAAAATATTTGAAATTGTAATGTTATTGTCTATAAATTAGGTAGTATTACTGCAAGGCCACACCCATTTGTTTATGTCTGCTTTTGTCTTACAGTATCAGGGTTCAAAAATGTGACCAGATCATATGGCCTGCAAAGCCTAAAATACACCTCATCCGGTCCTTTAGAGAAGTTTTCTAACCCTTGCATTGCATGAAGACTGACTCTTGGAAATACTGCCTGCTGTTATTAAAATTTCTATTTTTATCCAAGTTCCCTTAACGTGGGGTTGTTTCTCAGTGCTCTATGAAGTAGGAATCACAATAGTTCTCAGACACATTCAAAACCACACCCACTTCTCTGTGCACCCAGATGCAGCATGTGCCACTACTGAGGAGGACAGTACCCTGGCTCATAGGTTAAATATTGCACCTGGCAGCTTCTGGCCTTGTTATTGTCCCTTGCTGCCATAAGACATTTTCTTGCCTTCTCCCTGGTGTGAACCCCCATATTCTCAAATTATTTGGTGCTCTACCCACTTTGTATTTTATGTGTGCATGTATGCATGTGCATATGTGCATGCATGCATGTGTGTGTGTGTGACTTTTGTCTCTGGGTTAACAAAAATCCAGTGTTAACTGGGGATCCTTAATCATGGCAGTTTAAAACAAAATTTGTTTGGATGATGTTATAATTTTCTATTGCTTTTAGAGAATATTTGAGGTTGAGTAATTTAAGGAGGAAAGAATCTGATTTGGTACATGGGTCTACAAGCTGTGAAGTCCAAGATCAGGCAACAACATCTAACTAGTGCCCTTTGCTGCTTCAAATCAGGGATGGAAAAGTGGAAGGGATCACATAGAGAGAGGAAGCTAAAGAAAGCCTGGGCAACTGAACTCACTTTTAAATAATGCACTGTTGCAGTAAGCTTCTCTTGCATTTATGAGAATTTCTTTTGCATGACCCAAATACCTCCTACTACTTCCCACCTCATGTGGACACATTGCTCATAAACCATAGCAGATGTTGTTGTTTGTTTATTTGTTTGTTTTCTGTAGCTGGAAGCATTTTGTGGGAGCACACCTGAACCTGCCTACACTAGGCACCATTTTCCTGGGATACACACAGCTAACTTCGCAGCACTTTGCAGTCAGGATGTGTAGTTTTAAATTCCTCGTCTCTTCTGGTTCTGGGCTGGTGTTTAATCATGACCTGCTTCATTTTTTTCTCCATTTCTGTCTGAAGTGGCTTGGCACTTATCTGTGAAACAGAGGTGCAAGTCTGAAGTTTACCTGAAGATCATGGCAAAATGAGCTGCATAAGTGTTAAAAATTCCTCAGGTGTCTGCTAGGTGAATAGTCTTTCAGAATCCCATCATTGTGATCTCATAGTTCGAGATTTTACACATTATAATGATAATAATTTGGCCAAAAAGGGAGAAGAATCATTCTGTCACACAGATTTCCTTTCTACTGAGACAGATTTGGAAATTTGTCACTCACTTTAAAAATGAGATTCAATTTTTCCATATAAATAATTAGTGGTTCTTGCTAGTTGTTGGAAGTGCAGATGTCATCTGCATACTTCTTCACTGCTTTTCTATATTTTAAAATATGTAAGACATCTGCAAAAATCTTTCAGTTGTAAACCTAACCTTTAAATTTTTTTTAAATTTTAAATTATAGTAAGATATGCTTGGAAAGTTATTAGATACTGAATTAAGTCTAAGTCTTTGGTAAACTACAGCAAATCTGCTATAGGCTAATTCTAACTTGGGTACAAAGTCTGCTTATTAATTCAACTTCCTCCTTTCTGTGATTCATAGAACTCCAAATCCTCTTACAACTCTATCTTAGTAGAAGTCAGATTCCAAATATTTCCTGATTCTTGTCAATTTCTGGATCGAAATCCATATCCTAAAGTCCACCACATGAGTTTTCTAGTGCAGCTGTAGGCATCCCTGCTGCCATCTTCAAACATCATTAGAATTATCTTCAGCCCCTTGAAGAGATGAGAGATGCTGGCATCCTTCCATGACACTGAACTGGAAATGGAGTGTGCTATCAGTCACCCATCAAGCTGTAAGTGTGTGTGTGTATGTGTGTGTGTGTGTGTGTGTTCAGTTCCCATGCATTTCTAGCCTCCAGATTCTTCTTCCTCTTATGTTGTTGTTAAGTTGTACTGAAAGGTGGTGACGTTTTTAGAATCAGAAGATGCCTAGAATTTAGTATTTTTAGTGGCACTGACACAGGCTCACAAATCATCAAAATGAATTTGTCTTTTCTGTATATTTCTTTTGTCTCCCTTTTCTCATGTACCACTTAAATTTTGTGCCCTGTTTAAGTTCCTTGGGCTTTTTATTAATTAGCTAGGATAATTTGTGCTACACTTTATGGGGTTTAGAAACTGTCCCTAGTAGAGGAAGCAAAAGTGTGAGCATCTGACAGAGTCCAGTTTTGGGTAGATTTTCTAAGACAGTTCCAAAAACTCTAGCTCGGCTTATTTATTATTTCATCATTAGAGTTTTTGAAAGGTGAATCCCCTGGGAGGCTTTGCAACTAATGAATATTCACCTTTGCATATATAGTCTACTTGAATAATATGCTGTTTTTGACAAATATCAGAACTACTTAGTGAAACAGCCAGTATTTTCTGATGCTGCCATTATTGAGAAACTCTTTGAAATAGATCTCCTGAAAATGCCTGAGAGCTAGTTTAAAAATTCAGCCATCAAAGTTTTTGACATATACATAATATAATTTTATCACACTCATCTAATTCATGAGACTTTAATCCAAATGGCTGTTTACAAAATAAAACCTATGCTTGGAAAGTGATTTTCTTCTCATTGAAGTTATTATAAAGCACCATTAGCTAACTTTTCTTGAAGATTTATTCTCTGCCAAGCCTGTGTGAAGTGTTCTACATCTATGATCACATTTAATCTTCATAATGAGGCAAGTACTATTATAATCTCCATTTCACAGATAAGAATGCTGAAGCCAAAGTCACATAGTAATAACTGTTATAGCTATTTTTCAAGGGCCCTTATGGTGTCTATAGGATCTAATTTTACTTAGAAGGAAAACAGCACAACAGAAAGAGCCATGGAATCAAATAGTCCTATGTTTGGAGCCTAGGACTTCTGCTTAGCATTTGTCAGACTGTTTTTTATTTGTAAACTGGGAATAATTCATATCTTAAAAAGTAGGACTGCATAATTATTCTATGTCAGTTATAGGCATAAATGAGCATTTAGTCAACAGTAGCAATGTTGCTTACTAGGTTATTATGATAAAATGATGGGGAGAGACTTATCTATGCTTGAATCAACTTGGGAATGGATGGAGCAACGAAAAGATTTTGAGTTGAAACTGGAGGAAGAGATGCCATGGTACTGCTGTTCAGAGAACAAATCCTGCTAGTTATCAGGCTTCACTAGTGTTTAAGAAATATACAGGAAGTTTTTCCGTCAACTGCAGTCCAACCCTCCTTCCCTTAACTATGGACTGGCTGCAGTGATGGTCTCCTGATGAGTGCCCTGAGTTAAGTGTGAGATGGAGTGGAGTCCGAGTCTGTATACAAACGTCATGCATCTTCGGCTGCTCACTTATAGGATGTTCTCTGAGGACGTTTGGCCACCATATAGGTAACCGAGTAAGCCTGATTTTACCTTGCAGAGAGAGAAGCCAGCAGCTCACACATTGTTGCTAGCGTCTGTAGGTGAGAGAACCTCAGCAAAGACCTCACCCCAGCAGAGTCTGGTCCAGACTCATGAAAAGGTCTAATTCTAGATTCATCGGTAAAAGAGTGTAGATAGGTAGTAGGCCTATCTACCTATAGGTCTGAGGACAGCTTGTTGCTTAGCAATAAATGGCTGCAACACTAGGCCATCATAAAAAGGAAAAGACAAAATGCTCATGAAGGTGACATTAGCCTTTGGATTCTCACTTTGCTGTCTCTTTCCCTCTGTTCTTTCCTGCTCTGACCAGAGTCAAGTTACATCAGGCCTACCTTGGTAGGTCTGGACCACATAGGAACCTTTCCAGGGGCCAAAGTTTATGTTCTGATTTCAAAATTTTCCTTTTAAATCTTAGTAACCTGTGTTGATTGCTCAATTTCTACTAGGCATCAGGTACCATCCAGAATCACAAAATTCTAGGACTTTGCTCTTACTGTCTCTGGGTTTTAAAACCTAGAAAAATGGGAGAAATTGTTTGGAAATGCCCATTGTGTAAAGATTCCTCATTTTCCAGCCCGCATATTCACATCCTCACTTCCACACAAAGTCTAGACATCCTGCACTGAGGGCTCTTCAGGAAAGGAGACAGAAGGGACCCAATGCCATTCACTCTGCCAGGAATCTGCAGATGGAGGCCTGAAACCCAGTATGCCAGTCATTCCCTATGCACCAGAGGCAGGGCAAGTGGGAGCTTGGGAATCTCTGTCTCTCCAGAGCCAGAGGCTATCAGAGCACAGAACGAGATCTGGAGCAACGGGATAGTGGATGAGCACTTCTTCTGTCAGTCGGCACCAGGCCTTGGCTCCACGCAGAGGAACTGAACCGTTGCAGCAGTGCTGCGTTCTGACGGCAGCTCAACCATCCCCTTGTTTACTGTTGAAATAATTACCACTTTGCCATAATATTAGCTCTGAGCCGTGACACCATTGCCATTATCACTGGGATATTACCCATTTATTATCTCCCAGCAACCCTGGAAGATGAATACTGGGCTTCAGAGACCAATTGTTTTACAGCAGACAGGATCTTGGTGTGCATTGTTTAATGAGGTAAACTACATTATGGCCAGCATTAATTTGGCAGCAGTGCACTCCACTAAATCACTCTTAACCTGTAAATCTGCCACTCTTTTTGATGTGTACCTAATCAGTAAGGATGACAGACATCCTTTGAAAAGGAACTGGATCCCAAGAGGAGAGGAGAAGAATGGGTGAACCATAGGTGGGTGTGCAAGAGGAGCAACAGTGATAGAAGGGTGGATGGGCCACAGAAAGTGGGAATGGAGAACATGCGTCCTCTGTTCTTTGGCCCAAAACTGCTAGGATGAGGCAAAGGTGACATGATGGTTTAGATGTAAGTCTTGTACCTTCCTTTCATAACTCAGAACCACTTTCTGATTACGTTCAGGTTTTCTTTTTTATTTGTTGACATCAGAGTGGCCTTGGCAACCTACAACAGACAGATTAGGACAGCCGGAGGACAGTCAGACAATGAGATCTTTTTGGGGTGTAAAAAGAAGAGCCTCCCAGAAACACAGAGCTCTTACCATTTATAGAGCACACAGGGCCTGCATGTGGGCTCAGAGCTCATAGCCTCAGATAAAACGCAGCTGAAAACACCAGGGGACCCAAGGAGCAGATGAAAGGAGTTTCTGCAGAAAGGCTCTCTTGGCATGTACATCAGACTTCTCAAGCTTGAAAATGTGTACAGATCACCTGAGGATCTTATTAGAATGCAGAATCAGATCAAGCAGATCTGGAATGGAGCTGGAGTCTGTACCTCTACCCAGCACCCAGAGGATGCAGCTGCTGCAGGTCCATAGACTTACTGCACCCCAAACAGGAAAGACTACCTATTTTAGCAGAAAAAAATATTCCTATCAGAGTTCAATCACTTGTGTCCAAGCATGCATGCACAGAACAGTTAGCAACACAACAGCGGTCCCCATTTCCAAGGTAGATGAGCATAAATGTGTTACTTTTGCTTTATCAAAGGCTGCCTACTTCCGTGCAGGGTCTGGGCTGAATGAGTTAGGAAAACTTCTCAGAAAGATTTTCTCAAGTAGAACAGACAATATGGACACAATTGTAAATTGCTGTCTTCAATTTTCAGAGTGGAGAGTATTATAGTCCAGAAGTGTCTTAAAAATTGTTTTTATGCTACCAATCAATAAAGAACTAAAAGAACTTAAATATGACTTTGGACTCTTAGAACCCAATCTAATCTTCTTTTGTCCAATGTCACCTATGAGTTTCTCAAAATTACATATATTCCTACCTTGCAAGCCTTCTCTATACAGCTGAAATAATTTAAAACTTAATCAGTCATCTGATATTGTCAGTGCAGTTTATCAGGACTGAAACTTAAAAACTGTTCCCTGGAAAACCTCACATTTATTCCTTTAAAAGTTGAAACATAGACATGTTTCATTTGCAAAGCATTTCTCAGTTAACCCTTCTGACAATCTGCCTGAAACCTACCACTGAATTTTATAGAGAAAGAGAGAGAGAAAGACAAAAACAGATGGAGAAGGATTTGACACATGGTATTAATAAGAATGTGTTTTACTGCACTTCCTCCTTTCTACAATGGTCAGCTTTCCTGTTGCTGGAACATAATACCTGACACCGATAATTTAAAGAAGGAAATGACTCACGGTTTCAGAGGTTATTTTGGCTCACAGTTTCAGAGGTTTGAGTCCATAGCAGGCTAGCTCCAAGGCAGGAACATCATGGCAGAGAAACATGGTGGAAGAAAGCTGCTTCATCCACAGCACCCGGGAAGCACAGAGCAGAAAGAGTCAGAGGGGAAGGGGACTGGACAAAGATATAGTCCCCAAGGTCATGACCCACCAGGGACACTCAGAAGCATGCTTTATTAATCTCCTACTTGTTACTCGAGCAAACAAGTGGACCTTCAAGATGACAACTTCCAAGGCCTTTTATTGGATTTATCTTTAACACTTATTGTTATTATTATTATTATTATCATTATCTAGGGCACAGATAGAAAGTGTCATGTGTATTTGTGCTTGGCTGTATGTGTGTATCTTTTATTCTTTATAACATTAGAATTACAATAATGATATTTTTACTCTTAAAATTAAATTGATAAAGAAGAGCATAACTAATTTCACATTTTCTACTGAATTATTCCACTAGTTTTTGGATAGTATTCATATGATTTGGGAGTGTTCTGCCTTTCCTGGTTCATTTGTATATTCATCCATTCAAGCATTCATCCACCCATTCATAAACATTTTCTTGGCCTCTACTATGTTTCAGTGAAGTTAAAACAAAATAGTTCAAAATGTGAAATTGAATCAGACTGGTTCCTGCTCTTTGGAATTTTATAATTTAACAGTAGAGTTAAGCATGCAACTAATTTACTGTGCTTCCATTGGTGTATTCTAGTTTTTCTCTCCTTCCCCCAACCCTACAATCATTTTTTTTTGTAAATAACAAACATTTGTTGGTGTCATTTATGGTAGGAAAAAAGTTCCTACACCAGATGTACATGACCCAGTTGTTAAATAGAACATTTCTGAAGTGAACGCACACCCTTGACCCAATTTTTTACCCAGTTTTTTTAGAATATCCAATTTGCCCTCTCCCCCACCCCAAGATATGTGAACAGCTGCTAATGAAAAGCAGTAAACAGCCACTTAAGCTATATCATTTTCAACTCCACTCCAAGGTGAAGATTCCAATTACATTTAAGACTTAAGTTCTCTCAGTTTTCTTCTAATAAAAGTTCCTGAGTCCAGTATTTACAATACAACTCGTCTTTTTCTACTGTATCCTCTTCACCAGGGGGAGGGCCTGCACTTCCATAGAATTTGCTGATAATTGACTGAACAATTTCTTCTAATTCCATTTTCTTTGCTTTGACATCTTCAATGTCAACATCATGGTGGCTTTCCAGCCATTCAATCTTGTCCTCTACAGCTTTTTCTATGGTCTCCTTATCTTCCGAGGAAAGTTTGCCTACCGGGTTTTCTTTGTCTCCAATCTGGTTCTTTAGAGAGTAGGTGTAACTTTCCAACTCGTTCCTCGTGTCGATGTGCTCCTTGAGCTTTTTGTCTTTCTCAGCAAACTTCTCGGCATCATTGACCATTCTTTCAATTTCTTCAGGGGTCAAGCAATTTTGGTCATTGGTGATTGTGAACTTATTTTTGTTCCCTGTGCCCTTGTCTTCAGCTGTCACCTGAAGAATGCCATTCACATATATCTCAAAGGTGACTTCAATCTGGGGGACCCCCTGGGGAGCAGGAGGAATTCCAGTCAGGTCAAATGTACCCAGGAGGTGATTGTCTTTCATTAGAGGTTGCTCACCTTCATAGACCTTGATTGTAACAGTTGGTTAAGTTTTCAGAAGCTGTGGAAAAGATGTAAGACTCCTTGGCAGGGACCACAGTGTTTCTTGGAATCAGTTTGGTCATGACACCTCCCACAGTTTCAATGCCAAGTATAAGGGGGCATATATCAAGCAGTACCAGATCTCCTGTACCTTGATCACCAGAGTATGCCAGCATGGACAGCAACGCCATAGACTACAGCCTTATGTGGGTTTATGCCATGGGATGACTCATTGCCATTGAAGAACTCTTCAACAAGTTGCTGAATCTTGGGAATTTGAGTGGAGCCACTAAGAACTATTTCATCAGTATCAGACTTCTTCAAGTCAGAGTCTTCCAACACTTTCTGGACAGGCTTCATGGTAGAGCAGAACAAGCCCATGTTTAGTTCTTCTAATTTGACTTAAGTAAGGGTCTCAGAAAAGTCTTCTTCATAGAAAGATTCAATTTCAATTCTTGCTTGATGCTGAGAAGACAGGGCACTCTTGGCCTTTTCTACCTCATGCCGGAGTTTCTGCCCAGCTCTCTTGTCCTTCCTCACATCTTTGCCAGTCTGCTTTTTGTACAGCTTGATGAAGTATTCCATAGCACACTGGTCAAAGTCCTCTCCACCCAGGTGAATATCTCCATTAGTAGCCATGACTTTGAAGATACCATTGTTGATGGTGAGGAGCGACACATCGAAGGTTCCACCACCAAGGTCAAACAGGATGTTCTTCTCCCCCTCCCTCTTATCCAGACCATAAGCAATAGCAGCTGCCATCAGTTTATTTCTTTATAGAAATTATTTATAAATTTTTTTTGCTTGAAACATCAATAAAATGAAGAGAGGAAGTAAGTAGAAAGCTAAGAATCCAAATTGGGTATCCTTTTGAAATAATGAGTGTAATAGTCTTCTTGGATGCATGTTAAATTCCCCTGGGACCCATGTTCTTTGTGATGGGGTTCCTAATTTCAAAATTGGACAATATTAATTTGACTGCTCCTTGTCAAGAGTGTTCTTATATGTTTTAGTGAAAGATTATTCTGTTTCAGGGCTACATGGAACCCTGTACCTAGATTTACATAGCAGCTGTCCACTACAGAGTCTGTGTTTTTAGGAGGAAAACACCTTCTTATTGAAGATTCCTTGCCACTGGCTCTGTTGAAGCAAGCAAGGGTGAAAAACTAAACTGAAGGAATTCTTTTTGAAGGAATTTGAGAGACAGTAGGATGAAATCATACAGAGAAGAAACAGTTTCAGATAAATACAGCACAATGCATCAAATGGCAAGCAGAAACAGTCTATCGACAATATTAGGGATAGGGAAATCAAAAGTGTTTTCATTAGGTATATTAAGTCATTTGCCCTCGAGAAACTTCAATCAAGCATATCCATATTTGTGTTCATATTTTATGTGTTTTCTTTCCACACATGAACCCATATCTGGTTGATAAACAACCATATGACTCATTCTGATGCCAATTTCACCTTTTTTATCGAGTGGCTACCATATGTTGGATACAATGATATGAAACTAGATATGATATTATTTAATCCTCCACCCTCCCCCAGCAATGCAGGTCAGTGATGTTTAATTACAGGAGCCAAGTTAACTAATGGGACGTTTTAAGTGTTCAGCAGGGACAATCAGAGTGATACGAAGTTGTAAATACAAACATCACACTTTCAATAATCTCTGTCCAGGGTCTTCACCTCTTGCTATATCTTGTCACATATATCTCTATAAAAGGAAGCTGATAATGAGTTGCTTTCTCTTCTAATACTCAAAATATGTGTTATGCAAATGACAACCTTTGAGGCCTTATTTAAAAGCCATCTTGAAGATGAGCAGTTGCTTTGCCTGTCTCACACAAGCCGTCAGGGTGCTTGGGTGCAGCCTCCGCCCTGCCCCCTGCTTTCTGCACATTCATCAACTCAAGGGCCCAGACGCAGTGGAATCTTCTGTGAAGAAGCAGTGTGGGGAGGGAAAATGTAAACCAGCCTTTGTTTTGATGGTCTCTATGCTCGGAGATGTGTTCTCTCGCCTACCCAGAGGCAAATTGCTGTGGGTAAAACCTGTATTATGCTATCAAATGTAATCCCAGCCTTCACTCAAGTGTACAATAGATTGTGGTGGTTTGATACCATCTCCTTGGTTACTTTTATCATGTTTGTTTGTCTCTCAGTTAATCAGCAGAATTCTGAGACTGTAAGCAGTTCTCTCTGTCCTTAGCCCCAAATCAACTCGTTATGTCTTCACCATCCTGGGCACCCTGTGGAAACCAGGCTTTCTTTCTTTCTTTGTCTTATTCTCTTTCTGTCTCCACTCTCAAGGGAACCATCATCTGAACAATTACTCCATATACAAGAAAATGACTGAGATTTTCTTTTGGCTTCGCAGGAAATAATTTGAGAATCTTCCTGAGTAAATTCTCTGAGCTTTCCAATTTGTAAAGACAAATGTTGTGTTTCAGAATGGCTCTGCTCAGTGAAAAAGGGAGGCAGAGTGCAAGTGGGAGAAGGAAAATATAGCAGTGAAAGAATAGGATGTCATCTGGGCATCACACTTGCCTTTTCTCTTTCCTGGTTATTAAAAGAGCAAAGAAATCCCTGCTTCCTTTTTCTCTTCCTCAGATGCCAGTGGGCTGGTGCCGTCTGTGCCAGGTTTGACGTGGGCTTCACGTGGCCCTCAGCCCAAGTAGTTGCCCCATTTGAAAGGAAAGCAAGAGTGGCTACAGGATATCTGAGATTCGTGAGGTCCCTCCACAAATTAAAATCTTTTATCAGCCTCTAATAGCTGTGCAAACTAATTATACTTTGGCCAAACTTTGCCAATGACTCCCTCGAGGTATTATTATAGAATTTCGAGCTTGGAAATGCGTCCCCATTCTGTCAACATCAGATTGTTTCAGCTACAGGAATCTGGCTCTGGCTCGTTTCAGTTTCCATGATGTGCTTTGCATAAACGGTAGTGTTTTTGCACTGGGATGGCAGGGAAGAGAGCAGAGAGAGCACACCTGTCCTGGAAAACATACCAGGAATGTTTCCAGCAGTCTGAGTTCAGATACAGGGACTGAGCTTCCGGAAAACTCACCTGTCCCCAAACTTTAAGGAGAGACTGGAGGACTTCTAGTTTAAGATGTTCAGATGCTATTCATTATCTAGTTGCAGCAGCTTCTATTTGGGGGAACATCATCACTTCCCCTCTAGTGCTTCCATTCCTTCATATGCAAAGGAACCACACTTACCAAGAAGTCACTGCTCAAACCCCTTGGCATCCCTCTCCCTCACACATGAGGCTTAATAATTCTTTGCATGGCTGCCCTGGGACAGCAGGATCACTCTGCAGCAAATGTACCTTCCTCATACAGAGTTTCAGGATACAATCAAAATGAAAAGGGAGTAGGGGTGTGGAGGACTTCCCCTCATCCGTAGCCCCCTACTAGAGCCCAGAGCTAGAGAGTCACAGAGTTAAATACTACCTACTGATGGGGCAGAGTTCTGAGAATTGCATCATCAGGTGATTCTGTCATTGGGCGCATATCACAGAGTTGGTGTACACAGACCTAACCCGTGAGGGTCTGTCTCTACACAGCCTCTTGATGCAATTGAGAAAAGTGGTAAGCCTAAGAGGTATGAGGGAGCTGCTTGTGTATTATGGCAAACTATGCACAGTACATTTTTTGGAGTAAGTAGAAGTATACTCTAACAATGAAACTGTAATACAATCATACCTAAACATAGTACATTATCATCATTACAAGCATTATGGACTGTACATGATTTGTAAGTGCTTTTGTATGACTGTCAGTGTGGTAGGTTTGCTTATACCAGCATCACCAACAAACATGTAAGTTTTGAATTGTCCAACATGTTGAGAGTCTGTGGCATCACTAAGCAGCAGGAATTTCTTAGCTCCATGTTAGCACCATTATCATACCACTGTTGATGGAAATGTTGATCTAGGGCCCAGGACTGCATTTAGTTCTTTTGCTGTCTTCTCGTGGTTCAGCACAAAGCACACGATGGAGTGAGATGACCTTCCAATGTACCTCAGAACTTTTAAGAGAGTGTCTTCTGACCACTGCCAGGACTAACCATCTGTCCAGCTTTTTGACCGATCCTGGACCCCTAGTGGAGCTGGGAAGCTTGCCTGGTCCACGGAAGGGGAGACTTGTGCTCCATAAAGCAGAGGAGGGCTGGGCACTGGCATGGCCA
This sequence comes from Dasyprocta punctata, assembly GCA_004363535.1. Lineage (NCBI taxonomy): Eukaryota > Metazoa > Chordata > Mammalia > Rodentia > Dasyproctidae > Dasyprocta > Dasyprocta punctata. The sequence continues at coordinate 353,493 of RJWM01000008.1, forward strand.
CACTTAGAGGCCTCAGCCCTGCTGTGCGACCCAGAGTCCTCTCAGGCCCAGAGCAGAGACAGGGCATGTGGAACCAGGAGGCTGCCAGGGTTCAGATCCTCTATCACCAAGGTTTCCTAAGTTCAGTGTTGTCTCAGCCATCTGCTATTGCATCTCATGTGCTCCCAGGATGGGCTCATCAGATTCTTGAATTCTTTCCAGTTGTCACTAATTACATTGCAGATCGGTAAATCATCCCAGGCTGGGATGACGGGGAGGAAGGAGATGGGCTCGCTGTCATGTGGAGCTCAAGACTCAGGGACACACCTGCAGCAGGTCCTGAAACCAGACACCCATGCTCAAATGTGTCAACTTTTGTCACCAATGCTCCAAGCCTAGCAGGGTCCCCAACTGACCCTACACATACATATTCACCCTGGCCCCCATTCTGGGGCAGCACAGCCCTATCTGCAGGAATTTTGGTATTGTGTTCTGACTACAGGTTTTGGCTGCTGTTTGCTTATTGCAGGCAACTGGGAGGATTGTGACTGTCGCATCTGGAGTTTGATGAAATTGGGATGGTGCTTCTCAGATAGAGTCAAATAATGCAACAGACTGATTTATTAGTTCCAGAATGGGGTCCAGAAGCCTGCATTTCAAGTGTATGCCTTTGAAGTGGCCATCTGACACCTCACTTTCATAATTACTGCAGGCAGGTTACACTTTACTCATCCCTGGATGTCCACTTCCATTCTAATCCATCTTCCGGTTTCTGGATGGGGTGGAAACCTTCTCTTTTTGACTTTCCTACTCACATAAGGAAATAGTTTCCTTTGACTAGAACCACACTAGGCTCTCTCTGCATGAAAGTCACACACACAGTACATGTGCAGAGACCCATGACTGTCACTCAGCGAAATCCCGAGGCCCGGGGGAGTTCCGCAGCCCACGTGAGCTGGGCTGAGTGTGACTCTCACCCCAAGTCTCCCAGCCCAGCCAGTTCACCACACAGATTGCTGGCTAATGGGGTGGAGCTAGCTGAAGTGCCTTCTATTAATGGAGCAGAATATAAACAGAATAAAGCCTTCATTTCCCAGGCTGTGGTTTCATTATTAATATACTTTACAGTTCACAGGTTGTACGTTTGTGCCCGTGTTTTCTCAGCTGGTGTAATCTGCGGCTCCGAGTGAGAACAGTCATAAAATTTTCATTTCCAGTTGAATGTGCGTCCAATTCGCCGTGAAATGTTCTATCTGTCGTGAATATTAAGTGCACTGAAGCAATGGCTGCTGGATTAGGCAGAGATGTTCCAGGGCCCTCCCAGGCCTGGCAGAGGACAAAGGTTTGCTGGAGCAGGGCTGGGAAATTTTTTGTGGTGCTGTGTGGCCTAAAGTCTGTGGTCTGTGGCCATCTCCAGGAACTGTGGTGGAGGAGCGGTCCCACGTTACTGAGCAGCTGAGGGATCAGGAATCATGGGAAGTGTGCACTTGTGGGTCAGTAGCAAGCATCCCAAAGTGGGGTTGGATCAGGAAGTTCAAGTACAGGGAAGGAAAGTGGAGGGCAAGGTGATGCTGGGATAGGTACAAGAGAGAAGCAACAGTAGCAAAGCAGTTGTGTCAAGCACATACTGTTAGACACAGTATTAGAAAGGAAAAGTAGAAACTTTTGTGCCTGGTTCCTTTTTAGACATATCAATGACTCTGCAAAGAGAGAACAAGATGTTGTGGGTCACCAAGAGTTGGGGAGTGGCCACGACTGGGGAGAGTCTCTGTCCTTTGGCATGCAGACCCCCTGCAAGACCAGGGTGGCTTACGGGCTTAGTCCTAAGAACAAACATTGCCTTCCCCAACTGACCTGGATGGACAGTAGTTGACCTTCAGCACTAACGGTCCTTCAGGTTCCTGCCTCCAGCTCTGCTCAACCATACCCTGGCTACTGGTTCTTCCCACTGCATCTTTCAGCTCCTCTTCGAATTGCGGGATGGTGTCAGTTTGCGATTGGGACCACTCAGAGCTCCCCAGAGCACCAGCAGTGCCTCAGGGGCCGCGGAGGTGGGAGGCAGAACACAGGCAAGACTCTGGGGCTCAGTTGACTGAATCATCTAGCTGCTGCATCAGGATCTTACTTCCCCTGGGGCTGGGTGCCTGGGTCCTGCAAGGATTTGATGTGAGAGCAGCCCCAGGCTGGAGGGAACGATGGCAAATAGGAAGCAGAGCCTCAGCAAGTGGGGTCTCATTGCCTCAGGCCCATAGCCTCCCACTGCCTGTTAGCAATTGGAGAGAAGCTGGCTATGCCCCACTTGCAGTCCCCAGAGACACCAACTTGTCTGCTACAGATAAAGTGCTAGTTGCACCAGAGGAAGTCACTGCCCCTCCCTCCAGGTGGGGACACCTCCTAGCCCTGCCAGTTGGCCCAGGAAGAGCATGCAGATGTGTGCACAGCCTCTGTGCTTACACAGCAACACATGAACAGCCAAGCAGACCTACAGCCCTTGGCTACTTACCATAGAAGTTCATCAATCAGGCTTGCCTTCACCATTGAAGATGAGGGATCCTGGAGCAGCAACAACCAATGGGACGGCTCTAAGATGCCCATGTGCACAGAGCTGCAGTCCTAGTGGACACTGAGCAAATCAGTGCTCTGATCAGCCCCCTGTTCTGATTTGGGGCCCTGGGCTCCCTGCTGTGTCCCTGAAGCTTATGCTGTGACTCCCTTTCTGAGGTTTCCTCTCATCTTGCTTTGTGATATTGGGATAATTTCCTGTTTCTGAAACACACACGTGCTGGAAGAAGTGAGTTGGGTGGAGGAGACTGACACTGAACTGGACCTAGATGGTGAAGTGGTCAGAGATGCATAATTTACCACCCGACATCCTCAATGCATGTGGCAACACTCCAAGGGCCAGTTGTCTAGTACATATTTAGCCCAACTTTCCCCACACCTGCTGCATCCTTCATTCACCTTAACTGCTAACAGCTGCCTTGAGATGGAAACCCAGCCCTGTGTATAGGAGAAATCCATCTGCCTGCAAATAGCCCCACTCACTGCAGGCACCCCAGGGCTAACTTCTGATGCCCACCCCTTTACGTGCTCTTCTTTCTGGAGTACCACTCTGTCGCACTCCTCTCCCTCCAGAAACCTCAGGCTCACTCTAGAAGCCCTTCATACTTAGCCAAAAGGCCCTTCTTTTACACAACCTTCCTGGGAGCTTCTTGTCAGCCCCAAATCTTCTTCCTGCCTCCTAGGGTATCCCCATGAACTTGATGCACACACTTCTGTCTCAGAAATCACCATGTCATTCGTCATCCATTTGCATTTCAGTTCCCTGGAAAGATAATGGTATACATCCGAGTAGGGTGATAGAGAGTCCATTCTTACACATGTCTTCAGCTCAGAGGCAGGAACCATAGGCATTAGAATTGGACAGACTTGGAGTTCAATATCATCACTGTCCAATATGTTGTGACACTCTGGCTAAGTCATATAACCAGTGTGGCCTTTGGTTTTCTCATCCCCAAAATGGGATAATAAATTCCAATTGCTGGCATTTGGTCAAAAGTCAGTGTAGAGTTATAGATAGTAGAAAACATAGAAAGTTACTTAACACAAGTGCTAGGAAATGTTGGTTCTCTATCCCTAATGAATGCCTCTTCTTTTCAATTGATAGTTATGACGGAGTAAATGAATAAAAATATATAATTATGGGTGAACGTGTTTGGTTCACACTCAGATGATGCTGCAGATTCAGCAGGAAAGGTTGTTAGGAGCAAGAGTGACTGATGTCTTCATGAAGCAGTTAGGCTTTGGGGGTACTGGATTTAGAGGTGAGTGACCTTTAATTCCAAATCAAAGCTTTTAGCCTGTGGCACACTTCCAGTGCTCTCCTCCATTTCTTTCTTCCTGGTTCTTTTTCTCACTCCATCTCTTCTCTCTTCTCTCATTCTCTCATTTTGTATGACCTGAAATTTGAGCTGACTCTTACTACCATGTTGAGTTTTTCCATCTGAATCCCCTTGACCTTGAATTTTGAAAAACTAACCTGAGTAAATGGTCCTTTCTAGTTCTTAAATCCTAGGGTTCTTCAAGAACCTCAGTTTCTCTCTGCAAACCCTGGACAGGGCCTAGAATGGCATGAAATGGTCGCAGCCCAAAGCATCTAAATGTGGAGAAAGTATAGAAACAAGAGAAGAGAAAGTGCTCTCAAAATAAGCGTGTCTGCTGAGTCTTTAATTCTACGCTGGTTGCCGAGAACTCCTGCCCTTAAACTGCATTCAAAATAAATTCCACCAGTGTCCCATTCTTAGCGAGAGAGGGGAAAAAACTGTGCATCCTTCTCCTGGCCTGTCACTGTGGAGTTGAGATAATAATAGTCTTTTTCTGATCCCCTGAACTTTCCCATCTGCTTCATAAAACAATGGCAATTTTTCCCTTGCTCTGTCTTCCTCTCTCTCTCTTTTATTTTTATCTTCCTACACTATAATTTAAAACTGTGGCAGTACTATAGCCCTTGAGGTTTTTTTTTTTTCCTTCTTTCTTTCTTTTCCCCTTGCTTTAATGCATGACTGTTGTTTAAAATGACCTTTCATCTGAGCACCAGGAGACTCCCTGAACAGAGACACTTTCCCAGAAGGAGGACAGAGCCAGTTTGGCCCCTGTTCTAGCCCAGGCCCCAGTTCCCTTCAGTGAGGCCATGAAAATGTGCAGGGATTAGCTTGCTGTTCTTCAGAAGTGTTTTTGTAAGAAGACCTCAGAAGCTAAGGTCTACAAATGGCTCTGCCTCTGAAGTGGTCATCCTGTAAAGCTGGTGGCCCTCTGGGGTCCACTGGGTATCAGGTCCAAATAAAGCAGCTTCACCTGACTACAGTACACTCGGTATGGCCCAGCAATGCTGAGAGGCAGCTCAGCACAGACACTTTCAGCTGTTGCTATGCCGGCTTCTCCCAGCCTCTCTGCCAATCGTGCCGTCCTCTGCAGCCAGATGGGCAGTGCACAGGAGAGTGATGGCCAGGTCCCCTTTCCCAAGGAAAATGTCATGCATTTCAGAGCTCAGAAGGAAAGCATGGGACACTGGTGCTCCCCATGCCCATACTGCAGTATCCTCGCGATGTGGGTTCTGTAGCTGGGGGGTTGTCTAGTGAACAGTGCAGGGAGCTTAGGGACCATCCCCAAAAGCTCCTCATGTCTGTGTCAGTCCATGTACACAGCTCCCCTCAGTGGAGATGTGGTCCTTCCTCCCTGCCCATTGCAGAGCTCACCCTGAGCCCCCACAGCAGAGCAGTCACCCTCTCAATGGGCTAGAGCTGGGCCAAAGGCTGGAAGATGTGCGCATGCGAGTATGTGTGTGTGTATGACAGAGAGAGACAGATTCAGAGACACAGAGAGAGAGAGAGAGTGGGAGAGAGAGAGGTTTGTGAGTAGTCCAAGTTTGTGAGAGATCTGTGTCCATGAGCTGTGTGTGAAAGTGAGTGTGAGAGTTATGCAAGGACAAATGTGTGTGAAAGCGTGAATGTGTGAGTTGTGAGAGTGTGCATCAGTGGTAAGTGTGCATATGAGAATGTCGATTGTGTGTGAGCTGCGTGACGGGCAGGGTGTGAGAATGAGGTGCTAGCTTGGAGAGTGCGTGAGCTGTGAGTGTAGGCGCATGCACCGAGGAATGGGGTGTTTTACACCCTGTGGAGGCGACGACCGCCCAGCCTTGGGTGGCGGAGAAGGCTGGGGAAGACAATAATTGGCTCTCCCCAGCTGAGGAGCAGGGGCAGCCACATGCACATGCAGGACAGTGAGTGACGCAGCCTCCATCCGTCACCATGGGCGCTCCCCCGCTGTGACATCGGAGGACTCGGAGGCAGTTGCACAGTTTTGAAGACTTGGCCCCCTTTTAGGTGATGGGGTTTCCATTCTAGCTGCAGCTGCTTCAGTCCTTTCTTCACTTGGGAGCTCTTCCTTCCCATGACAATTGGAAAGGCCCCCTAAAATCACTTGGAATGACACTGCTAAGACAAAGACTGAGACGCCAGGGGCAGCGTGAGCTCCTCAGTGGGACGCGCAGTGGTGGAGCCAGGCCCCGGCTGGCTGGGGCGTTCTCACCTAGCCCGCCCCATCCCTGGGTCGGGCCAGCACCGCTGCTAGCACGCACCTTCCCAATGCTGCGCCGCGCAGCGCTGTGGTGCACAGTGTGTGTGTGTCACGGATTCCTTGTCCCTGGATTTGCTTTTCTCTGTGAGCCACAGACCTTCCTTCTGAGTCTATTTTCCTTCTACCCAAAGAAGTTTCTTTAGGGTTCCTTTTAGTGCAGGGAAGTGGCAAACTTTCTCAGGTTCTAAGTGATGAAAATGTCTTATTTTCTCTCAGTCCTGGAAAGTACTTTTCCTGGGTTTAGGGGTTTTAAGTTTGAGGCTCTCTCTTCCAGACTTTTGGGGCATTTTGAGTCCCAGTTCTTCTATTGACACCTCAGCTGTTAACCTGATTTTTTTGCTTCTACCATAGTTACCTCTACTTTTCTCCTCGTCTCCAACAATCCCTCTTACTTTTAAGTTTTTTTTTCTTTGTCTTTGTTTTTTTGTAAATTCACCATACTATTTTTAGGTATATATTATTTTTTCTTTTTAAAATTCGTTTTGCACATTTTGTAGATCAAAACTGTAGATCAAAGTTTTGGGTTGGTTCTGGGAAATTCTTAGCCAAGGTCTCTTCAAATATTATGTCTCATCACCTTTTCCTTTCTTCTCTGCCTTTAGGGCTCTTTGCTAATGTGGGCTACATGTTTTTCCTCTGCCTGCCCCTTCCACATTCTTTCCTGTCTGCCATTTTCCTGTCTTCTTATTCTACTAACTGAATATTTTTGCCTTACTTGTCTTTCAGTTCATTGAGTCTTTCTGTATCTGTGGTTAACTTCTCCTTAAAACTTTCAGCTGGCATTTTAATTTAAATAAATAAATATAAATATATATATAATGTATATTTATGTAAATTACATTTACTCTTATGTAACATTTTCTTTAAATATATTCTATACACTTACTGTTACATAGTACATATATGTATATATTTATATCTAAAGGACCTATTTTTAGTTTTTCTTCTAATATGCTAGTTATCCTTTAAAATTACATTTTCTATGGAGATTTCCCTCAACATTATCTTTATTTATTTCTAAAGTAAGGTGGTTGTTTTAAATTCTGTATTTCATGATTTCATCACTCGGCACTTGTGAGTCTGTTTTTTCTCTGTGTTATGCTGTTCTCTTAGTATCTTGTTTTCCTGTGGGACTGATTGTGTTGTACTATATGATGGTCATTGTATGTTTTTCTAGTTTTTATTTTTTATCCATCTGTGTTTGAATGGCACAGTGCTCATAGGCCTTGTGTGGAGTTGGTCCAGGTGCACAACACATCTTGGATCTCTTTTCATCCCCTTCCTCTCCCAATCATTCCCTCCCTCCATCTCTTGATCCCTTCCCATTTGAAAAATTGTGCTCTTTATGTGTATTTTTGGTTTCTCATATAAGAGAAACTATGTGATGTTTAAACTTATGTATCCGATTTATTTCATGTAACATTATTGTCTCCAGGTTCATCCATTTTTCTAAAAATGACTCAGGTTTATCCTTTTATGTGGCAGACCAGCACTCCATTATGTGTAAATACTATCAAAATAATTGAGTTCTAGCACGAAAATGCCTTCCTTCAAGTATGATGTCTGCTGTTGCAAGAAGATTGAGAGAATCTCTGTTTAGAGCAAGTGTAAACTAAACTAAGAACATTCAGTTCTCCAGACAGACCATGTCACTCATACCATAAGCAATTTCTTCAAGGGAACATTTGATTTATAGTTTACTCTCATTGCTGGATCTACTTATCATGATAGGTTTTCCTGTTAGATGCCCTCATTTTAGTAGGGTCTTGGGCTTTGATTCCCATTCCCTTGGCCTTTGCTGGGGGGCAGTGACAAAGAGAGGTTAAAATGTATCTAACCCAGCAGATGCTGTGGAATCAGGGGATACCTATCTCTTGGTTCTTGATTTTTTCTTAGTCTAGGGTCTGGTAATTCAGTAGCAGGAAGGAATCTGTTCGATGCTTTTGAGTAAGATGCAAACTCTTTTACTGGGTTCATTCTGTTGTTGTAAGTGGGCGGTCTTGCCGGAAGACTGGAATTAAGAAGAGAAGCTTCTTAACCACAGTGCGTATCAATCTTCATTCATGGGCTGAAGCGTCTGTGCTTTTGTGGAGTTGGTTGGATTTAGGGGACAAGAATAGGACATGTGGGAGCCACTCCCCACTCGCTGGCTATTGGGCTTTGTAAATATCCTTCCTGGGATGAGAAACTAGACCAATCACCTGTGCCCACCTCCCAGGATGACTGTGCATTTCCCACTGCAATCTTTGCTTTCCCCACTGATTTGGTCCTACCATGAAAATGCCCTGTGGAGTGCCATGCCCACTGTTCACGTATTGGACTTGGAATTTGTTTGTTACTTTAAGAGACAAAGCTGAAGGGCAGAAGCAGGTTAAGGAGGGCCTAGAAAAGTTCCAGATGAAAATGTCAGCGGTGTCCTGAGAGTAAGGAGCACACCTCCTGACAGTTTGTCCTCATCCTCCCCCTGCCAGTGCAGCACAGAGGATGAGGAGCCCTGGAGACCCTATCCCACCAGCCTGCCTAGGAGGCAGGTTACTCCATGGAGCCCACCCATGACTCCAAACTTCTTGGCATCCTGCTTCCCTCTGCATCTTCCCTTCTTTGCTGGGCGGGGCCCCAGTGTGCGCTGTGTTGGCATGCCTTCTTTTCCTCATCTTTAACATTTGTTTCCCAATTTAAGAAAAATTATAGATGTATCTATATCACCCTTGGCACTCACCACCCTATCAGCCTCCCTGGTCCTCGCTTTTCATTTCAAACAGGCATCATATACCAAGTTCTTAATTTGACAGGCTTGATATAAACCCACAGGCAAACAGTCAGTTGACATCACACTGGCTGCAGGACTCCGCTGCTTCCCCCATATCCAGGCTCCTGACAACAGAGAGCTTTGGAAAGGGGGTGGCACAGGAGATGACTGGTCCAGAGGTTGGGGTAGACAAGATAAGAAACCTGGGCCACAGAGCAATAATTTTCTATGAGGGTGTTCACAAGAAGATCCTAGAGAAGTAAGTTGGAGAGACAGAAAGACTACTTACAGCTTTGAGGCGCTCCTTGATGGTCACCAGTGGGAACCATGCACTTGGCTGTGTGGACTCTTGGGTCTTTACATCGCCAGTGTGTGGATGAGAAAGGAAGCTGAGAGTCCATATGTGCCCCAGTGCGTGAAGCAGCGTGCACAGTGGCACCCATGGCCTCTGGGAGCTGAGTCGGTATTTCTCCAGGGAGGAAAATGTGCTTTGGCCGAACAAGTTGAAGAAATGGTGTTTGCTATAGGCTCTGTTTAGAGATGCAGGATATGAGAGACCCTGGCAAGAGTTTTAAATGTTCTACATTTAATGTATTAAAACCAAAATCTCCTCAAACTTCTTTGACAAAGTTTTTTGTTTGTTTGTTTGTTTGTTTTTTTCAAAAGTACTGATAACAGTAACATCTTTGAGGGCCCTTAGCTATCAGGAAAAGTAGTCATTCTATATCAATAACCTGCTTTTATCTGTGCTGTTTAAGAATGGTGCCAGCAGCAAAACTCCCCACCTGGACACATCCTCAGGTCCTAGCAGCTAACTATCTGGGGATGATAGTGACCATCATTATTTACAAAGAACTTCTTAGATCTCGTGTATTTCTTCTATGCATTACCTCTAAGCTCCATGATGAGCCTATGAAATCGATAGCATTATTCCCATTTCATTGATGGAAAACCAAGAGTCAGGCTTAGGAAATCATGGGCCCAAGATATGTGGTTAAACCAAAATTTGATGTGGGCTCTGACTGACTTTAATACCATGTGTTACCACTGTGCAATACTAATAATGAAAAGTAATGCCATTTACAAAAACAAAATAGGGCAGTTAAAAGTGCAAGTAACTTCAGTAATCTGCCTAAATTATATATAAGTACCACTTAATTTATTGATTGAATGCTTCTGCTTCTGAAGTAACCTGAAAATTATCAAGCCCTGTTATGTTTTTTTTCTTTCTTTCTTTTTCTTTTTCTTTTTCTTTTTTTTTTGGCCCATTTTCAAAAAAAGAAAACTGCCCAAGATGACATGGCCAGCTAATTTCGGAGCCCAGATGATCATAACCCAATATTCTGCCTCCTGGCCCTGAACTGTTTTCACACACAGTGATTTTCCACTTCTTCTCAGAGAGCTGGTTATGCTAAGAATCATGCAAATGCTCACCTTGCGGTACAAAATGAAGACAAAATGAAGACAAGGGCTATGGCCCCCTACACAGCTCCCTCTGCCTAGGAGGAGGCCTCAGGAGCAAAGGCTGCCCTTTTCAACCATGCCTGCTGAGGACTTGGCACAGGGGAAAGTAGAAGCTAAGTTCATTATCATTCCAGATTCTCGTGAATGTCCCCAACAGTGGAATCTGAGCAACCAGCCAGTTCTCACAGGGTTAACTATAAACTCAAGGCAAGGAGAGACTGCGATGTAGGTCCCGGCACTCTGCCCAGAGCCCCATCTCTCTCTGTGTCTTTCACTTCCACACTCTCTGCCTCTGTCCACTAACCAGTCTGGATTTGAGCTGCTAACTCAAGTTGGTAGGCAGGCGCTACTCACTCTTAGACAGAATGACAGACGGCACTCAAGTCAGTGCCAGCTGTGGACTGATGCTATCTGCTACCTGCTTTCCCGAGGGACCATCCTTCCACCTCCCTGTGCCCCATGCTTGTTATATATATATATATATATATATATATATATATATATATAATTGAAAATTTATAAATGTATAAATGTGTGGGATACAAAGTGATATTATGATTTGCAAATACAAAGTGGAATAATTAAATCAAGCTAGTTAATGTATCCATCACCACATATATTTAACATATTTTTATTGTAAGAACATTTGAAAATCACTCTTAGGAATTTTTAAATGTACAATAATCTGGTATTAAGCATATTCATCATATTGTACAATATAACTAAAAATAGCCCAACATATTTCTCCTCTCTAATCAAGATTGTATACCGTTTGATTGCCTTTGACTGCCACCTCCTCATTCCTACCTTCTCCGGTCCCTGTAACTACCATTCTACTCTTTGATTCTCTGAGTTCAGTTATTTTAGACTCCATATGTACGTGAGAACATGTAGCATATTTTTTCTGTGTCTGATTTATTTTTCTTGGCATAATGTTTTCCAATTTCATCTATATCACAAATAGCAGAATTTCCTTCTTTTTAAAGATCAAATAGAATCCCATTGTGTACGTATACCACAATTTTTATGCATTCATCTGTTGATGAATAATACTTGGATTAATTCCATAATGTGTCTATTTTGCATAGTATGGCAATGATAATCTCATCAGATGAAGAAAAGCCATTTGACAAAATGTAACATCATGCCATGGTGAAAAAAATTATCACCAAATTAGGTATAAGACAAGTGCATCTCTACATAATAAAGTCCATTTACTAAGAGCTCACGTACGGCATCATACTCAGTAGTAAATAATGAATAGCCTCCCTCCTGGAAGAGGGGAAAACATGTCCACTCTGTCCATTCTTACTCAACACAGTGTTGGAATAACAGTCAGTCTTCATGAGGAATAAAAGGCATCCAAACAGGAAAACAAAAAGTGAAATTGTTGCTGTTTAACCCAGGAGGAAAAGACCTATACACTGAAAACTAGCAAACACTGACGAAAGGAAGCAAAGAAGATGCAATATATCCTGTATTCATGGTTAGAAAAATTAATATTGCTAACTGTGACTTACTACCCAAAGAAGCCTACAGATTTGTTACAATCTCTTTAACTTCCACTGCTGTTTTCATACAAATAGAAAAGCAATCTTAAAATTTATATGAAATAACAGAAAGAAACATCTGAAGCAATCATGAATCCAAAGAACAAAATGCAAGGTATCATACTACCTGATTTCAAATTATACTATGAAGTAATTAAAATAGCATGATACTGGCAGCAAATTAGTATCAACAAATAGATCAGAATAGAGATTCCAGAAATGAACTGACGCAAATGTTATAAATGTTTTTTTTGTTGTTGTTGTTTTGACAAAGGATATCCAATGGAAAGCATCAAGAATATCCAATGGAAAAAGAGTAGTCTTTTCAATAAAAGCTGTTTGTAAAGCTGTATGTCCATCCATGTGCAGAAAAAATAGATTTATCTCACATCAAACAAAAAATTCAACTTAAATGCATGAAAGACTCAAAAGTAAGTAAAGAAATTGTAAAACTACTCAAAGAAAACATGGGAGGAAACTACGTGATACTATATTGGTCTGTGCAATGATTTTTCAGATTTGACCCTCAAAATATAGGAAACATAAGCCAAAAAAAAAATAGACAAATGGGATTCCATCAAACTAACAAGGTTCTGTACAACAAAGGGAAACAATTAACAGTGTACAGAGACAACCTACAGACTGGAGAAAATATTCCAAAGTGCATGTCTGATGTGGGGTTAACATTTGAAATATATTCTGGATATTAGTTTAAACAACTAAATACTCAAAAACAAAACAAAACAACAGCAACAACAACAACAACAACAAAAAAAACCCCAGCAACACACCAACAACAAAAACCTGTAAGATTCATTTAAAAATAGACACAGAACCCCTTTAGACATTTCTCAAAATAGAATACACAAATGCCCAATAGATACATGAGAAATGCACATCGTTGCTAGTCATTAGGGAAATGCAAAATAAAACCACAATGAGATACTTTCTTTTACCTGTAAGAATAGCTATTGACAAGAACTTGAGAGATAAAGAGGTTTGCAAGGATAAGGAGAAAAGGGAACACTTGTGTACTCTTGGTATGAATGTAAATTAGTACAGTCATTATGGAAAAAGGTTTGATTTCCTCAAAAAAAATCTAAAGATAGCTTGACTGTAGGGTTCAGAAACCTTATCTTTTAGCCTTTCCTCAGAAGATAAGAACTCAGTTTGTAGAAGAGATGTCTGCCTTCCCATATTCATGGCAGCAGTATTTGCAGCAATTCCCTGCTTCTTTTTTTTTTTATTATTTTAAAAAAGCAAAACAGAAAAAAAGGTAGATGTAATACAGAATTTCAAACAAAAAGGAGTAAGAAATCAATATGAGTCATTATATTAAATATTGGTATCTTAGAAGTAGTTGTTCAAGTTACAAAATCTAGGCATAAAAAAATCAGACAATCAAACAATGACAACACAAACTATTCTTTTTAATGAACTAACAGAGAATTAGTAGTATAGTTATCTGTGTTGCGTACTTATGCATACATACAGTTATATGTGTATATCTACAAACATATAATCTTTTCCTTTCTTTCATTTTTCCTTTCCTCTATCCCAACTGTTCTTTAATTTTCAGCACTTTCTTTCCCTTTCCTTATTACAATATCTATTGTACATTTTGGGTCTTATTACTCTTTCAGGTTTTTTAATTGTTATTTATTTTTGGCACTAGGGAGACAATACGATATTTACAAATATGAGTCTGATTTATTTCCATTATGAGTATAGTATCGAGTTGCCTCCATTTACCTATAAAAGCCTCAAGATCATCTTTTTTATAGCTGAGTAATATTCCTTTATATAAAAATACCACATCTTTTTCATCCATTCTGTGGTTGATGGGCATTTTGATTGTTTCCAAGATTTAGGTATTACAAATTGTGCTACTATAAACAAGGGTGCACATATACTGCTGTGACATGACACTTTCAATTTTTCTGGGAAAATACCCAGAAGGGGAATAGCTGGATTGAAGGGGATTTCTCTGCTTGTTTAACTCTGAGTCATTTGTCTGTTGGTTGTATTGTGGATTATTTCTTTGTCTTCTATCTTCCTCTTTGTCTAGAACTGTCACTTTGTTTCCTTTTTACTTTCCCCAAGTTTTTCATAACAGTCTTATTCTCTCCACATTTTTCTGGCACATCCACTGCAAAAATGCTTCATTTTTCTCTCTCTCCTAAGCTCATCATACATCCTAATACCCTGGTATTTTTCTCATGTTTCTTCCATCTTGAATTACTTTCACCATCTTCTTTCCTTTGATCATTCTTTCCTCATTTGCTCTTATCTCTTTACTCACCTCAAATTCCTCTTCCATTTATATGGGAAACTGTCTAGCTCTCCTGACCTAAGCCATTGTCTTCTTTATTGGTGGAAAAGAGCACCACCTTTGCACGGAGATACAATGGTTGGTGGGTTAAAGAAAACCACAGCTGTCTGTTTTCTGGGGGCTCGCATATTTTCACAGGCCAGCAAGCGTGCTCCTGATCTTGCTTGCATTTGCCAGCAGTAGATTCTAGAAAAGCCTCCTGTGGCTGAGAACTAATGCCCTAGCCCACAACCTGTAACCCTACTTCGGGAACCCCAGTCTGAGGTGAGGTTCCTCACGCCCAGCGGACATGAAGAGACAGCAAGAAGGTAGTGGCAGTAATGAATGCTTTTGTATTTGTTTGTATTTGCAGTATATGGTGATCACATTGACAGTTGGTACATGACAGTGAGTTCGTACATGCATATAACACATTTTAACTGCTCTTGCTTCTCCTTCCCCTCTTTTTCCCCTTTTCCCTTCTTCTGTATCTCTGTGGTTCAACTGATCTTTTCTGCTCCCTGCCCTTATCCTTTTATCTATGTCTTCTCTTGAGCCTTCTTTCAATATAAAGCAAACTTCTCTCTCACATGACAACACATCTCTCTTGAGTCCTGGCCAGCTAAAATGCCTCTGATTAAGCCGTTTAAATGATTCTTGCAGAAGTTGCTCTGACTGTGTTCCATCTGTACCCTCGGAAAGGTCAAGGTGTCAGGTGGCTGCTTCAGGGGAGTCAGCTTCTGGGTTCCCAGGTGGTTAACGTCTGTTTGATTAGCTGTAAAACAAAATTCTGAAAATGCCAAAAGGCAAATCTCAATTCCCCTTTCAGAAAGAAGCTCACTGCCCAGTCAGGAAAGGAGGTACAGGGTGGGGGTTGGATCCACAGCTACTAAATTCACAACAGGTAAACCAGCAAACAGATTCGGGTCCAGTGTGGCGCCACTCCTGTGCTATGCCACCTGTGTCATCTTTGCTTTCAGCTGCTGCCTCTTGGCCGGAAGACAGTACAGTGTGAAGCACACCTCTTCCTGCTCAGTTCTGCCTTCTCACATGGGTGCATAGGTCCTTTTCCGGCCACCTCGGTGCCCCGTTTTGTTACTTCTCTTCTAAGCTTTGTTACTTTCCTTCCAGCTCAGCTCCAAAACAAGCATACTGCCTGCCCTCTGGTTATATCTTCACTGTGCTTCTTTAGTAAATGCATCTCACACCCAGTCTGCTAAAAACAGCAATCACATCAAAACACCACCAAGGATTAAAAGAGGCAAGACACATACCAGATGAATTTTCTCCTACATGAAACATTCCTATCCTCCTCCTGTCTCTTCCTGCACTGTATCAAGGCTCATTCCCTCTAAGAAAGTAAACAGGGACTACTGTGTCCAGGCCATGCATTGGAGAGCTCTCAGCAGTCATCTCAAGGTGGTGTTCTCTTGTGGTTCCAACATGGAGCTTGTCTTGCATGCCCAATGTCCTGTTTATATTATTTACCAAATCTCAGTGTGACCCTCTCCTGCCTGGTCCTCTTTGGGAGGACAGTGCTACAGAGCCCATGATAATTATGACTACAACATCCGGAGTGGGCAGTTTCCACTGCCAAGTGCTCTGTGCTGCTCCCTGGATCTCACAGAGGAAACCTGTGAGGAGAAAGCCAACAGGAATGCCATCCTCAGCACAGGGGCGGAGACAAGCTAACTGCCTTCAGTATCAGCCTGTGGAACATGCACACTTTATGCTGTTGATTAAGCTAATGAGTTACTGCCACTATTGAGCTACATAACCTTGTTAGTCCAAGTCCTGTAACTATAACAAAATACATGAGGCTGAATAATCAATAAGGAAAATGGGTTCATGGAGCTCCCAGTCTTGGAGGCTGAGAGTCTAACAGTATTCACTGATCTTGCAGGCCCCATGGCTGCCTCTCATCATGGTGGAAGGCATCCTAGTGGAAGCATGCACAAGAGGAAGAGGTCACCAGGCAGGCAGGGAATGAGACTGGTGCTGACTGATGCTCCAGAGCAACTGCATTCCCTTCCAAACCCAAGGACTCCAGCTCCTAATGATTCTACCTGCTCTTGAAATCACACTCATGCCCAAATTTCAAGGCATGAATGGCTGGAGGACACCTTTCAACCCCAGAAATAGATTTGCTTACTTACACTTACTGATTTTTCCCTCTAGGTGATGACTTTTGTAAGGCCACTTTTAGTCACTCACTCAGTCAGGCCTGGCTTGCTTTAGCACATATCTCCTGGCCCTGGGTTGACAGGCAGGGCTAGTTCTGGAATGAAACAGGAAAGTAGCATAGGCGGTGCACATGTGCATGGGTCCAACCCTGCACACAGTTTTGAATGTCAACAAGAGAGGTGGTGGTGGACTGTTCGACCCCCACAGCCCTGCAAACCCCAGGCTCACAAGTCCCCAGCTGACTCCATGGACTCAGTCACCAGGGGACCTGCTCCCCACAAACAGGACGTGCGTGTCTGTCTGACTGCCTTTCTGCAAGAGCATCTGTCACTCTCCAGCATTTCCTTTATCAGTGCAGCAAATTATTTAAACACTACCCACTGAACCCCATCTGTCACTGTGCCCCACTGCTGTCAAGGCCCTGCCTCCCCAGGTCTGTGAAGAAACTTGCTGGCAAAGGCTCCATGCCAAACAACAGGGCAAATTAAATCAAAGCGTGCTCCGGCACCCAGGGGGAAAATGCACATCAGCTTTGACTTATTGCATGGAGCACGCTTACAAGAGAGAAAGCAGCGGCTTTTGTCACTGCAAGGGGCCATGAAAAATGAATTAGGGCCTCTGCTGAGAGAGGGCATGGAGGAGAATCTTTCATTCTGAGATGCTGTCCTCTCTCACCTTGCAAGAAGGAAATAATAAAAGGAAAACTTGTGGTGGTCGAAGTCTTTCCAAGGTTGGACTCTATCCTTAAGTCCTCCTGGGTATTGGAAAGGAGTGAGAAGTTGGGGGGAAATCCTTTGGGAGGTTTGGAAATAGTCTGAGCACTCCCACAGGACAGACCTGGAGCCAGTGGTGTGGGGAGTGGAGCATCCGGTCACAGGCAGCTGGAGTACCACGAGGAGGTGCTGAGGTTTGGTCCTCATCCTGCTCTGCAGCACTGTAGGAGCACCCGGAGAAGCTGGCCAAGACAAGGGAGATGTGGCAATGCCACCCCACCTTCACCTTGGGACACTTCTGGACCAAGTCTTCTGCACACTTGTTCTCTTTCAGTCCTCCCGTTCCCACCAGATAGGAATTACTGTTGCTCAGCTTGCAGATGAGGAACCTGAAAAAGCTTAAAGCAATTGCTTGCAACCATGTGATTTGCATACAGGAGGGCCAGGATTCAAAACCACATCCATCTGATTTCAAAGCCCATTGCCTTCCTTTATAAAAGAATTCCTTTTCCATCTCCCTGCTCCCTGCAAGACACAGCTCATTTATTTTCCTATAATGAGGGAGGGGCCTTCGATTTCCTAATAGATTGCTCACCTGCCACACTGATGGAGCCGGCGTTTACAGGGGGGTTAACTGTGGAGCTCTCCCCGCCAGACACATTTGTACTTGGTGACAGCAGGAACACATGGACAGCTGCTCAGGCATTTCTAATACAGCTCTTCACAGGCAGAGAGCTTGGCTGGGGACAGCATGACTCCATCTTCCAACAGAGGACAAGCCACGGACCATCTCTAATTGGATCCCCGGCTAGAACGGTCAGCCTTCTGCACTGGGAGCTGGAAACGCTCAGCTGGCAGAAAAGACATAGGACAGAAGGACACGTATTTTTGTCCTCCTCTCAGTTGTTAATCATCTTCTGTCCCTGTGTAACCGTCTATGGGTTATTACACTCTATTATTGTCCATTTTCCTCAAGTTCATGGGTAAGATATATTGGGCATTGGCTTAAATATCTGGTGAGTTTTCTGATACTCTTCTAGGGAATGGGTCAGTGTCATCAAAAGTTTGGGCTGTCCTTGAAGTGCTGGTGTACTTAAGGCAGAATGTGCCAACCTGAGTGGTATCTTTACTTTTTGATGTGCTCTCAATCCCAGCCAAGTCCTGTCTTCTGTTAGTGTAGTTTGCTAACCTAGGCTTCTGTTCACAGATTTTCTAAGAACAAGCTCCTGTATAAACTTGGCAATCTCTCAAAGAATGTTGGCCATGAGAGGAAAAGCAAAAAACAAAACAAAACTCTAGAATGAGGGTCATGGTTTCAAGATGCTACTGATCTCAGATGAACCTTTTGATCAGGCTGGACTTGCCATTTCTGCTCAATGCACACAGATGGGGCCACCATCTAGGTGCTGGACTAATGCTCCTGCTCATGGTTTGTGAAGACTCCAACCGCATAACTGTAGTAAACAAGTGTTCATCTGTATAGCAGTGACAGACACCCTTCATGCTGTTGACAGTTGCTTGTGAATGCTCAGTTGCATTTAGTCAATATAGTCCAATTCTGTAAACATCAAAGAGTTTTGTTTGAAGTTCATTGAGTCTTTAATTCTGTAAGTTTCCCATGTGTAGACTGCCCTTGAATTAACTGCTGGAGTTACAACTATTTCTTTGTGAATTTACTGCCAAAATGCCTCAAATTCCTCTGAGAATCACTGTTTAACAGGGCAGTTGCTGGGAGGCTGGTAAATGATATATGAGAATATATTATCTATTACCTCTCTTTTCCCTAATCTGTGATTTCCTAATGACATGCTGCCTTGAGAACAGTCACCACCTTAAATGAATGAAGTTTTGATGGGGTGATAATCAAAAAGAGACTGGAGTCCCAGTGTGCAAACTTCGAGGCGAGAGAAAGCCTCGGGCTGGGGGAGCGCTGTCTGGGGATGCACAGAGAGAAACAGGAAATGTAGATGCTGCTGCTGCTGCCAGGCCAGTCGGAAGACAGGACTTTTGTGGACTACTGGTAAGTCCATTAGAACAGTTTTGAATTCTTGGAGTGGAATCAGGAGGTGAAGAGTTGTACCAGGAGGAATACTCTAAGAAAATCTGTGGGGCATTTTGTGAAGAGGAAACCAAGGATAGAGAGGTGAGGACTACCGTGCCGTGAGTTTGATGACTTGGTTTATTTATTTATTTATTTATTTTATATTTCTTTGGTGGCACTGGATATCGAACTCACAACCTCATGCCTGCCAGACAGGTGCTTAAGCCACTGAGCCAAACTCCCAGTCCTAATTTTTTTGAGGCAGGGTTGCACTATGTAGCTCTGGCCAGCCTTGCGCTTGCATTGTAGCCCAAACCGGCCTGGAACTCACAACGCTCCTCCTACCTCAGCCTCCTGAGTGCTGGGATTAAAGGCATGCGCCACCATGCTTGCCTTTGATGACTTTATTAGCATAAAACTCAGCCTGGCCCTGAACTCAAATTTAAAACCCAGGTTAAACTGACAGTCTTTCATTAGTCACTGGACAGGTCCACAGATGAATCAAATTAAATCTGAAAGATACTTTTAGAAATCACTCCCAACTCTTCTTTTTGTGAGATAACAGAACACATATTCAGAGAAGTTAAGTCAATTTTCAAAGTCACACAGAAATTAGTATCAGAAAAAAGCTAGATTCTAGGCAGTTTGATTTTTATAATAATGGACTTCCTCAAATATCACTCTGTCTCTGTATTGCTACCAGAATGTATCTTTTATTTCTTCGTTTATTTTTAGTGAAGCTCTACAGTGTTCCTCAGAACAAGAGTACTGTGAAGTGTGGATATAACTAGAAGCCAGAGAAACTGGAAGATGAATAAAAGATGGCCATAAAAATTATTAGTATAGCATCTGGTATCATTGAGTTAAAATTCCATTTAATGTATGTCCTCGAGTTTGACTTGTCCGTAGGATGCACAACTAGATTGTAAAATATTTCAAAAGATGATTTTATTCACAATCTGGCTAAACTGAAGTGTTCTGACTGAAGGTCTACAGCAAAAAGGGTCACAGACGGGAGAGCGTGCGTCTCCAGGGCACAGGCCGGAACACAGCTGAGTTTTTAGGGTTTGGCAGCAGAACACTGCGAAACCTTATGCTCAGATGTGCCCCAAACCCATTAAGCCGTAAGCCTCAGCTTAGTTGAAAAGGTGTTTTATAGGAGCTCACTGTCGTTCTCACACCACTGTGGGTCCATGTCCTTCAGGAGGGGCGGCCAGAGCCGTTTGCACTGTGTGCTCTGATGGTGCCATGCGGGAATGCGGCCTGTGAGCCGGGGGATTGGTGCGACCCTGGCTGTGTGCATGCAGCCTGCGGGCTTGGGCACAGCTGTTTAACAGGTGCAAAGGTGAAGCAGGACACCTGTACCTTTGGGGTTGCACTGGTGCACCAAGCCTCTGTGTTCTCCTCTACTTGTAGAAAAAAAAAAAAAAAAGGGCTTTCCAGAGAGAGAGAATGGCGCTTCCCTGCCAGAACTGAAAACTCTCCAGAGCTGCACAGATTACCTCATGCATCTGAGCCTCAGTTTTCCCTTCCTTGAAACCAGCTGATCATTAGCCCTAACCTGTAATGGGTACAGAGGACCATAACAGGACTGGGCAGGACACTGGGGTGCGGATTAAGACAACAACGCATGTGTTTAGAGAAGTTAAAGGATTGGATTGGAATGCTACGCACAAGAGTAAGGGGGGGCGCAGGGACACCTGACTCCCAGCACTTGACAGTTTCAAACCCCTCCCTTCTCCCCTCGGAGGGGTTATTACACTATTAGGAGGGAGGCAGAGTCCTGGGGCAAGCATTAGGGAGAGGGAAGATTAGAGATCTTTGTCTCTTTTTGGTTAGAACTGGTTAAATTCAGCACCAGTTGCTCAATTGCCCGTGTTCCAGGACCTAGTTTAGAGGCTGCCTTTCTGACAAGCCTTTTAAGATTGAAGACGGGAGCGTGCAAGGCCACCGGCACACAATAGAAGATAGGAGGCTTGTACCTCATTGTCTGGAGAATAGATGGGTCTCAGGCTTTGGAGAACAGGAGCTGCCAGTCAAGCCATTTTAATAGAATAGGAGCAGATAGATTTCAATAAAAGAAATGAGTATAAATATTGTGAGTGGAGGAAGGGAAAAAGCAGAGAGATCATGCTTGCAGAGTCACAGTGGGGAAACTTTTCAAGAACTTTAAACACAAAATTTGTGGGGGAGAAGCAAGTGGCTGGCTTGAAGCCACCGACAGCTGCTAATCTGGGACTTCCTTATGGGTACCTATGAATGAGGCTCCAGCTGGATGGAGTCCACATCACTGGGTCCTGCCCAAGGTAGAAGCCTGCCACAGTCCTATGCGATGGCTTTCTGCTCTGTACTTCCTTGGCCTTCCCCACCGCACCCAGTAACGGATGTGAGGGACACAGCAGGCGAATCATCTGTAGCTGCTGCCTTGGTGGCCAGGGTCATTCAGAAACCATTGCTTACAGGAGTTGCTACATGGCTGCGGCCCTCACCGCCATAGCCCACAGCACGCTTTGCTAGAACCTTCCTGATGCAAGTCTGTCACCCACCGCACACCCTGCTCTCTTCCCCTGTGTATCAGGTTCCCAGGATTCCTCCTCATTGTTTAGCCTGGGCCTCTGGGGGAGCAGCAGGATCTGCTGCTTAGCAAGGCCCTAACTCTGCTGCCTGTGCTCCTTGCCTGGCCTCAGGGAGAAGCCCAGTAGCTCGATGCACAGTTCACCCACCTCAAGGATGACTGCTCCTTCTATTTCAGAACTCGGCTCCCCGCCGTTCATTCTCACCTCCACCGGGAAGGCCACTGGTCGGCAGCACTCCTTGGGCTTTGACCTGTGAGAGCTGGTTTCCTCCTGGAGGTGCCCCTTTCTGCCTTGGCCCACCTGCTCCTCCCAGCAAGCCCCTGCGTGCTCTGCTCTCTCCCACTCCACCAGAGCACAGAGGCTCACGTCAATGGCCCAGCCAGGCACTCCTGCCAGTCATGAAGTGGTGCTTATCCTAACAGGGCTCACTGCTCTGCTTTCGAGAGGCACAATGACATGGACAACTCTGGGTCCCATAGAACTAAAGTTGAGGAGCATTATGTCCTCTTCAAACAAGTAATGTATTGAATACCTGTCTGGTCCAAAGAGCTTTTTCCTCTTGCCTAGATACCTACTACCCTCACCTTGCTATCCTGTGCTTCAATTTCTTCCCAGAACAACATTCAGGTGATCAGATCAAGCTGGGCCTTGTCATTCTGGAACTTGAAGCCTGCAGTGCTTTCCTATTTCATTCAGAAAATAGATCTACCCTGTCCAACCCCATATCCTTCATGTCTTCTCTTTCAACACGCTGCTCTAGCCACCCTCCCTTTCTGGCCATTTAGCCAATGTTTTTTGAGCTTCCTGCCTCAGGACCTTTGCACTTGCTATGACAGTTTCTTGAAACACTCCTCCTCCCTGCCCCCAAATTCCTACATGGCTTACTCTCTGATTTTCTTTACATTTTTACACAAATGTTACATCAAAGAAATTTCATGGGGCTGGGGATTTAGCTCAGCAGCATAAGCACCTGCCTAGCAAGCACAAGGTCATGAGTTTGATCTCTGGTACCACAAGAAAAAAAAAAAAAGACAAGAAAGAAAGAAAGGAAGAAAGGAAGGAAGGAAGAAAGAAAGAAAGAAAGAAAGAAAGAAAGAAAGAAAGAAAGAAAGACATTTCTCTAAGTTTCTTTTATTGATTCTTCCTCCCAATGCAGACCTCCTATCTCACTTGCCTGCTTTTATTGCCATTGAACACATATCACTATGAACTGTATTTTTAATTATTTGATCCATTTCACCACAATGAAATGTAAGCTCTCTGAAGGAAAGACATTTGTCTGTTTCATTTACTACTTACTAAAACCAGCTCAGGTTGCTATAAAAATACTACCAACTAAGCAGCTGTAGTACAAGCAGTGACTTTTCACAGTTCCTAGGGTCAGGACATTCCTGTAGGCCTTCCTTCTATCTTGCAGATGACTGCATTCTTGCTGCATCCTCCCCCGGCATACGGTGACTTTGGCTCTTTCCTGTGTCTTTTTCTAGCATCGCCAAGGCCATTCATGAGGACTTCACCTTCATACACTAATCGCCTCCCAATGACCCCCTGTCCTAAAACCATCACCATGAGAATTACAGTATCAACCTATGAACTTCAGGGAGGTACCACATTTTATCCATACCATTCTGCCTCTGATTCCCCAATTCTTATGCCCTTGTCACATGCAGAACTCATTGACTCTATCCCAGTGACCTCAAATGTCCTAACTCCTTCCAGAATGGACTGTAAAGTCCACAGCCTTCAGCTTCATCTTTATAGCATTGAAATCAGACGTAGGTGAGATGTGATTCACTGCTTTCTCTCTGTGCACTTATGTGACCACACAATTATGTCATTACGTCCAAAGCACAATAGTGTGGCGTGAATGGAAGAGATGCTCCCATTCCAAAATATAGAAAGTGAAAAGGAGGAAGATGCAGCCACTCTTTAGCAAGCCCAAACTCAGAGGCAAGTTCCAGACCTCAGCGATCAAAGACAGTCCTAAATTAATCCTTTGGGTCACAGCCAGGTGGTGATCCTGACCCCACAGCTCTGTAGAGCTCCACTGGCCCGCCGGCTCCTGCATGGCTCCAACCCAGCACTCTGCCCGGAGTCTACCTGGTCCTCGGACATGGACATGGTGCTTTCCATGCCCTGGTCCATGAGCTCCCTTTGAGGTCATTGTTCCCTGTTTTAGCCCTGCAGTGTCATCCTGCAAAGTCTAAGAAGCCTGAGAGCCTGCCTTCACTCTCCCCTGTCTGCTCTAGCTGTTTCCCCAGGGGATGGCTGCGTAGGACTGTGCTTCACACCCAGCCTCCTTCCCAAGTGGTCAGACTGCCACATGCTCAGTACTCTCTTCCGACACTCTCATGTTTTGTAATATGAATCAACTGAGAATTATTCACATCTTTATGTTTTGGCTCTATCTTCAATTCCTTTCTCTCGATTCACAGTTTACTCTAGGCAGTCAGGAGGAACTAAGATGCTCCTTCAGCACACTTTTTAGAAATACCCGCGTCGAAATATCCAGTTCTATTCCTCACAATTTCTACTGTCCACAAAACACTGGAACCTGAATACAGTGTGTCATTTCACTGCAAACACTGGGGTTCTCCCACTCTTCCATAGCATGCTCTTCATTTATGACCCAGACCGCAGTTGCCTCCCCGCCAGTGCCAGGCACCAGTAACTCATGCATTCTCTTACACACAGAGATTCTCCCTCTTCACATTGCTCTCTTCTGTCTGAGTCCTCATCTGAATCACCACTCCCAGCCCCTTCATGGTACTACCAACTTTTTTCTAGCATTTGCCTCAAAACCAGGCTCCAACCATCACCTGGTTCTATAACTGCTTCCACATTTTTAGATATTTGTTATATCATCACCCCCACACTCAGCACCAATTTTGCTACTCCATTTCTTATATCTAGTATAGTGTGTGACACTGATATTTGTCGTACTTGTTTAATTAATGGCAACCTCCTTCACTCCTATTTATAGTTTGATTTTCCTTCTAAAAATCTGGGTATTTATTTCTGTATACATGTATAACATGCAAGTCATAGCATGCAAACTGGATTGCACTGCGATTAAAATTCTGTCCCTATACTTTTTAGACTCAGTGGTACAACATACATTTTTTTCTGTGCATCCATGTAACTCAATGATATTCAGTTTAGTGCTACCTAGTTTGTAATATACACATATTGTAATGGATTTACTTTTGTGATATTTTTCAGAGAGTACTTCTCAGAGTAATTTTAGACACACAAACATTTGCATGCGTATGTAGAAAGTATAGTTCTGTAAGATGAATTCAGATAGTGGAGTGCCTTGGTCATAGATCCTGTTTATTTTAAACCAGTTTCTCTCAAGAAGAACTGCACCAATTAGTGATCTCATGACTACACAGAAGTCCTCATTTTCCCATAACAGACACTCTCAATGGTTTACATTTCTGCCTATGTGATAGGTGGGAAAGTGCATTTATTTTAATTTACATAGTATCTCAGTTACTAAAGAAGTTATTGTGCATATTTTTCACATTTCATGTTTATTATTTGTACAACATCTGTGAATTACTTGTCCATGTTCTTCATTCATTTTCCTATCAAATTGTTTACCATTTTAAAAATTGATTTGTGAGTGCTATATATATATATGTATATATTAGCAGATGTTAACCCTTTGTTATAAATGCTGTAGCTATTTCAGTCTGTCTCTTGTCTTTAACTTTATTTTATAGTATCCTTCATCATGCCACTATTTGAGATTTGTCTGTAATAAAATCTGCCAATCTTTTCTTTTATGGCTTCATCATCTCATGTTTTGCTTAAGCAGGTTTGCATACACACGCAAACTGTATTGTATATTTTTGTAAACCATCTTGAATCCCTGAATACCACAGGCAAAGTATAAAGGCATGAATGAATTTAAATAAGAAGAGTTCCTTCAGGCATGTCACATTTGAAGACAGGAGTAGCTCATATTTACATACCACTTTTACTTCCCGAGTGTTTTCAACTTTATTATCTCATTACTCAGGTCTTGCAATGTATCCCATAGACAGAGTTGCCAAAGGCAGCCTCAAGCAGCTGTGTATGTTTACTTCCTTTCTTCTGCTGCTTCTCCTGGAGGAATGTTCACGTCTCTTTAGGTTTGTCTCCTAAAGAGGTGACCCCAGGCTGGCCTCCCACTCTGGCCACGTGACAGAGCCCCAGGTAGGTCCTCAGCATGTGACATAGAGATACATGGAGAGCAGAGACCCTGTGAGCTCGTTTACTACCTCTCCCAGTGACTGGAAAGTAGCCATGGGTCCCTCCTGGCTTCCTGAGTCTTGGTTGTCACAGGTCTCAGCTATTTCGTTTGCAAAAGGGAAGGCAGCAGGGAGTTTAGAAAGGCACCCTGAGTGTCAGCTAAAAGCCGAGAGTGGACAGATGGGACAGCAGGGGAGGAGCTCTCATCCCACCTGAGGCAAGAAGCCCTGTGCGAATCTGCTCACACTGAGAGCCAGAGGAAAGTGCTCAGAGTGAAAATGAGGCCAGGGGGAGAAGAGGCAGACCAGGCCACGGCGCCTGAGCTCCTGCTGAGGCGAACACCCAGGCCCCACTTCGCGCTGGCTGTGGACACCCAGGACAAGGAACTGAGACATCAGGATCCACTCTTTGTTCCTAGGGAGGTGCTGAGAACCAAATCATACTATGCTTGTCCAACATTTCAAACACGGCTAACATTCCCCAAAGGCCAGGTATCTTAATAAGAAAAATAAAGACTTCAAAATATCTGGTGGGGTTGAAAGGATATGACTTGCGTAGGCAAACTTAGGTTTCACTGCTGGCCCTGCCACTTTCCAGCTGTGTGATCTGGGGCAAATTACTTCACCCTTCTGACAGGCTGGAGTTCCTTACAGGGCAGTGTGGACATCAGATCTCTACTGATTTTGTTCTGAGAATCAGGCAAACTCTCTACTGCTCCGAGACTGCAAACCAGTAGCAGTATTAGGCCAGTTACAATTATTTGCTTACAAAAAGAGAACAACAACAACAACAACAGTACAATACACCGGTGAGTTTGCTGTATGCTACAGGGAATATATATATGGTCAGGAACACTGGACTTACAGGAAGCTAGACTAAACTCAGACAGCATGATAGTTGAGGAGAACGTAAATCAGGCAACACAGAAATTACATTGCTGTTGATGTTGATCACAACATTAGCCACTGGCAGAGCCTAATTGTGCGTCCCAAATAGTCTAAACTTTTTGGAGGTGTTAACTCATTCATTTCAAATAACAGCTCCAATGGAATACACACTGTTTCTCCTCATTTTATGTATAGGAGGCTGAGGCAGAAGAAGCACCTCATGAGTGGCAAAGCTGTGATTCGAATCCTGGCTGTGGACCCCAGCTGTTCACTACAAACACTGTCGGGATTGCTACCTCTCCCCGTCAGGGTTCATAGAAAATAGAACATTCTGCTAAAATGGAACCTGCTGAGTCCTTGTCAAGGGGCCAGTCCCAGGAGGGAAGAATGAGGGAAAACATGAAACACAGCAGCAGAGGAAGAGCAGTGACAGTAGAGGAGGACAGACAGGACTGGTCCCAGGCTCCAGCAGCACACCGAGTCACTTGGTCTTGGGAAAGATCCGAAGAAGCATGGAGCGGACAGGCTCCTGTTCATCTGCAGTCTCTGGCTGGGGGATGCCCACCTGCGGCTGTGAGCTCCCCACACCCGTGTCATGCTGTGTTACCCGGTTTCCTGGGCAGCCAGAGCCTCCGTGGGGCACGTTCAGGGAGAGAGCGTGCTGGTTCCCAGTGCATACCCAGGTCTGGGGGCTGTCTGCTGGCAGCAGCTCTCAACACCTCCTCACTTCAGCCACAAAGCAGGGCGGGCCCTGACGAAGTTCACAGGAGCTCCAAAGCACAACAAACACCAGGGCAAGCCGAGCTTAGGCAGAAGCTGAGTCCCATCCTCAACCTAAACACTATTTACGTGGAAATCACGCTGTTCAGAGCCAAGCGGAAGCTGTGTGTCTCTCCCTCTGAATCAGCAGCATGACCTAAGTTTTGAAGGTAGAAAACTGCAGAGTTGGAAAGATTAGGTGATTTGAAGGAGGCTTTATAGCTAGTTAGATATGGCGATGAGAAAAGAACCCAGGTGCCCTAGTTTATCTGCATTTATGACTGCGTTCATAATAAGTTCTAATAAGTTTATAGCAATTTAGGATTGCCCGGTAAAGTCATAAGAAGAAAGTTGTGGATGTGCCTGTAAATAGATTTTGAAGTAATAATTTGAAATAGCATAGGTAATGACAGAACGACTTAGTTAACACCTGAACCAGAGGAACCCATGGAGAGATTTTGTCTGTAAATATTTCATGTGAAACCAAATGATCTCGTAAAGGGTACAACATTGGGGCTGCTATTCCTCCCCAGGGCAGGCTGGCAATCAAATTGTGATGGAAAAAGCAACACTACCTCTAAGGTACCAGTGAGGGGAGATGGGAGGGGCACACCATTTGTCCTTGTTTTATTTTGTGTGTGCAAACACCTTGCAATAAGGGCAAGCAGCATTTCCTATGCACACACTGCTCTTCCTCTCCCCAGAGTAACCAGATCAAAGTAGGTTTCCTGGTGAAAGCTCATTTAGTCTCATAGCAAAGATTCAGGAGATGAAAGACTAGAAGTGCACTCCAGGAGCACAAAATCAATTAATTTGAAAAACACAGTGTAATATATTATAGCTGGTTACTCAGAGACGCTACTAAAATATTGTAAAGATCATTGGAAGACACATTATCGTTTAGATATATATGTTTCTCACCCTTCAGATACACGTTTCTCTTTAAATCTACTCGAACTTACATAATCTCCCTCCCTCACTTTTCTTTACCTATACCCACTGGCTTTCAAATCTATACCCAAGCATTCACTTTAGAAATTTTCCTATATTATCCAAATGGCTACTTTTTTTACTTAAATCTCATGGAAAATAATACCTTATCCATGAAGCAACCTCAGTAGTGTCCAAGTTCATATTTTCTTCAGTACCGAGAAGGAAATTAGTATGAAGAAGCAATAATCCTGCACATCATGAAGAGCATCTTCTCTTTGTTTCTTTACCTGCAAGTTTTAAGAAGCCATTGATTAGATTTCTGAATATGAGTTCAACTGTTCATCCTTAAACCAAAGCATAAATTCAGAAAGAAAGTTTTGAGTATTTGTGATGTGTGAAGTTCTGTGCCAGCGCGGAGCTGGAGCTACATAGATAGAACAAGTTTGAAGAGACTTTAAAGTTTCACATAGTACTTGGAGCATGGTTCAAACAAAATTTGTTTTCTAAGAAAAACTTCTCAGGATGCTTACATTTCCTTAATAACTGTAACTTTTATGACATGATATCTTAGTGTTAGGTTTACATGAATAAAAAGACAAGGGAAATGTGTGTCAGTTGCATACTTCTTTGTGTTAGTAACTATGCTAGCATACACACTATGTGATTGGATTTTAATCTATGTGGTAACCAGGCAATGCAGACATTGCCCTTATTTTTTCAGATGAGAAGTTAAGATGCCATGAAGAAATCAATAAAAATTTAGCAATGCACACAGAATTGTCAAACACCTTCAGCATCTTGTTTTATTTTTGTTTTAGAGGTTAGCATAAAATCTTGTTTGGTGAGAACAAAGGCTGCCCATATGTCTACAGTTGGTTGCTGACTAATTCAAGTGTGTGTGTGCATGTGTGTGTTTGTGTTGGTGATCTGAATTTAGGATAAATTTACATTGTTTTCAAAAGTAGAGCTGGGTTAATGATAATTGTTTAAAAACAACCCATGTGCTTCAAGGACCATAACATTGGCAGTGCTATCACAGAAAATAAAAGTCTGATGAAGGACAGGGAATGAGGTTATGGTGAAGCCACCTGTGTGGCCATCCAGGCATGGTTCACCAGCATGTCTGGGCCTCAGACACCATCAGAGTCCACTGAACCTCCGCTCTCCCCATTGTCTTCATCCCCTGTTCTCCTGTGCAAAAATGGCACAGGAGAGATGAAAAAGTGTACCTGAATCTGAAAGCAGACCCCTATGTACAGTTTTATAAAATTCAATGGTGGCTTCTGTTATACACAGAAGCACAACACTCGGGAGAAACCATGTGATTCTTTTGTCAAGTAGGGAAGCATAGGATGTACAAGAAAGCAAACTGAAAGCCAAACTACTCTTGTGCTTGAAGGTTGGTCTTCTGTTTAAAATTACATTCCAGTCCAGATCTAGAGATACAGAGAGAAGCACAGAGGGAATGATACTGGTGAATATTTTTTTTCTTAATTAGTGGCAAAAGGTAATTAAATCTTTTTCTGCTTCACTGAAAAAGTACAAGGTCATCTCTAACAAGCAGGCTGTCACAATTCCTGGACTAAACCATGGTGTCACCAAACCCCACTAAAAAAAAATGCCAGTGTTTCACTAGAGTGTTGCGCTCTCTCTGAGCAAACTAGTGTTTGTAAAATACTAGGCAATAACAATCTCGTACCATATGGCAGATTATTATATAGGTTTTATGTAGTTTGAGCCATGCATTAATCCTAGAATATAGTTTGTTTTACAGCCCAAGACTTACACCACAATTACATTGCTCATAAATGATACAGCCAGGGTTAGAATCAAGATTCTTGACTTCCAGTTCAGTGTTCTCTGCATTCCACATCACTGAACAGAGAATTGCCACAACACCAGCACAGATCTGGAGGTGAGAAAGCACAGTCACTGTGTGATTGGAGGATCTTGGCAAGCCAGCAATTTTAAAACGCTCTGAAAATCCCATCACACAGGAACTGACCCTGCAAACACATAATAGATGTGTCATTTCCTTCATCAAGTGATAGTTTTTCCAAATCAACTTCACTGGGCTATAATTTACATAGAAAGAAATTCAAATCTTTTAAAGTTGATGACTTTTGACAAATTGTGTATAGCCCTGCAGCCACCACCTTAATCAGACATAAAACCTCTTCATCTAGTGAGAATATCCTTTAGACCTTACAGTCATTTTCTCTTCAGCACTAGGCTCTGAGCTACCACCAATATGATTTCAATAGTATAGATAGGCTTTTATATGCTGTACGTAAAATCGAACAGTGTGTATTATTTGGGGTGAAGCTTCTTTCACTTAGCATAATGTCTATGAGATTTATGTATACTGTTGCATGTAGTTTACATTGAAAAAATGAACCATTGTTTTAAATCTTTGTGTTTGTCTAAAGAAATTAAGTGATTTCTAGTTTTGGGCTAGTATAAATAAAATGGTCATGACATTTGTGTACATGCCCCTTATGGACATAGGTTTTTATATCATTCAGACAAATTCCAAGACTTAGAATGACTTTGTTGTGTGTTAAGTGTTTGTTAAACTTAGAAAGATAGAATGAGCCAGCTTTAAAAAGTAGCCGAGCCCTTTTAACAGCAAGAAATACATGACTTCCATTTGCTCCACATCCTTGCACTTTGGAATTGTGTCTTCTTTTTTTGGTGCTACAATTAATTAAGTGAAATGTAATAAAGCAAATAAATTAATGTGGTTGTCAGCATTACTGATATGTAATTAACATAGCTTACAATTCATTAATTTAAAAGTTTATAGTTCAGTGGTTTGGGGTATATTAACATAGTTGTTACAGCACAATCAATTTTAGAATTTGCCATCACTAAAAGAAACCTGTAGTGTTTGGAAGAGACACTTTATCTCAATCTCTAACCCATCACCTTCCCTATGCACCAGGTAACTACTAATTTGCTTTCTGTCACTACAGAATTGTCTGTTGGGGACATGTCATATCAACGGCGTTATATAATGTGTGGCCTTCTGTCACTGTCTGTATTGATTTACATGTTTTCAAAGTTCCATCCAAGTTGAAGCATGTGGTACTGCTTCATTTTTATGACTAATTAACATTCTATTGCATGGATAATGTACATTTTGTTTGCCCATTCATCAGCTGACATGACTTTGGGTCATTTCTATTTTTCGAAAGTCATGACTATTCACACAAAGTTTTGTTGTGGATATGCGTTCTCATTTCTTTTGGTTATCTACCCAGGAATGCAGTCCGTTGGGCACATGTGACTCTAGGTTTAACCATCAAGAAGCTGCTAGACTATTTTCTAATATTACCGCACCATTTTAATTCTTATTGCAACAAATAATGGTTCTGGCGTTTTGAATCCAACCTGACACTTGATGTTTCTGTCTTTGTAATGATAGCCACTCTAGTAGTTGTTGAAATGTTATCTCGTTGTAGTTATGATTTCCATTCCTCTGTTGGCAAATGATACAATCATCATTTGATATGGTTAT
This sequence comes from Dasyprocta punctata, assembly GCA_004363535.1. Lineage (NCBI taxonomy): Eukaryota > Metazoa > Chordata > Mammalia > Rodentia > Dasyproctidae > Dasyprocta > Dasyprocta punctata. Next base: position 385,533 of record RJWM01000008.1, read on the forward strand.
TGCTCATTAATATATATTTTTTGGAGAAATGTCTATTAGAACATATGGCCATTTTAATTGCTTTTGTCTTTTTTTTAGTAAGCTCTATGAGTTCTTTTTAAAAATATTTCCTATATGAGTCCCTTATCAGATGTATCATTTACAAATATTTTTTCTGTTCTGTGTACTGGCATTTCATTTTCTACCTGATAGTCTTTGAAGCACCAAACTTTTAAATATTGTGGAAGTGCACGCTATGTCTTACTTTTCTTTTATTTCTTGTGCGTTGCTCTTATCACTAAAAAAGAATTAACAGATTTATTCCTATTTTTTTTCTAGAGTTTTAAATCTTACCTTACTCATTCTTAGAGTTATTTTTACGTTGTATATGGTAAGGTAAAACTTTATCCTTTTGGGGTAGTTATCTAGTATGCCCAGCTTCATTCACTGAAAACTGCTGTTTTTTTCTGATTTATTTTAATGTCATTATCTAAAATCAACTGATCATCAATATTGGGCAAAGATATTCTGTACTCTTGACTCTGGCCTGGTGATTTATATATCTATAGATTTGTATTGGGTAGCATAGCATTGTAGTAAAGTTTTGAGGGTGAAATTCTGAGTCCTTCAAATTTGTTCTTCATTTTCAAGATTGTTTTCATTATTTTGGTACTCCTTTCAGAATGACTATGCAAATTTTATTATCTGCTTGGCAGCTTCAGCAAAGAAAACAGCTGGGAATTTTGATAGCAATTATGTTGAATCTGTAAATCATTGCCATTTTAACAACATTAAACCTTCTAATTCATGAACATGGGATGTATTTTCTTCAGTCCTTTCATCATCCTCAATAGTGTTTTGTAGTTTCCAAAAACACAAATTTCCTATCCCTTTGTTAAATTTATTGCTAGAATTTTATTCTCTTTTGCTATTGTAAATGAAGTTCACCTCCAAATTCTTCATTGCAAGCGTATAGAATTACAGTTGATTTTTGTATGTTGGATTTGTATCCTGGAATGTTGCTGAGGTCATTTACTAGTTCTTAAAATGTGTTAGTGGATTTCTTAGAATTTTGTATATATTGAATTATGTCATCTGTCAATAGTAATCATTTCACTTCTTTGCAATTTCAGTGCTTTTTATTGCATTTTCTTGGCTTATTTAGTCTGTCTAGAACCTGCAATGCAATTTTGGGTAGAACTGGTTCAAAGTAGACATCTTTCTCCAGCTCTTGCATGTAGGAACAAACAGTCTTTCACCACTAATTAGGGAAGTTTCCTCTTATTCTTAGTTTGCTGAGTTCTTTTATTATGAAGTGGTGTTAGCTTTTGCTACTTTCTTCCCCTCCAACTATGGAGAGGCTTGTGTGCTTTATCCGCTTGAAATGGTGCACTTTATCGGCTGATTTTCAGATGTCAAACCAGAATTACATTCCTGCTATAAATTTTAATGGGTCATAGGGTATAATCATGCTGGGTTTCGTTTGCTATTACATTTTCTAAGGATTTTCATATCTATGTATGTGTAAGAGATAATCGTTTATGTTCTTGTGATGGCTTTGCCTGGTTTTTGGAATTAAATAATACTAGTTTTATATAATAACTTAAAAAGTGAACTCCATTGTTAAAAATATTTGTGGAATCTGTATTGCTTCTTTATTAAACATTTGATATAATTCATCAGTGAAGCCACTTTCATGAATGAATTAGTCACTATTTATTCTAAGTTTGTTTTTATTTTTTGCTTTTTTCCTTGAAATGATCTCAGTACTTTGCTTCTTTCTATTAATTTGTCCCTTTCATCTTACTTTTCTACTTATTTGTGCATAATTATTCATAGTATTCCTATATGATCCTATTCTTTGTCTTAGAAGTCTGGCAGTGCCATTTCCACTTTAATTCCTGATTTTAGTAATTTGAGCCCCTACCCCCTGCAGTTAGTTAATCATGGTAAAGACTTGTCAAAGAACTTTTGATTTTGTGGATTTTTTTTCTAATGTTTCTATTGTTTATTTCTCTATGTTCTTCATTTTGTTTCTTCTGCCTAAGTTTAGTTTTCTCCTTTTCTATTGTAGAAGTTCACAGTGTTGATTTGAGTGCTCTTCTCTTTTTATATAGACATTTACAGCTATAAATGTTTTTCTGTGGACTTCTTCAGCTTCAGCCCATAAGTTTTGACACCTACCTCAAAGCATTTTCTAATTTCAATTTGGTAATTTAGGATGGAGCCTTTTAGGGTCACATGGTTGTGAGTTTTCCAGATGTATTTCTTTTACTGATTTCTAACTTTAACTCATTGTGTAGAGAACGTAGTTTTCACTATTCGTATTTTTCCATCTTTTTATACTTATCGAGGAATATTTTACAACCTGGCATAGAGTCTGTCTTGGAGAATGTACATGTGCTACTCAGCACAGCCTATGGTATGTAACTAGATTGACTATTTTATGCCAGTCTTCAAAAATTTCAGTCAGCCCAGAGTGTGTTAGGTTTGTTTCATTTGTGGTGTTAATTTGTTCTTTCACTGACTAATGACATTGAATATCTTTTCATGTTTTTATGGGTCATACACTTTCAAATTATTGTCTATTTTTAAATAAAACATATATTATTATTATTGAATTATAGTTAAATATCTTGCCAGGTGCATATGCATTGTAACTATTTTCTCTCAATATTTGGTTTATGATTTCATTTTCTTTAGCTGTCTTTTAAAAAGCTAAAGGTTTTGCTTTTGATGAATCCCAAATTATTAAATTTTTGATTTATTTAGTTAGTATTTTTTATAAAATACTCCATTCTAAGGATCTTTGATTACCTCAAGGACATGACAATGTTCTTTTATGTCATCTTCAAGGTGTTTTATAATTTTAGCTGTTATATTTAGATGCATAAGTCATGAGAATACATCTTTACAGGGAAAGATTGAATTGTTTTTTCTTTTTTTTTTTGGCTTCTGAATTGGATATTCATTTATTTATTTATAAAAATTTTTATTGGTACAGTTTTCAGCACATAATGTATTGTAGGGAAGTGGTACGTAACACGTCTTATTTTTACTATTATTTTTCCTTCTTCTTTCCTCCCTTCCATTTCCCTCTGGATATCCAGTTTTTCCAGAGCAGTTATTGAGGAGACCATCTTTTCACTCACTGACGTACTTTGAAGATTTGTCAAAAATTAACTGTCAATACATTTTGGCATGAATCTTTCCACTCATCAGTCTATATAGTTATCCTCATGTATCTAGTAGTGTAACTTTATAAGGTAGTCCTTAAATGAGATAATGCAATAGAAAAAATCTCCCAAATGTATTCTCTTTTTCTCTCTCTGTCTCTCTCAGTCTATTCTCTGTATTTCAATTTGTCTTACTATCAGAGTAAATTTGTCAATGGTTAGCATGTGTTCTGAGGGGTATAACAGATCCGCAACTGCTGCTTATAGAGAAGACTGTCTCGGCCTGGCCCTTGGTGTGTGGGGAAAAATTCCACATCCTCATAAAGCCTCTGCTGGACTGGCAGGTTTGGCTCGCTGTGCTTGCCTGTTCATGCAGTCATGTGGTTTTGCTGAACATCTGCTCCCACTCTGATGATATGGAAGTTTGGAACAAATGAGGCAGAGGGTGTCTACATGGCCACCTCTAATGCCAGCGCTCTCCGAGTCTGTAAAGGGTTTCCTGCAGTAGAAGTGTCACAATGTGCTGCTGCGTCCCTGCTACTGGGACTGGTGAGCACCGTTTGAGCCCTCTCAGGAGGGGAGAGCATGAGCAAGGATCCCGGAAGTCCCTGTAGACTCTGCCTGTGCCCATATGGCCAGCTGTGACCCTTACCACAACAGATCTTAGCCAGAGCACAACTACATACTGGGTCTTGTGCATCCTTCTACGAATCTCTGAGGAGCAGGGGTTGTAGTTGACCTTTGATTCTATGACATTACTACATTCGTTCCCTGGTTCAGCAGAGGTGTATAGATCCCTCGTTTCTACATAAGTAATTGTGCCATCTACAAATAAAGTATATTTTTTTCTTTCTGATCAGTAATACTTTATGTTTCATACCTTCTTGCCCTGAGGAAGTGGTAAGAGTGTGCGTGCTTACCTTGTTTCTCTTCTAAGGTAGAAAGCATTCCCTTGTTATTACTTCAGTATTTATTTCACCAGCTCACTCGTGACTTAATGTCTTCATCATTATCATTTTTCTAAGAGCAGATTCTCCTAAAATAGCAGATGAGACCATAACACATACTATGTGGGAACCAAGTGTCTGAGGATTGAGACAAAAGCCTCTATTGATGAGGAGAAGTGTAGCTGAAAGTTCATACTATGGCACCTAAAAGACTATTTCATTTGTATGATTTCATTTAAGTCTTTTTCTCTTCTTCATTTATGTATTATTTAGTTCCCAACCCAATGTTTAACATGGTAGCTGCTCAAAAAATAAGACTTTTTAGAATGCTTAAATCAAAAGTCTATCACTATAGAAATTATTACAAGTTTTATTGGTTGCCATAATGATATTTAGTAATATAATATCAAAATGTCACTTTTTAGAAATGTGTTCTGAAATATTTCCAAGGAAAATGGAATACTGTTTGAGGTTTGTTTTAAAATATCCCAACCACAACTAAATTAGACCATCAGAGTAATAATAATTGTAAAAGTTGAGTGCTATGTATATCATACTTTCAAAGATCTTTTTGAAAAAATCAACATCTGTATTAGAGTTTTTTAACAAATGAGTAAATTCTGTATTGAGGACTTTTTAATTTCTGAATTATAAGAAATATAAAGCACATTTGCTGAGGACCAGGTGGTAGCTACCTATAATTCTAGTACTGTTGGAGGCTGAGGCAGGAGGACTGCAAATTCCAGCCCAACCTTTGTGATTTAGCAAGACCCTGTTTCAAAATGAAAACTAAAAAGACTTGGGTCTGTAGCTCAGAGAAGGCTCTGGATTCAATGCCTAGTAACACACACACACACACACACACACACACACACAAAGTCTGAGACTCTGTGTCAAATTTAAAAACAGAAATTAAAAAGACTGAAGATATAACTCAATGCAAAGGCGCTGAATTCCATCTCCAGTACCCACCCCTACCAAAATGAAAAGATAAAGAAAGGTCTGTGGGGAGAGCAGTATATTTTCAGTGCCTCATCTTCCTTGGGCCACACTGCTTCACTCCCTGTAGTGCTCAGATCACAGTGAGCCTTCTAGTTGTCAAAAGCAGTAGATACTTCCTCATTATCTCAATGGCAGTGTTTATTTTTATTATTTGTGTGTTGCTCGATATATCTTGAGAAACTGTACTTCATGCTTGGCCTCTCTTCCACTTAGCTGAGGCTGCATATGAAATCACTCTCAAGTTTAGTGGTGCAAACCAAATGCTGTACAGTGCTCCCTTGTACTCTGGCCACAGGCCTGGGTCGGGCACAGAGGGATCAGCTGGTCTCCACACTGCAGCGCCTCAGGCCTCAGCTAGAAAGAGATAAAGCCTGGTGATGAGCTGGTGACTGGAGGCTGGGATCATCTGGAGGCACCTTCGCTCACCTGTCTAGGGGTCTGCAATGACTGCTGGCTAAGGCCTCTGCCCATCTGTCAGCCAGAACACATATGTATGGTCACTCCAACTGGTCTCTCTGCATGGCCTTGCTTTGCTCTCTCTTGGCAAGGTGGCTGGGTTCCTGGAGAACAGTTGGAAACTGTATTGCAATCCCATTCCAATGCTAAGGGAAAGGATTTCAGACTCCTTTTCTCAATGAGAGGACTGCCAAAGGCCATGTGAAGTGGGACATATTGTTGGAAAACACTGCCTTAGCTTCCTATTGCTATTTGGTGGTTCTTTTTCTTTGAAATTTATTTCTTGATCTTATCTTATGCACTTTCTTTATTTGCTGCTTAAATTCGAATAATCTCCAGGTAGCTCTGACATGGGTTCCTTTTTTTTTTTCATTCTACACACTCTCCTTGTAACTAGTTGAAGCACCAAATGTATTTATTGCCAATATGTAGCTGCAATCTACATTCAACAAGTAGCTTTATGTATATCAGGTTCACTCTTTTCTTTGTCAGTTTGCCATCATTTGGGTCAAATGCCTGACATCATCAATTTAAAGGAGAGGTTTATTTGGCTCATGGTTTCAGTGCATTGAGTTCATGGTTTTCTAATTCCAAGGCAGAAACAATATGGCAGATGGGTACAGTAGAGGAAAGCTGTTCAATTCATGGCAACAAGGAAGCAGAGAAGGGGGAAAGCAGCAAGAAGGAAGGAGCCAGGGAACACACATAGTTCCCAGAGTCACACCCCCATGACCTGTCCAGACACACTCAGGAGTATGCTTTACTACTCTCCTAGGCAGCTCTCAAGTCCATCAAGCTGGCACTCCATCTAAACTGTCAATTGTAAGTTGGAGTCTTTCTTTTTAAACATTTGTGCATGTTAGTTACACAGAATAATGTGTCACATATATGGAACAAACTTTGATTATTCTTAGTGCTCCATTTTCCTTCTACATCCCTCACTTTCCCTAGTTCCCTTTCTCTACTCTAACAGTCTTACTTCTACTTTCCTGTTATTTTTTATTTTAAAAATTGTTCAGAATGTACCTATGAGAAAACATGAAACACTCATCTGTCTGTGAATGGCTTATTTTGCTCAAAACAGTGATTTCTAGTTTCTTTCATTTTCTTGCAAATGACGTGATATCATTTTTCTTATGACTGGATAGTATTCCATTGTTTAAATATGCAATATTTTTTCATCCATTCATCTGTTGGTGGGCATGTAGATTATTTCTATAACTTCACTCTTGTTAAGTGCACTGTGATAAACATAGCTATGCAGTATGCCACCTTTAATTCTTTTGGGATTACACCAGGAGAGGGATCAAGTGGTGGCTCTATATTTAGTTTAAGGGGGCACCTCCATGCTGATTTACATAGTTACTATATTAATTTGTACCCACACCAATAGTGTAGAAAGGTTCTTTTTCTCTGCATGCTTGCCAGCATCAGTTTTCTGTACTCCTGATGATGGTCATTCTGACAAGGGTGAGGCTGAATCTCAGTGTAGTTTTGATTTTGCATCATGTGTTGAATGTTTCTCATATACTTATTGACCACTTGTGTTTGTTCTTTTGTTAAGTGCCTGTTTAATTCACTTGCCTGTTTGTTGGTTGAGCTTTGTTTGTGGAGTCAAAAAAATTTTTTTGTATTCTTTATATATTCTATGAATTACAGAGCTCTCTTTTTTCTTCCATATGTTTTTAGTCAATTTCTAAACCCTTTCCTTTCAATGTGTTATTATTTCATAATTCCCATGACCACTGTCTACTTAGGACACATCTCTTACAAGCCTCATTGCACTATTTCTCTCACAAATTCATTGAGACTTGTGCATCTCTCTTACCCTCCTTTCTGTTCCTAGATTTCACTCACTCAAACTCTATGTATATCCCCCATGATTCTCAGGACTATTCTAAAGCCATTAGCTTGCTAGCTACTTTCCCACATGTCTACAGGTAGCACCTGGCATAATCTCACTACTTTACCTTAAAGCACAAGCACACCCAAGTGTGCACAAACACCTCTTAAATACTGCATTCTGTTGTGTCTTTGGGCCTCTGCACACCTATTCTACACTCCCTCTTTATTTTCCCCCCTTTATTGCCCCAATTTCCATTGTGTTCAGCCTTTTACAATCTCAATTTCAGTGGTACCTCTTCTATGCACACTTCCCTATAGATACCCCCACACACACACACACACACACATGCGTGTTCCCACCAGAACAAGTAGACCTGGGCGTTCTGCAGACTCATGTACCCTAAACCTCTGCTACGTTTCCTCTGCATCTCTAATATAAAATATCACAGTAGTTTTTTACCTAACTCTGTAGTCTGTAAACCTCTTAATGTTGAAATCTCTATTATTTTATGTTTTCATCTGCCAATTCATTAATTCTTTCAAAATGAAACATTCTACCCCAGTCACTGTCACTGCAACAGGTGCCATGATTAACAGGACTCCCTCTGAATGAAGATGTGTCTGATACATCTCTGACACTCCCTATAGGTATTTAAAATGTTTCAAATACATAAACTATAGAGAATCAAGGATACTCAGTAAGTGTGAAATGGCTGTTGAGCAAAAATGACCCTTCATGGATCCCAACTGGGATCAGTGAAGAAACTCCTCTCTTCAGTAGATCAGGAATAGATTTACCAGCTTGCATAATACAAGGAATTGAATTTCAGGTTTTTTAGCAAAGCACAGTTGATTTCTCTTGGAGGCTGCTGACTTGCAAAGATAAAGGGGTGACACCTGGAAGTTCTGCACTCTCCGTCAGACATGAGTCATGTACCTCACCTGAGATGAAATGTGCTCTTTGTTTTCTCAGGTGGCAAGCAATGGCAAACAGACCACCTCTGTCATCTGCCTGGGAAGTGTACCCAGGCTGTGTTCTTCCCTAAGAATCTGCCCTGTGTGGTCTTGGGGTTGCTTCCTGTTGTGTGTGGACATGTGAATCCAACTGAGATTTCAAAGCAACAAGAAATGTCCTTCATACAGCCACTCCATGGTGCTGTTTTCACTGCCCGTGAGCAGCTACTAGACTTTTAACCATTTGTAGCTTTAATATTCTTTTCAAATGCTGTTTTCATTTTTCAGCCCCCATCACATTGTATGTATTTTCTTATCATGGGCATACATCTTCACTTAATTTTATTTGATGCATGCTTGCTTTAAAAGTGTCATATTGATATGAGCATCCTTCATTTAGTAATGAATTGTGCTAACACTTACTATAAAGGCAGGACCCTGGTGTGACCAGTGGCTATTCAGAGGATGGACACAGTTTGAATGGTTTCATTTTTTCTTAGTCTATTTAGTACCCTTGCCAATTAGTGAGGCATTGTCACAAATCTGAAGGATGCACGATGTTTTCTTACAGTGAGATAATGTTCCTAATTTTCTAGTGTACTATTATTTCTACATAAAAATCTGAAGGTGTCTAGGTAAATAAATTCTGTGAATACAAAGGCACAATGTACCTATCTCTAAAGCAAATGTTGATACATATATGCATAGATATACACAGACAGGTATATATGTATATATGTGTGTGCATAATGTACACATATATCCAACAATTTGATTTGGTAGAGATGTGTATATATATATAAAAAACAGAGTATATTTTTATGCCTACCAATGCACAAAAAACAGATGCATTCGTTCACTTTCACCTGGGACTACATTCTATGACCCAGTAGATGTTTTACATTCTTGCCTGTCCACTGGGGCAATGATTTTGAGAGAACCTTGTTTTGTGAAAAGAACTCTAGTCTATAAAAGCAGACATCTAAAAATAGAAGATCCTGATTACCAGAACTGTTCTTTAAAGGTTGACTCCAGAGCACAAATGTGAAACCCAAAATATAACAACACAGTAAATTTTGCTTTATGTATAGGCTAGGTGTGGGAATATTTTGCTTCTAGGTTTGGAATATGGGTTAATCACAAAATCTAGGAAACATTCAGGAATATAATCTTCGCACTCTCACAATTATGGATAATGTCAAGCATTAACCTTGTGCAAGATGAAAAGAACAAGAAATATGAGAATTCTTTCAAGTCTTAGCAAAAGTATTATGTTATTAATAACATAGATGAAATTTATTTTTTATTAAGTTCTTCTAAAATTTGAAACAGCGAGCTTTAGATCTGTATCTTATAATACTGTTATGCTTTATTGCCAAAAGCAACTACATATTGATATTTTAGAATGCCACAGAGCCTTTATGTAACTGGCTGCTATTTTACTTCAAAAAATGAATAATTCTTCCTGCTCTTACTTTTACTTATCTGGAATAAGTAGCTATCGACATCTGCTAAAGTCAGTATAAAGATTTATTTACCTGAACACAGCTATTGACCGATAGGGAGCCTGGTTCCATGTTTATATTGAAGGACAATAAATCGTGATATTGAGCGGGCTAAAGCATCAATATTTGCATTGTTGTAAACATTTTTAAAAATCTCCATGAAATATTCCTCAGCAATATTCTGGTCATCAAAGTAGCTGAGCTAGAGGTGTTTGGGGAATAAGTTATGTCCAGAAGCAAGTAAGTAAGTTAAAATAGCTATAAATTGTTCTGGTTTCCAAGTTTACACAAAGACAATATTTTATGATGATGTATGATACTGATTATTTGGAGCTTCAAATGACACCTCCAACCTCCACCCCAAGTAGCGGATTTTTGTCTGGACAACGCGGTGAGCACAGATAAGCTCACTGTAAAGCTCCTGTCAAAGAATCTCATGGTTTCAAAAAATTTTGCAAAACAATGAAGCAAATCGTTATTTCCTATTAGACTAGTTAAAATTTTGATATATTTAAATGCAGTTGGAATTAATTTTTTCCTTTGTATTTACAGTGAAAAGAGTAAGATACTTTTTTAAATTTCATAGATAAACTGATAATTTAGACCACCGAAGAGAAAGCATAATCTATATAAAATTTCACTACCTATAAATACCAACTTATGTGTTCACTTTTTATTTATGAATAATAAGTGTGTGTTCATTTAGTAAATGTCATTTAAGTAACTTTAACAGATATGCAGTTACATAACCTTGTCAAAATGTGTTCATATACTGTTAAACTCCTAGTAAATTCTTAATTCCTAGCTATGTTTTAGTTGGTGAATTAACAGCCTATTTTAGCCAGCCTAGTAATTCTAGATTAGTGCCTCAAAGTAATTACTGTCACCTTTTGAAGAAACACCGATTCTTTGTCCTGGTACAGAGGCTGATGCGTCTTTATGAAGAGGTGCTGTTCTGATGGCATACTGATCAGAGATGAAAGGGTTCAGGAAAATGAACACAATTTGTTGCCTATTAGAGTTCAAGTATGAATTTGGAAGGAAAATTTGGCATTTAAAAATATTTGCATCAGGCTTATATTCTTAGAAGATGAATTTTTAAAAGATAGGGAAAAGAACCATCAAATTCCCAGTTGCTTAACCCTCTTCCCCAACCTCTCCTTCAAAACATCCTGCTCTGAGCCGGTCTCAGGGAGCAACAGTGCTTTTAGTGAAAAGGGCGAGAAGGGGAGGCCACAACGCACAAGGCTAAAATTGGCCTTTCCCATAAAATGAGGGGCTTCTGAGAAAGTGGGAGTTTTCCTTCCAGTAATAGTGACTGCATTGGGAAGCATTCAGCCTCTGCTCAGACCCCGTGGCAGCCCCTGTTCTGTCTTTAGCCTTCAGGTTTCGACTACACGCTCTCCTTCCCTCGCCCTTCTCCTTATCTCTCTTTCTCACCTTGAGCTCCTTACTATCCTGTCCTCCTTCCACCAGGGGCTGCTTCTCAGCCAGGTGCTCATCAGTCCCAGCGTCTCCAGAGGTCTGACTTGATCTCCCAGGCCTCCAATTGGCTGTATAAAGGATTGATGTGAAGTCTAAATATAAAAATTAGTATGGCATCTTTGGCACATAATAGGCCCTCAAAAAGTGAGATCTCTCCCTTCCATTGACTTTCTCTTTGTCCTGGGGAAAACTCAGTGGAAAACCAGTTAGTTTTAGGGCTGTCATAACAAAATGCCACAGACTGATGACTTAAAGAACAGAAATGTATTCAAATTGTCTTCAGATTATGCTGTCAAAGTCAAGGAGGCAGTGGTGATAAATTTGATTTCTTTGTAGGGTCCCTCTCCTTGACGTGTGAATAAATGACTGTCTTCTCCCTGTGCTTTCCTCTGTACCTCTCTGTGCCTTGATTTCTTCTTCAAGTCACTCCAGCCACATTGGGCAAGGCCCCATCCCCATGTCTTCATTCTAATTTAATGGCCCCATCTCCAAATGCCTCCATACTGAAGTACTGGAGGTTAGGACATCAGCATAGATGTGGGGGTTGGGGGTGAAACTCCATCCATTATCACCCAACCATTCTGCCTCTGCCCAAGAAAAATCCTATCTTACTCTTCTGCTACTGGCTCTGGGGGGAAAGGGCAGCACTCTTGGGGGCTGGCCAGGCTCTCATGCCTACCCCTAGGAAACTGAACCTCAAGTGTCCAGCACCACCACCCCTGCCTAAGGCATCAGACTGGGAGCTGTGGTGCAAGAGTCACTCAGAAACCAGTGCACAGAGACAACTCACCCTGCCTGGGGCGGCTGGGAAGTGAAGGAGGGCTCGCTCTGGAGTAGCAGTCACAGAACAAAAAGAAGGAGCAGGGCAGCAAGCAGCAAGGAGCTTCTCCTGCTGCAGTTCTTCTCTGAAACTGCTTGAGACCTGGGTCTCTTGCTTCCCACTTCTGCTCACTGGACACTATCTCTCTCAGGAACCCGTGGGCAGCCTCATTCTCTTTGTTGATCTGAGCTCCAGGGGAGGCCCTTGCCTTGGCCTGCTCCTGGCCTTCATGTTGACATTAATAGAGCTCCATTCTGAAGTCAGAGTCCCCCTTCCACCAGCTCTCAGCCCTGCTTGCCATACTGTGGTCACAAGATTAGGGAAAGCCAATCCTCTGAACAATCTTCCTGTCTTCCTTACCACTATTTTCCTAATGATCACATGCATCTGGAGGGAGGAGAAGTGAAAAATTATGTGGCCTTGCTGCACCTGTTTTCCTAGCTGTCCTTTTACTCAGCCATTACCCAGCAGGCCCCTTCCTCTCAATGACACATCCGCCCCTGCACTCCAGGCTGGGCACACTCCCTACTCTTCAGGAGCACCCAAGTCTCTTCGAGGTAGTGTCCCTGGGCTTGCGTGTGAAGGGCATCTCCACCATACTTATCCTGCTTCTCTCTGGGTTGTAGTTAACAGTGTTCTGCTGACATTAAATTTTCAAAACAAGTTTAGTTCTTGACACAAAAGGACGTACAAGAGATCATTTATTCTTCATATCATTCCCCCTTTCTCAGGGAAGAAATGAGTCACTCCCATCTCTGGCCCTATTTTCTGCCTCTGTTCTAACTTTGACAGATGATTCTTACTCCACCAGGGTCAGCACAGTTCCAGGCACACTTCACCCTCATACAGATGGCAATCTTGTTAATGAAACAAATGTAACTTATGCCAGCTCCACCATGAGACAAATGGAGCTCAGATCAGGGTTACAGACACCTGAAAATTAAGTTTCCAGCTGTGCATAAGGCCCATTACCCCTCAAAACTGGCCCAAAATTCTTGGGTGCTCACTGGAATCTGACCATTAGGTCCTTTGTTATGAGTCTCTGGTTCGTGTGAAAAAATAACTTTCAGTAATTATGCAATAGATTTATAGGATACATCCGTTATTTAAAATATTTAAACTAATCTGTACATTTCATAGTAGGTATTATTTCCTTCTAATAGTGATGGGAACATGAAATATGTAACTTTTTCAAGAGCTAAACTTTGCCATGAGCTAAAATTTGAACCAGTTAGTTCTGTGACCCTGCAGGCTATGTCTACTGCCACTCTGCACTTGATAACAAGAAAAGTGTTTCCAGCGATGGCTAGTTCTTTTCACATGGGATTGTGTGTGCCTGGCCCTTTCTTGGAAGAATGAAGGACTGGGAAGAGACTCAAAAGAAGATTTAAATGTAGCATAGAAAGGCCAAACAAACAGGTGAAAACTAGGAAGGAAGCATGCTTTATATTGCACCACCACCAGTGCTTCAGTGAGCTCCAGAGGGTCCTGCTCTCTGCTCTGCTGTACTAGTGCTTCTATTACTCCGCACTTATCTGAAGACCCTCGAGAGTCAGTGGTTCACACTGGGTACCATCTCTAGGGGATATTTGATATGCATGAGGGCACTTTTGGTTGATCCTACTGGCCTCCAGTGGAAGGAGTTCAAGAATGTTGAAAATTGCCAGTGTATGGAGTGGTCCTATAGTATTGAATCCACTTGACCACCATCCATCCCTACAGTGTCCTTTGCAAAACTCTGTCATCTCTTGTGGGTTCCATGATCACCCAAACTACTCTCTCTGTCCTTGTGTCTCTGCCTGTTGGCCCTTCTCTTGAGACAGTTTCCTTTTGGGGTGCTATGTCTTTCTTGTAATGACTCAAATACAGAAAGCCCTCCTTTCTTTGAATCATGAAGAAAGATCTCCTCCTCTCTGTTCCTCCTTAGTGAACATTTATTCTTTAAAATGTTCTCTGGACCATTCAAGACCTTCAGGCTGTCAGTGACTGAGGATAAGCCATCCAGTGCTCATGATCATTTCTTCCTGTCAGATCTGTTTAACCAGTTTATAAGCCCTCTAAGAAGAGCTTCTGTTAGGTACAGAGCCCAGTGCTTTTCCCATGCACAAATAATGGTGAAATAATGAGGGTTGTAATCAGAATTGTGATTTGGGTAAGTGGAGCGTGCTATGCTTTCCAAACACTTGTATTTCATAATGTATTGAACAATAATGGGAGGGACATGGATCTCATGATCCAGACGTTCTGTTTGGGTGCATTTCTGTTAGTAACTGGAGAGACGCACTCTCACCCAGCACCGAACCTGCCTGTCATGCTGCATGTGTGTGTGACAGAGCAGAGAACACTTGAGCAGTGTATGTGTCAGGGCATTTGAGGTTAAAGTTTGGTGAATTCTTGAGAAAAAAATCTGGTTTATATTTTTAAAAAACCACTGAAAAGTCTTTGGAAAAGAATCTGGGAAACTGAACAACTTCTAAAGAATATGATTTCAGAAAGTAAAGTGCACATGGATCAGGGACTGTGACTCCACATGTGTTTCCTAATATAGAATATCTGAAAATGGATTTAAATGTGACATAAATGACAAATCTAAGTATTCTTTTAACTAGAGAAGGGAAAACATGCTGACATCTGTGCATGTTGGTCATGTCCACATACAGTACTCAGGCATAGGTTAAAGAGAAACCAAACACAGTACTCTGAGTGCTTGTTTAGAAGAATGTTGAAGAATAATTAGGGATATCCAGTCAATGAACATTTATGGGATTGAAGGGAATAATATGTATTGTCCCTGGAGATAAGTATGATGTATAGAAAAATTTTAGGAACATCATACGATTTTTGAACTATAATCTCATTTCTGAAAAAAACCTTTATCACTGCATGCTAATCATAGAGTCAGTGGTCAGTATTTCTCTGAGGATTGAAATAGTTCATTTCCCAGTTTGTTTGTAGTCAGCCTAGACAAGACACAAAACACACAATGGAAAATATGACTTCATAGTACAATAAAGAACAAAGAGCCATAGATGTCTAGAGGGATGTGTGTTAACCAAGACAGCCTAAACTCTTGAAGGAACATTGAGTTTCTCAGTACACAGAGGATTCATAACATTTATGTAAACTTACAGAATAAGTAGACCCTAAGAAGTTATAAACTCAGGGAAATCCAAGATTTTGAAATAAGATATAATTTTTCACCTATGGTTTATCATACACTGTTAGGTACTAAACATAGTGACTTTTAGGTACATATTTCCATGTATGTTTCACGGAAAAATAAATTTCATGTGTCCATCACCACAAGAACAGAAAAGAATATGCAACATTCCACCTGCCTAAACATTTAACCTTACTGCACACTTTTCCTCGTTTCTCCAGCTTTCATTCTTTCATTAGTATGTGTTTTCTGTGTATAATAATTCCATTGCTCATGGGGAGTTGGTGTGTGTACATAATACATCTGCATTTCTTACATCTCCTCTTCTCCCCTCTTTGCCCACTCCTTCCATCTCTTGGTGCTCTTCCCTTTTGCACAAGATCTAGCTCCAATTTCTTATTATTCACTTTTCATCCTGATCTGTGTTTATATTTGGGGCTGTTCAGGTTTGATAATTTCTTTTTATGTTCAAGTTCACTGCTTCTTTACTCTGTCATCTTCATTCTGCTTTTAGGACCATCCTGCTAATATCTAAAGCTCAATTTTATATTTTTTACATGTTTCTTGTTTATGGCATCTAGTTTTCTGTTGTGGATTACTAGTTTCATATTTGTTTCCTGTGTTTTCACCTTTCTGTGGGCACAGGTTAACTAACTGATTTCACTTCTTATAATTTGTAGCATATGGGTCCTGGCAAGGTTGATATTTATTAATTGTATTTTCCTTTATGTATTGTTTAGCTTCCCCTTTCTCTTTGTAAAATGAGCCATTTTGGATCACATTGGGCTTATTTTGAAGATTATGTTACTAGATTCCAGATCCCGATACAGCCCTCTGAGAGTATGTCCAGAGGTAGAATTGGCTATTTGAGCAGTCAATTCATCCAGCTCGACTCACACATCGAGCCCTGCCTCTTCTGCTGTTGACTGAGGTTCCAATGCCAGCTCAAACCCACTGTGCTGTTGCCCAGCTGGCATGCTAGGTGACAGTCTCTGCAAGAGCAGAGTTTTCAAAGCATTCTGTTTGGGTCAGTTTCACATATGTTCAAGATGAATCCAGGGTAGATATGCAGCTTTGAAAGAGCACTTTCTTGAGCTTCTTGTTCTCTATAATTTCTCACACTCCAGCTCCCCTGTGTCCCCATTCCTAGCCCTATGCCTAGAAAGCAAGAGTATTAATCTCCCACACTATCCATTCTATAGCCGTAATGTTACTAAATCCTTGCAAGTGCATCCAACTCCAAGGAAATGTGGTGAGAAGAAAAAGAAGAAAAAAACATAGTGCATAGTCCTGTACCTTTTTCAGACCTCAGAGGCACCTTATCCCAACATCTCTGGCCATAAGACAGATTCTTTTCAAATTCCAGGTGACTCCATTGTCATTGCCAATGCTACTATTGCTCCCGCGGACTGTGCCTTCAAGATGGAGGTTAACCTTCAGGCAGAACCCAGAGCAAAGCCAAAAAGCAGGGAATATCCTCACTCCACCCCCTTCCTCCTCACAAGGTTTCTCTTTTCCCCATCCTGCAAGCAAACATAGAGTTTATCTTATAGCTTCCTTTTGTTGACATCTACTTTACAGCTTCAGTATTCTTGCCTCTCTGAATTTAAGACAGGAATGTAGGAGGAAAAAAGCAGTAAACTGGCATTATATTGTTCTTTCTTCAGGTTTTCACTTCCTCGTTAGTTTGCTTGTTATCATTTGTTTTTCTGAATCCTAAAATAAACTCTTTATGCATTTTGTCGAGTTGTAATGAGTGGGATGGATAGAATATGGTGTGTGTTAGGTAAATGGTGATGTCCCCATAAAGAACACAGTCAGCCTGAATGTGGCAGTTCTGGGCAGGACCTGCTGGAGTAACTGCAAAGGAGAGTCCAAGTCCCATTTATTGAGTTGACTATTTATGGATAGGTTGGCAGGTGGATGTTGGGATTGAATTAGGAGTTGAGGTGATGAGGGGTGTGAGATTGGAGGAGTAAGAATGGACATGGTTATAGCAACAGAGCTGTAACCTAGCAGGTCGAGTGGGTGTGTCATGTCCTATCTAGGACAGCAGGCATTGTTCCTGTGCTGGGACATGGGGCTGTAGGATATAGGAATAGGCTGTAATTGTTCTCAGAGCTCAAAAACTTGTGTGACTGGGGACAAATGGGAATGAGACCTATCACTGAGCTTGAGCCATCTTGACTGTGATGGCAAAACATACACAGAATTTAAAATAATTAGAGGACCGAGGATATAGAACAGTGACATGAACATCTGCCTGGCAAGTGCAAGACCCTGAGTTCAATTCCCAGTAAATACTACTACTAATAATAATGATGATGATGATGATGACAGTAAAGTAGATAAAATATTCCTTTTATTATTATCACCAGAGAATTATTATTAGCTATTATTTTAAACACTGTCATTGAACAGACACCACCACTGCGCTGCCCTTGTAAAACCATAGACCTAGGGAAATCGAGCCATGAAAATATAGAAAGTGGGACAATATCATCAGTTTTTGCATCATGAGTTATTGAAGAGTTTCGCTGTCCATAAAAGCATAGGCATGGAATTAATGGTGACTAGTAAAATAAATTTATTGAGATCAGGGAGAATATAAGATTTACTAATTTATTCATTTAGCAACTATATTTTTTATATAACTTTATGCTTCAGATACAGAAATATTATCTGCTGTTAATAGATCTTTAGTGTGATAAGAGAAAGAGAGAGATAAATAACCAGTCCATTTCAATACAATGTAATACATGCTAACTTTTAAAAACGGTGAGGATGAGGGATGGATGTTGTTCCAGGGAACCTACAAAAATTAAGCGAAGATTTCTTAGAAGAGGTGAAATGTAAGATGTGACCTGAAAGGGAAAGAAGAAAACCTGAGGGGACATTCCCAGGTGATTGTGTGAGCAAAACTAGGGACAAAGAATACAGCAACGTCCTATGAGAGTTATAAATTGTTCAGTGAAACCTGAGCCAAATTTAGAAAACTATAAAGGAAACATGACAAAGAAATAAAAGAAAATCAGATCATAATGGGCCATATAAGAACTTATGTTGAGTTTGATCTGGTTTGGATATTGTATTAGTCAGTTTTCTCATTGCTGAGAAGCAGTAGCCAATATCTACCACCCAGAGGAGAAGACATTTAATTTGTTCCTGATTTCAGTCTATGCTTACCTGACTCCAAGGCAGAGATACAATGGTAGAAGTGCATAGCACAGCAAGTCTCCTTAGCTCATGGTGGTTGGGGAGCAGAGCAGGGAACAGCAGAGAGAGGGATGTACAAAGACCAACCATATATAATGCCAACAGCCACACCTCTATGATGCATTCAGACACACTTAGGAGTATGCTCTACTAATCTGGTAGGAATTTCTTAATCAAATGAAGTTAATGTGTCAAGATTAATGGTTGCAATACAATTCATCTCTTTCACATCTAAACACATCTCCTTAAGCTATATAAATAAAGACAATACCAAGTTCCTAATTCCACCTAAGATAAAATAATTATGCCATGTACAAACAGAAGTTGAATAATCCCTTCCCAAATCTCAACATTTCCAGAGTTTTTCCAAATTCCAAGTGTCTTCTGAGACTCAAGGCAAGGTCTTAGTTGTGAAGCTCTGTAAAAATAAAAAAACGAGCTACATAATAACAAGGCATAGTGACACAGGGTAAACATTACTATTCCAAAAGGGATGAATAGGAAGATAGAAAAGAATCAGACCAAAGAAAGACCAAAACCCAGCAGTGCAAAGATCTAACCCTTTCACTTCCTGTGAGGCATCTAGGGCACTTGATGGAGAGACATGTATCATAGGCCCTGGGCTGTCCATATATTCTCTGTTGCGTGTCTCCACTCTAAGGCTGAAGCTTTCCTCCTTAGCAGATATTCCATATTCCTGGTATCTCCAACATCTTGGGATAACCACTGCACCTTTAGTTTTATTTCCATAGCTTCATGCACTGCCTTCTCACAGGTTTGTTGCCTGTCCCTCCAGGCCTTTGAAATTTGGATGGGAGCCTTGCTGATCCCACAACTCTTGCATTTTTCATGACTGTAAAATCATCATCACCCAGGTAATACCAAACTCTACTGTGAGTGGAAATAATGGTCAGGTTCCCTCGGACCATGGCTGCAGCAACCACTGATTGCTTAGATTGTTGAGCACAGTGAAATGAATCCAGGATATCAATTTCCTAGGAAGTCCTGGGTAGTGATTCCAGAGACCTTCTTTGCAAATAAAAGGTTTATACTTTTGCAAACTTGGTGGGCTCTTAACAATTTCTGACATGTTTTCAAGGCATCTTTCTTCTTATCCCTGTACAAAGTACTTTTTTTCTATATAATGGAACTAATATCTTTGGTACTCATATCTCTTTTAGACTGAACTTTACAAATGTATCCTTTTGAGGCACAATTGAAGTTTTTCAACAATTTGTGCTGCACTGTTTTACTCCAATTCTCATTATATGTCTGGCTGAAAGCCACAGTCTCAATGTTGGTCTGTCTTAAAATTCTCCCATCAGACTAATTAGTACACCACCCTAAATTTAAATCTCTGCAAAGTCTCAGAACATTGGCAAAATATAAACAAATTTACTGCTAGAGTGCAACACTATGGCCTCTAAGTCCAACTAGTTGAGGAATTCTTCTTTCAGCTGAAATGTTTTGACATTCACCATTGCTGTCTGCATTCCTGTCAGCATTCTGGTCTTCTGAGCTCCAATAATAATCACCCATCAGGCTCTGCATACTGTACTCTAGACTTCTCTAGACTGAATCTCCAGCCCTTCCAAACTCCTCCTGAAAACTAGCTCCAAACACTTCTAAAGCACATGGCCAGCTGTTGTCACAGCTTCTTTTCTGTAGTACTTATATTCTGTATTAGTCAGGTTTTGGTACCTGAATAACAATACCCAATACCTACAACTCAAAGGAAGAGAGGTTTGATTTTCCCCTAGTTTCATTCTATGACCAGCTGTATCCAAGGCAGATACATAATGGTGGAAGGGCTTGGCTAAGCAAAGCGTCTTACTACATGGTAGCCAAGAAACACAGCAGGGAAATGGCACTAGAGATGAATGGACAATGGACCATATTTAATGACAAAGACCATATATCCATGACCTACACACACATACCTAAGAGAATGCCTCCTAATCTACTAGGCATTTCTTAGTCCAATGAAATTGATATGTCAGGATTAATGGTCACAGATTTTAATGCCTACTTAATAGGATTGATTTTTGGAAAAAAGAAATAAAAGCTCCTTTAAAAAAGTTCTGTAAGTTAGAATGTTTATCAGGTTACTCGAAGAGTTCTTAGAGTATAAGGTGGAACATGCTGAAATGATGAGAAGATAGATTCAGGACATCTCAGAAATTGTTAAGAGCCCATGCAAGTTGCAAATTGGAAAAAAAGGAAATATTATAGAAGTAGAATGCATAATTCTTGGTAATGCATTGGGTTTTGGGGTGAGGGAGTGTGGAGTGAGACTCTTGGATATTTGGTTTGAACTATAGGATCAGTAAAGGTGGAATTGACAAATTAAATAAAATTTGAAAACGAGATTTTAAGAGGAAAATCAAGATTATATATTGAACAGACTGAAATTGGAATGTTTATGAAGCAAGTGTTCATGTTACGTTAGCCATTATGTATACGAATCTGGGTACAGAGGTGAGAAATAGTCAATGAATACATTTATGAGTTAACTCTCAGATACCTGAAAGTTCAAAACCCCAGAATAAATGATGTTTCTTGAGGACAAATAAAACAATGAGAAAAATAAAAAGAATGCTTAAAACTTATTTCTGAAGAATCTCAATACCTAGAAGTTGGACACAAAAGAAGCCAGCAAAGGAGATTTTGAAGAAGTAACTGGTAAGGCAAATAACAATTAAGAGATTGTGACCTAGAAGTCAAGAGAAGATCATTTAAATAAACTAGTTGTCACCCTTGCAAATTGTTGCTATGTCTACTAAGAAAATACTAAAATGTGTGTGATGAATTTGAAAACTTGGTGGTCCTTGGGTGACCTTGGTATGGGTAGGTTCAGTGGAGAGGTGTGAACAGAAGCTAGATTGGACTGTTTGAAGCACAAATATAAGGTGCAAAATTTGAGATAACACATTTGAACAATCATTTGGAGAAACTTGGCTGTGAAAAGAGTCTGTGAAATACAGGGTCAGTGGAAAACATTGGTGTTGAATCAGACAGTTAAGAGGTGAGAGATGAATGCCCTTGGAATGATCCAGTACAGCAAAACTTGGTGATGAGGTAAGAGAAAGTGAAGGTAACTGGTGGAGTGAAGTCCCTGAAAAGGTGACAAGAGAAGGAATGTATAGAACAAAAGGAGAAAACGGTTTTTTGACATGAAAAATGGCAACCAGTTCTGCCAAATAGCCAGCATACATGGGAATAGAAGGGCATGAGGATGTTTTTCCATCAAAGATCACAATGACAGGTTAAAATGTCTGAAGTTTATCAAAAGGGATGTCATAAGCAAAAATAAAGCTGAAAAATGTTGGGCCAATAGATTTGAAACCTCAGTGCAGTAAAATACTTGTTCCTATCAGTCAATGAGTAACTATTGTGAAAAGACAGGAAGTTACGATCTAAGTGAGATGCTCAAGTTCATGACTTCAGAGCTGGTGCAGCTTCTGGCAAGTTCCAAGTGTGAATGGGAGTAGGTCACTGAAAAAGGCAAAGTAAAATGTCATGAAGATAGGGATGTTAAGAATGCAACACTTGGGTTTGTGGTAAATTTTATTCTGTATATCAAGATCACTGAGAATAATGGTAGAAATTTGGGTGGAAATGGAGAATTCAAGCCATGAGCAAAGGTGTTTAGTAAATGGGGAGGAATGACCTGGAGGTCAGTAGAGAGCAGAAATCAGATCAAAGAGAGACGGGGTGTGTAATGATTTGAAAGATACGGGACTCAAATCCACATTTAAAAAACATGGAGCGTGCAAGTTCTGTTGGAAAGCAAAGACAGCAAACAACAATAAAATAGGGATGGTGCTTGAAAATCAGTAGTCTCCCCTGGACAGGGGTGCAGGGGCATTTGTTCTCCCAGACTCATCCAAACAACAGGCGTAAGTATCTCTGTGAGAACTGTAAGATGTAAGGAACTGAGAGACATAAGACGTGTGGTAGAGTTTTTAGAGCACAGAATGGGAGGATTTGGGAAGGAGAGGAAAAGTGTGACCCTGGGTAAGATGAATGTAAAATGAACACTGGAATATCAGACAAGGGAAACTGGCAAAAGTGGAGAGATGGAGATTTCCAGATCAGGGGTCAGTGAACTATAGTGCATGGGCCAAATTCAGTCTGCTGCCCTCTTTATTGTATGGCAAAAGATACATACATAAGACCTGAGAGCCAAGATGTTTTGGGCATTTTTGAATATTTGAATATAAATCCAAAGAAAAATACTCTCAATCCTCTTGATCTATAGGATCTGCACCATGAACTCAATTATTTACAATGGAAAACACTTGGAAAAAAAACAAGAAAGAGAAAAGAACACATTTGTATGGAACAAGTATAGACTACTTTTTCTTATCATTTTTTCTAGTCATTTTCTCTAAACAATATAGTTTAACAACTGTTTACATAGCATTTATAGTGTATGAGGCATTTTAAGTAACATTGAGATAATTTCAAATATACAGGAGGACATGCATAGGTTATGTGCAAATACTCTGCCATCTTTTAAAGGTGACTTGAACATTCATGGATTTTGGTGTCCTTGGGAGGTCCTGGAACTAATCCCAACTAGTTACTAAGCACTGACTATACTGTTTTGTAACATATTACAATTGCATGAAGTTGAAATATCAGCATCTATGGAGCAAAGCTTTACTGAAATGCAGTCATTTCTGTATTTTCTGCCTGCTCTGGTGTTATATTGGGAGAATTCAGTAGTCACTACAGAGAGAGACTCTATGGTCTACAAAGCCTAAAATACTATTTGATCTTTTACAAAAATGTTTTTGACCCTTTTCCAGAAAAATTACTCAGTTCAATGCTGGGGTCCTCAAAACAGCAGAGGCTACTATGGTGATATGCAGGCATGCTCTTCCTAAAGGAATCATATGAGTGACGCTGCCTCACTACTCCCACGGGAATGGAGTAGCTTCAAGCATTCATGAAAATACAGTATAGTAATACCTCTATTTATAAGCAATGCGGTTCCCAAACAGAAGCATCAGGCAAAATCTTGTTTCCGCTTGTGAACTTTGCATTGGGTGACAAACACAACCGTAGTTGTCTTCCCCAGAATCAAGGAAGCAATCAAGTTCTTGAAGCAAGAACTTGGTTACTTTTTTTCTCATTGTTGAGACAAAATATCTGACACCCAAAGTGAAACCAAGAAAGGGTTATTTAGCTTAGAGTTTGTTGAGGTTTTAGTCCATACTCAGCTGGCTCCAAGGCAGGGTGGCATGGCTGAGGGGCAGCTGTTCATGGTAACTGCAAGCAACAAGAGCAAAAAGGGCAAAAGAGGAAAATCATGCCACCTTCCCACCCTTGTATTGTATGCTGATTACCTGCCCCTGGGCAGGTGCAGACTCACACCACCAATCCCAGTGCTAGACAATAAACCAATCACAAATGCTAGACTCAACTGCTTTCATGACTGCATGAGGCTTGGGGGGTCCACCCAAACACAGACTATAACAACACCACTGTATTCCTGAGCACATGCTTCTGCTTTACATGAGCAACCAGATAGTTGCATTTAGCAATGTTTTCCATTCTATGCTTTAGCAACTTTTTGAAGTTTTTGTTTGTTATGCAATTTAAACAAACTGTTTATGCTTTCTGACTCTTCCTCTTCCTCTCTCTTCTCTAGTCTCCTCCTTGTACCAGTCCTTCCCTCTACTTTTGCCAACTGCTGACTCTGATGATTGATTCATAAGCTCCTGCCCACCCCTCCACTGCACCATGAAAACTGCCAGTTGAGTCTGATATGTGGCAACTATTCTCCTGAAAGTGAGAGTGAGACCAGAAGTAAAAACTAGCCTTAGACCCATCAGTAAAATTTGTTGATTGTTTCACTTCCCATGTCCCATTTTGGGTGCTGAATGTGTAAAATGTCCTTTGGAGGAATGACCTTTACTGCAATTTAAATGGAGCAACAAAGTACAGGTGGGGATGGAAAGACACAGTACTGTCAGTAGCAGGAGTAACCCCTCCATCCCAAGAAGAAATGAGTGGCAGGAAACTCCCAGGGCACCTGAGTGGCAGCTCAGATATTTGGTTGTTCTCTGCATTTTAGGCCTCAAAGCTCTTGAAACAGATGCTGCCTCTGAGAGCTCCGGATGGTCTGACACCACAGCATGGTGTTGGCCTCTACTGCTGGGCTCAATATGGTCTCACTGGAAGCCACTGGTGTTTGAAACCAGCCCCTGATCACCAGCTTCTGTCTGTGACCCTGAGCTGCTCACTGTGTGAAGTGCTGTTAGTGTTTGCACACCAGAGGTTGCCCCTTCTTCAGTAGGATCCATTTTGTGCTGATGGCAGCACTTCTGTCCCTGCCTGTCCTGGGAAGGTAAAGAGCCTAATCACACTCCCCACAATCATTCCCCTACTAATTACAGATAGACAGAGCTGAATCACCAAGCTGATTCTGCCTCGAAGAAATTGAACCAGATTGATGATGACATAAGAAAGCTCTCTGAGACACTTCTGATTAGGGCACGCTGAATCCTAACTCATCTAGAGGAAGCAGGGACATCAAATACAAGAGCTTTTAATGAAGGATATTTGTGGAGAAAGCCAAGTCTGATTCTTTCCTTATTCACTCCAGACCTAGCTTGATTTTTATTCCCCTTAAGAAATGCAGCAAAAAGTCTTTAACCTTAGGAAACTTGAGAAGTCTCTTTATGTGTCCAGACCTTAACTATAGATGCATATTTTAAAAAGAGAAAATTTGTAAAAAGTAGATGTCCTCTGTGTTCTCATAAGTCAGCAAAGAGAGTTCTGAAAAATCCTTTATGGTAGCTATAATAGCTATCAAAATTATAGTCAGCTAGTATGGTCATTTAGTCTTTTACCTTATAATCAATTGGTTCCTTCTATGTTAAATGCTGCTGTAGATATTACAGATCTGGAACAAAGAAAAGATTCACTTCTCTCTTGGAAATAAGAGTCTGCAACAATGCAATGTGATTCGGGAATGACTAGATATAAAACAGCAGGAAGTAACTGGGTCAAGAAGAGTTGTAAAGGTACTGGGGTTCGAGCCTGGGTTCCCGGCACAAAGCTATCCAAAGGTTGCAGAGACACTGGAAGCAGCCAAGATGGTGACAGATTGCAGACTAGAGGAGGAAGGGCTCAAAGGCATAGGTACATAAACCATCCAGTTTCTAGGAAGTGTAGGTGTGGGAGAAAAGAGTTGGTCATAAACATATCCAGAGAGGCAAACAAAAGCCATTGCATAGAAAGCCTTTGCACACCATCAAGGAACACTGTGGACTGGAGAAAGAATTTAAGCAGTAGTGAGATTCATTCTCGGTTTTGAAAACTATCTCAACAATAATCAAATAAATAAGAGACATGAAGATCAGTAAGGAGAATATTGTAATAATCCAGACTAGCTAATGAGAGTCTGGATTAAGATAGTAGCAATGGTGAGGGAAAAAAAAATAGTTTGGAAAACTTGAAAGGGAATAGAAACATTGGAATTGGCTGATTGAATATAAGGAGTTAGAGAAAGAAAGCAATCAAATACGACTCTGTTTTGTCTTCTTTAGAAAGGGGAGTCAGCAGCACCTCCAGCAGAGATCAGCACACACAGAGCTGAGAGCAGGGTGATGAATTCAGTCAACGGGGTCTGAAGGATACAGAGATGAGGCCCTCCATTGATTGGCCCGGAGTTCAGGAGCTTCTCCTGCAATGATTATGCAGAGAAAGCTGGTAATCATAAACAGAACTGGTAATTTCCAATTTATCCATGGGAATTAAAAATATAGATTAACTGAGCAGAGGAAATAAAATAGTAAAAGGACTGACCTTACACGAAGCCATGGAGTGCCTCAGTTTACAAAATTCGTTTTATGATACTGGAGGGAGATGGCTGTGTTTGTGTTTGTGTTTGTGTGGGAAAGATGGCTATGGTGCTGTTCATCACTGGATGTGAAGGGTTTGAACAGTAACAAAATTTCACTGAATGCTTTTGTCACAAACCTAATTGGGTCACAAACCCAGGTGTTACTATATTTAAGGGTTGAGTACCACACTTTTGCAGTTTGCATTTCCTAACATTGATTGTTTCCCATGTGTCAATGCATTTGCACAAATTCTCTCAGATTGTAAAACATTGCCCACATTCTATTAACAAGGACATTGAAGCTGAATGACTCACTAAAGGTTACATAATTACCAGGATTTAGAAACACCCCCTTTGCCTTGTTTGAATACCTTACATTCTATCCAGGACCTAGAAGTGCATGTCTGCATGTTAGATTTTACATGAAATGAAAAAGATTATAAGGGGGGGGCAGTAGTAGTGCAACCAATGTGAAAATAAATTAGTTCTTTGTTTCCTTTCCATACACTGTTCTGTATTTTAGATTTCCTGTGTGTAATAGAACCAAAGATTCAACCTATGTGTAATAGAACTAAAAAAGATGAGTGAGGAATTCACAAACAAATGGGCAGCACTCATGTGCACGTTTCAGGTAGTGCAAATTGGTGTAAAGTAGCAATGTTTGTGGATAGCTTCCGAGAACTGTTTGCAAACATATGATTTTTTTCATAGTCAAGGCTACAGTCACATATGACAAATCCAAAGGTTTTCAGTCCTGCTTCATTTTCTCTGTGCTCCCAAATGATGCTATTCCTATAGACTTCTTGTTTTCCTGTGGATATTTCTGTCTGGATTCTCTAGCTATTCCCCAACATATAGAGGCTGGTATGTATCATCTCTGTGTTGACTGGAAACACACAGACGATTTTTCTCTCTGTGGTACTGATAGTACCTTGTAGTTTCCTCTCACTCTGATTAAATGTATTCCCTAAATTATCTGAAGTATGGACTGAACCCCATCTCAAATTTTTGGCTCTGTGCCTTCTCCAAGTGATCACCTTGTCTTTGAGTTTTGGCTTGGTGTAGCCACCGATAAATGGATTTGTTCAAGAAAGCATGCCTTCTGCTCTGAATCAGAGAGTAATACTGCTTGCAAAGGGGAACCCGTGCCTCTGCCTTGCTGTGTGCACAAAAGGCCTCCAGTTGGTTCATCACCCGGTGGACACCAGCTCATAGTTGCTGGCAAAGCCTTTCAACCTGCACCTTGGTGGGAAAAGGCACCTGCCTTTAAATAAAAAGAGGAATTCCCCAGATCTGTGTGAGCAGTCTTCAAAGGGATTATTCATAAGTTACTTCACTTCTCATCCTCCACAAAATATTTAATAAGACACACATATGGCTGTGTTTTAGCCCTGCAGTTCTTCCTTTTTTCCTCTGTATTTTGAGGACTTTCATTTTTCCCAAGGAGTGGGTGTTAATGTAATTTGATTGGTGCTGAACTATCGCTGAGTGTAACCCAAAGGACTATAGCAAAATGAACATTAATCCTGCACCTGAGGTTGCTTCACATCTGTTTTTAGAAAGCCGTAGAGTCAAAGAAGATCCTTTGTGAAAGTGGATATGTGCATGCTTGCACACACACACACACACACACACACACAATTTCCTGAGGTTTCAAACCCAAGGGTTATAGTTCATGACCCTTGTAATAAAAACCTTTGCTGAAGCATGTCTTCCTAAATCGACTCTAAAAGCAGGCCTGCTCCCCATGACTGTTGAAAACTGGGTAGTTAAGGTGATTGCTAACGTAAGCCTCATTTTCAAACTTGGAATTTCCTTAAATTAATCTGGGAAAACAATTGCCAAGCATTTCAGTTCTTCCCATTTCTCAACACTCAGGACTGGCTTACGTCTCTAGAGATATAGAAGAAGGGAACATGAACACCAAGAATCTGGGATGACATGACTCTGTGCAGTTCTATATTTATCCCCTATCAATGTCTTTCAGATCAAATTGGCTGAGTTTACAAATCAAAAGCTGATTTATTTATTTATTTGTTATTTATTTTTTAGCAGCCATCAGCTGCTCTACTACAAATATCCAGGTTCGAGACATCAAGCTGTGAACCCCAAGCCTCCAGCTGTGCGTGCTTGATTTGATGTCATCGCCCATAATAGAAGGTCTGAGTGCAGCGTGAGCTGTTAGGGCGAGCAAGGCCCCACAGCATGAGAGCCTCAGCTTCCAGGGCCAGGCAGGTTTCACAGCCCTGAAGCTAGGGTCATGTCGCAAAGGGAAGAGGTCCACCTGGGACAGGCACAGGCCTTGGAGTACGTAGGCTTCATTTTCCATATGCTTGCACTTGGCAAATAAATAAGGGCTAAGGGTGTAGCTCAGTTTGAAGGCCCTAGATTCAATCCCCAATGCTATCTTTTAATGGGAAGCTAATTAATATTCTCAGAAAAATTCCCAGTTAAAAATATTAAGAGAATTTTTTTCCTTCATATGTTTTTCCTACATATGTTAATATGTCATATGTATATATATATTCATACATACTTAAACATTTACATATATTCAATTCCAGTGATCACATGACTTTTGATCTATGCTAGCATCTATGCTAAGTGTTTTGCTGAGATGCACACACAATTCATAGTTGGCATTAGTTTGGATAATATTTTTCATCAGATCTATATTTATTGCATTAAGGTGGAATCAAGCTGACAGGTTAATCTAAAAACTCTCAGTTTGCACTCCTTTCTTAAACAGAGGGTCTAGTGAACACTGACATGCTTGTAGGAACATTAGCTTATGTACAGAACACAGAGAGACCCAAGCCCTGACGAGATGGAGGAGCTTAGTAACAACCGATTCTTGTCTATCTGAAGGGAAAAGATTCAAAGAGAGGTGATGAGCTGAATTTCCTCTGTATAAGAAAAGTACATATCACATAGAAGGCTGAGAGTGGCACACAGGAAGTAACATAGGATGTCACTACATGTAAACTTTGAGACATTACCTCCTGGTAACCAATCAGTTTGAGGAAGTTTCCTTATAGGATTGAAGTCAACCCTTTAGAACAAATCATCCTGTCTCATTTCCCTGTGACGGTCTGTATATTTGATTTCAACAGAAATGTTTTCAACTCTTCAGAACTGAACCTCAGTTTACAATAGGCAAAAGCAGGTTGGTGATGTCTAGAAATTTTTCTATTAAAGATATCTTTTAAATTTGCCCATTCGTGGAGACATGATCAGATTCTTCTGCCAGCTATGCTGTCTATGTCTAAAGAAAGGTTAACTATGCATGCTTGGATGTGGGTCTGTGATATATTTGTAGCCTTATATTCTTAGTTGTGAAATTAGAGATATTCCTCAAGCCCTCAGCAGATCTTGTCTGGAATATCCAAGAATACTTACTTTTTTTTTTATTAACAAGAGAAATGATCCTGAGAAATTGTATTTCTTGTAAGTCAAATCCTATTTTAAATGAAAGTAGTAAAGCTTTCTAATTAAAGGATATATGATGAATCCTTTGTAAAGTTTATTATTACTAGGTTCCTACTACCAACAGAGAGATCTTATTATGCCTTCATTTCTGAGTTGAGATTTTCCTGTAACAAGGATTTTGTATTATAAAATGTGCTCAAACTTACTTCAAACTCCAGGAGAAATAATGATCGCAATAGCTGTCATTTGTTGAGGGCTTACTATGTTCTCTTTATGCTTCTTTACTCATGTAGTACTCATGATAATCCTATCAAGCCGTAGGTGTTCCCATTTTGCAAAAAAGGACTGTGAAGCCCAGAAAAGGGAGTTCTCAGCTAGTGCAGTCTACAGGTCATAAAATGTGGGTCTTGGAACTCTGGGCTGCCCACACAGCAGCCAGGGAAAGTGGAGGTTATCATATGCAACATCTTTTCAACCATGTTGCCGCATCTTCAGGAGCCACGTGTAGATCCTGCAGCATTAATATCACGCTGTAGGAAAGCGTTTCAATGTTGAGAGTTTCATCCTACTTCAGCAGCCATTGGTCTATGCACTGCAGGTGCACCCTGCCTGTCCCCAGGTGTGTCCAGCCTAGCAGCACAAGGACTACATCAGTGTCATGTCACTGCAGCCTTGTTTGAAGGGGACCAGTCTGTGCACTTGGGCTTCCAGGACTGCACTGAGTTTTCAGGTGGTGTGAGACAATGAAAGTCTTTCCCAGCCACCAGCAGACACTGACACTGGGCCCACAGCAGCGACTCTCTGGAAGCTTTCATGAAATCGTCTTTAGTTTTCAGCCCTGCCAACTTTCTTCATCAGAACATGAAACCAGTCTCTTAAGCTTGCAAGAATTGGTGCTCAGGAATAGGGCTGCTGCTGCCGCCAAGTTGGTCTTCTGTGCTCGTCTGTCTCCCAGAATCTGAACAAAACTATGCCTTCCTCTCATCTATATACCACGGCACACGCAAGCCTCAGACATCGTGATGGCACTGTCAGGGATGCCAGCTGCGCTGCCCTGCAGACAGCTGTGCCTGAAGCCCAATCTGAGTCGGCTAGGGACACTCTGAGCTGACTGAGAGGAAAAACAGAATCAGGGGCCAGAGTGCTGGTCCAGTCCTGGACTGGTACTGCTGAATGCAAATTTTGAGATGAACTCTAAAAAAATTACTAGCATTTTCAAATTTTGTTTTCAGGTTTTTTTTTCAGTTTCTGAGGTCCATTGATTTTATCTCTGCTGGAATATATGCCATAAAAGTAGCAAAAAGACATCTGTGTCCTCTCTTCTCTAGTAGCTACAGCTGTTCTCTGACAAGTTTATTCCTGGGTACTATAAAAATAATAATCGTGGCTATTATTATTTTCAGTTTTAAAGATTTTTAACACCCAATCTATACACTCAAACTTTGGGTGTGCTTTATCCTTTGATTCTGAACCACTGAGCTCACACCTGTGGGCAATATAAGCCTCTTACATGGATTTGGGAACAGGCGTGTGGTCACCGTCCCACTCTGTGATTTTGCTGCTTTGGCTGTTGTATCCCACTCATTGAAATAGCTAAACTCCTAAAAGGTTGGCTGTCAAACAAATCTATGTTAAATAAATCATACTTCCTCATTGTTCTACATTTTAAAATTAAGCGTACAGGTCGTGGAGGAAATGATTGAACCCAGTACTAAACATGAACTATGTTAAAAACTCAATATAGCTTTTGAAATCTCATATTTAAGGAAAATATTTTCTGTTGGAACAGTAATAGTGATGATAGACTTTGAAAGCAAGGTAATGTAAATATTATGCTACGGACAGTTATAAAATGACATGGTCTTAGAACAAGAGGACTTGTGAGTGATGTGAAGTCCTTGACTTTTAAATTGAATTCACTGTGTTGGGCTAGGACTATCCAACAATGATTTAATTAAGGAGGATTTGACAAGTTTCAAATTAATTAAACTAGTTTCTCAGGTTCCTTACCTGCCAAAGGTATCTAGGACTTAGTTCCTATTGTCTAAAAAGTTCTCCCAAAGAGCAGAGTGTGTCAAAGTAAACAACTATTAGAAAACACAATGGCAGTTAAACAGTGGTCTTGGGCATCAAGACACCTGCTCTGCCTGTCACTGACCTGGACTGTGACCATGGACTTTGCTAGGCACATACTTCGTCATGAAAAAGAAGGAAGGGAGCTAAATCACTGCTTTCTAAACTGGACTACACATGAGCCTCCCCTGATAAGAAGAGGAAAAGCACCTTGTCCCAGGCGAGTCTGATTTAGCAGGAATGAGTGTGACCTAGAAATCTGTATTTTAAAAATCCATTCTAGGGGATTCTACTGCCACAGGATTGTGTCCTAAAATAGCAGCTATGGAATTATGTAACCATTAATGTCCCTTTAAGCCTTTTAGCTCATTCTTTTATGATTTTAAAGACTGTGTGAACTCAATGTTTATCAAGGGTGCTGGCCACCCCAAGGAATGGAGAGCTAGAGATAAGAGAGGACGTGTTCTTGTCCCAGGGCAGCATAGCAAGGAACAAAGAGCTACGTGCCTCCAAACTACCTCGGTTTATTGTCACACAGTTCTGAAAGTATGAAATTGAGATATTAGTTGGCCCTTGCTTTGGCTGACAAGTGTACAAGAGAGCTTTCTCTTGCTCTTGTAACTGCTGGTGCTTACAAGAAGCTCTGGTCACTCCCTAGCTTACAGTTGCATCTTTCTCTCCTCACATGGCCATCTTTTTCCTTGTCTGTGTTCCTTTTTGTGAGTTACCAGTCAATTGGATTAAAGCCCACCCTAACACTGTATATTGCCCAGATTATTTTGTCAAGCATATTTTTCCAAAAATGCATTCACATTTTGAGGTACTGATGGCTGGGATTTAAACATATTTTTGAAGGGAACAAAATTCCTCCCAAATTAGGGACATTTCAGAAGTGATTTAGAAATTAAAATATAAATACTATTTGCTTAGGTAGGTAGAAAGAACACAGCTTTGTAGATTACAAAAGCAATCTGTGAAGAATGGAACAATCATGTTTGTCCAAATTGAAAAAATGTGAGTTGTGGTAGCATCCATGGTTGTGATAATGATGTTGATGGTAGTTAACATCACTGAGCACTTATCCTGTGCCTGCTGCATCATAGTACAGTCCGTCTATTGTACTTCAAAGTAACACATGAAGTATGCAATATTATTCAGAGTTCTGTAGGTTAAGAAATGGGGGCACAGAGGAGTTATGTAACTTTTCTCATTATGAAGCTAGAAGGCAAATTAGCTTTGTCTGATCCCATATTTTTGCTCTTTGTAATGATGATGTGTTCCCTTCCTCACAGCACTAATGTAAGATGAGTTTGGGTAAGGAGATTGGTGATGCTTTGCAGAGGACTTTAACAATAAGGCAATGGGAAGTTACAGAAAACACGGAGACACTTTAGTGTCTGAAGAGGTTTGACATGGGGAAGGTGATATTTTAAGAAGATGAGTGGCCTTTCTACCCAAGGATGCACTTTCTTTAGAAGAGGACAAATCAGAGTTATAAATAAGAAGCTATTGACTGTGAAGAGTTTCTTTTCGTTGGATTCTATCATGCAGTCTGCCTCTTCCCACTGGTGTCTCTTAAGAATCCTGTAGCTCTTAAAAAGTGTACTCCATTGAGCTGTTCTTTTTTCCCCCTTCAACATTCTTTTTAAATTCTTCATACCAGTGATAAAACATTGATTAATTTGTATCTGGAGTACAAATGCTGTTAGATGAAAGTTTTTCTTGATTCTTTAATTCTAAAAAATCCACATTTCCACTTTAGCGGGCTTTGTTTGTTTTAAGCAATACATCCTGGAGCCTCATCTCTGGCGATACAAAATTTAGTTTTTTGTGTGTACAGTGATCATCTTTCTTTCTGGTTTTGCCACATAGAGGAAAATGTGTATCAAAGGAAAGGTGAAAATAATGACAATAAAGCTGAAATTTATGGAACATTTCTATATATACAAATAGCTTTTCATGTTTCCTAATTTATTCAGAAAGTAGGGGTATAATACCTGGTGGGGGATGACTGCATTGTGGTTTCTCTATCATTCTACACTTGGTCTAGGAAACATAATGTCTCATTGGTTTTTCCAGGATGACTTGACTGCATATCCCCTCTTCCTGATAATAGAAAACTGGATAAGTAAAGACTCTATGCTTCTCCCTAATCTTAAACCTTACTCAATTTCCTTCCTTACAGAATATATATCATCTGGTAGGAGACAATAAAATTATACATCTATTCATACACCTGTTTCCCTGTTGAAAGCAAGAAGAGTTCATGACTTTGATTACCCTAACGTGACATTTGTGCGCTGAATTTTGGCCTATGACTATAATTCTCACAAAATTCTTCTTCTCCCTTTTTCTCCTCAGAGCAAGTTCATCAAATATTAGTCCCCATAAATCTCAGTGTGGTCAACAACAGCATGTGTGGGTGGTAGAATTAAAAACAATGCATAGACCTGAGCCAGAGAGGGGAGCAGGAAAGCAGGGGAACCCTGCATCTTTTTGTTTCTCCAATTTGGTAGTGTGCCACACAGTCCCCAGAGACACAAGGCTCACCATCTACTTCCACAACCTGGAGCACAATCCAGAACAGCTGTCCAGAGCTAATTTATTTCCTAGTGCTGCAGCACTGTTAATTTATAAATTACACTGGTTATTCGAGCTATTATTAATTTCAGATGGTGTAGGGCAAGTCTAATTAAAATATGACACCAATTGCCACAGATATGTACTAAGGACTACCATTTAAAATTAATGGGAATATTAAGTGTGACACTGGTCTCTGAGATGTTTTGCACAGTAATTATAGCATTCTAGCACAGAAAGATCTGACAAATGTAGGCCTGTGGTTGGTAGCAAATAAACAATGATAATATAAGAGCAACCACAATTTCTTTACTTGCAACTGTTCTTACTCCTTCCACCAAGAGTTTTTTTTCTTTTTTCATGAAGCCATATGTGGAACAATAATAATAAGAGCTAATAAGAATTGCAAGGTTCTTTCAGGTTGGAAATATGAATCTATATTGGTTCATATCGATGATCATCTGCATTTTACACACTATTTTCTAGGTATGAACTTGCTTCTGCTGTTTTTTTTTAATAACTGTAACATCTCTTTCTTATTTTTTATAATAGTTATGTGCTGTTCTCTTTTCCCTTTCATTAGGTGACAGAGAAAAGACGATCTTCATAGGTGACAAGTGTAGGTCCCCTGTGGTGAGAGGAAGTGCTCTGGTGAAGGTTACTGCTAGTCAGTGCCACAGACTTATGACCAAGGACAGGGTCAAGTCCAGGGTTGGGCAAGTGGTGGATCCTCTTGACAAGAGTCTTGTTTCATTGATGTTGCCAGTTCTGTTGTCACTGTTTTCAAAAATGATGACCTTAGCACTGTAGTAAAACAATTACAACCATAATTTAACACACCACATAGATCATTTGCTGCATTATATTACTTTTTATAATTATCAGGGTCATGCTTGGGGCCAGTTAAAATGTGGCATTATGAAGTGGTTTTAAAAGCAGGGAAGAAAGGTCCCTTTGATCCAGTTTTGGGACTATTCATGTGAACGTAGCCTCACTCCGCCTGACTCCAGATCTCCAGGGAGATTATAGGATTAATAATTACATCAACAAGTATGCTGAAAATGACGATTTTCACAGTGGTTTATGTGTATATGTGCATGTGCACACATCCACTGATGCATAATTTATAGTTCAAATTAAAAGTATTAACTTTGTAATGCATCTCAAATCTAAGAAAATATTTCTCTACTACTAGGGACAAGCTTATTGTCTAATAATAAGCAGCCATACCCTATTTTTACTTTCCAAAGTGTCCTTTGTTTAGGATGTTGTCATCCTAATTATCCTCACTTAACACAAAATAAGATAGTCCCAGAATGTATGCTTACCCATTAGTCCTTTCCTTTCATCAAAGAAGCTAAGACTCAGGGTAGCTCTGGGACATAACTTTGACATCTGTCTTCTAGACTTTAATGTCTTGCTCTTTCCAGAACTGAATGCTTATATTTAGATGTGAGGTATGCCATCTTGTCAACAGGGGGCCTTCCTATTGTTCATAAAAAATTTGTCACTAGAAAAATTAAGTTTTTGGAGAAATGAGTGACTGTAAGATTTGCAACCATGTCTTCATATTCTTTACTTCTTCTCTGTTATGGCTGAGACATCAGCTCTAGTGTCTCATTGTTAACTTGAATCTTGCAATTAAGAGATCTGACAGGTTAGAAAAAATGATTTCTGCCTATCCAATTGATTGTTTAATCTAAAAAAGTATTACACTGCCTTTGTCGTGTGTTTGTGTGTGTGTGTACTGTGTGCATATGTGAGGGAGAGAGAAAAAGAGAGAGAGGGAGAGACAGAGACAGAGACAGAGAGACAGAGAGAATGCTAGTGCGGCATTTTTAATTGATTCATGCCCAACAAGGCAGTCAGAACCTCTGCATTCAAGATTCTGTCTAAATGCAACCTTGAGATCAGCAAGCAAAGTGCCTAGCTCAGAACCTAGAATTATGTGGCCTGATGAGATCCAGGCTGCATTTAGTGTCAAAATCACTGATCACTTGCTGAGAACCTGTTAGTTCTCTCTGCACTGCACTTGTTTCCGCTGGTCCCATAGGACCAAGGAGAAGCTGGTGGGTAGAGGGGTAGGAGAACCATGGAGGGAGAGTCCTTATAGCTTCTATGAACCTGAATTTACAAGTGGCACAATTCTCTGCAGCTGTAACCATTTGATAATTTGCTATCCAAATTTACACCTTTGGTCTTTTCTTCCCTCCTATCTCATGACACCCTACTGCTTTTTCTGCAGCTGTTGGCTTTGTGAGTGAAGACGAATACTTGGAAATCCAGGGCATTACCCGGGAGCAGTCAGGGGACTATGAGTGCAGTGCCTCCAACGATGTGGCTGCACCTGTGGTACGGAGAGTGAAGGTCACTG
Organism: Dasyprocta punctata; assembly: GCA_004363535.1. Taxonomy (NCBI): domain Eukaryota; kingdom Metazoa; phylum Chordata; class Mammalia; order Rodentia; family Dasyproctidae; genus Dasyprocta; species Dasyprocta punctata. Next base: position 422,392 of record RJWM01000008.1, read on the forward strand.
TGAACTGTAAGTGACTCTCCCACCCCTGCCCTTCACATGCACAAGGCTGGCCTGCTGCTGTGGCCACAAGAGCCAGCTGTGAACTCAGAACAGGGAGTCCATGTCTTCTATGTTCTGCTCTCAGGACCAGCAAGTCAAAAATCTAGTTTGTGATACCTCAAGATGGCACGGAAACACACTGTTTCAAAAAGTAGGCTGAAAATCATTTATTATAATGCCAAAATTGACATACATGGCATTATGATCAAATGGTCAAGATGATCAAATGACATTCACTGCACAATTTATATAAATACATCATCAAAGCCAGTGTTTTCCCATAGTTTACTCCCACGATGTAGTGGGAACCTCCTGCTCTCCAAATGAAATGTCTCCATGGTGGGACCAGCTTCAAGTGCTAGAATAGATGGGGAAATGTACTGGGGATGGAACTCACAACTTCGTGCTGGCAGGTGCTTAGGCCACTGAGCTAAATCCCCGGCACAAAATTATAAATGTTAACATACATGGAATTCAACAGAATTTAAATACAAACACTTATAGATACAGATATTAGAGAATGTAGCCCAAAATTGGTCTTGTCTACTACAGATACAGAATCCAAACTTGGGAAACCATCAGGATGGATCTCTTATTCTCCTTTCTCAGCCATCCAGTTTCTCACTTGCATTGATCCTATGCAGAATTCTAACCTGTTTTTCACTCTTTCTCCTTGCAATCCTTGCTATGTTCATTGACTGAGTTTCTAAAGTTTCTCTGCTGTACACAAGGCAGGACATCATATGACAGACTGGAACCCTAAAACTATCTTAGTGTCAAGAAACCTCTCTTCTGCAACACTTGGGTGGGGTGAATGTAGGGAGGAACATCGTGCAAAGGAGAATTCTCATGGTTTAGTATTTTGGCTTCTGTTCCTATTTGAATATAAGTTGAAATACTTTAAGAAGCAAGGAATTAGGCATAGCAATACTGTCTTTTCAAAATGCTATTATAATTTTAACCTTATTTTGAAAGGGATTTAGGATGGTTCACACTTTATAATGATGAACCTGAAAGTTTAGAAATAGAAGCAAAAGTGTACTAAGGAAAGTAAGTAAAAGCTAGGGAAGAATCAACATATTGAAATATACTGCCAGGTTGCTAGGTACAGGTCCACAATTTACCATTTCACTGGTAAAGCAAAGAAGAAAAACATCATCTGCTTAAGATTTGTGCTGTACATAAGGTAAAAACAAGTTGTTTTCTCAAGAGAAACACTGATTTTCCTGGTACTGAGACACTAGAGAAAATTCTCTTCGGGGTCTCCACAAATCGAGCACTTCAAGATACAGTGAAAAGCACCCCGTACAATATTCCTGCAACAAACTGAACAGCAAGTTTATTGTGGCTGTTTTTTTAATGTCTCTCAAAGCAAATTACTGGAATTTCACAGGTAGTCTAGCAGACTTTGAAAGCATCCAGACCAAGTATGTAGGTTTAGTTTGGTTTGGCTGGATTCAGAGGCCCTTTTCAGAATACTGAAAAGAATGACTGATCTGTATATCCTTCAGACAATTCTCCATGAATATTATTTCTAATAACTGAGTTCTTAAGGGAATTGAATAGGCGAGGTTATATATTTTGGCAAGAACTGGTGGTGCAGAAATTCTATAAGGCTGATTAAAGATGTTGACTGTCCACTCTTGGAATGTAGGGTTGAAACAGGGGCATCATTATATGAAAGTTAAAATGTTAAAACAGGAAATGTGCCCAAAGAGCTGGTCATTCATTCTACTTCTGTGCACAGGAGAACAGAAGTGATGCCAGCTAGGAAGACCTTGCTTTCCTTTAGAATGGCAGTCAAAGTGTTTTCATCCTGTCATAATTTCTGTAGCAATCTGTCAAGGCAAGTCAGCAGAAGTAGGGCAGAGAGCAAAGAGAAAAAAATCCATGAATGAGAGAAGCTTTTTACATGCTAAAGTTCATTTTCAAGTGCTGTGGAACATCTCTCTGCAGATCCACCCTACATTTCAGAAGCTAAGGGTACAGGCGTCCCTGTGGGACAGAAGGGGACGCTGCAGTGTGAAGCTTCAGCAGTTCCCTCAGCAGAATTTCAGTGGTACAAGGATGACAAAAGGTAAGGTCCCCTTCTCTGCTTTCTCCTCCTCCCCACCCCAGAAGGAGAAAACTTCCAGTTCCTGATTCCAGATGTTCGCAAATGAATTTATAAATTCTTCTTTCGAAGTCATCATACCTGTGCAGGGGAAATAATGTGCCAACATAGGCCTTTCCTAAATTAATAAAGTTCAGGGAGGTTTTTAATGACACTGTGCAGAATTACCACTTACCAACTACCATGCCTGAAAGGTAAAATTTTTTTTTTTTTTAGGAATGCAAAAATCACAAAAGAAAGGCCACCAAGAGCATGTAAAGGCCTTTAAATATTTCATAGGCCAGGAAAATAACACGTTCTGCCTGGAGCTATTTTTACCACAGTCAGGGCTGGCATTAAGGCATCCACACTGCTCTGGCCTCTGGGAATCATTCATGAGTCAACTGCAGGTCCCAAGTTCTCACTTCCAGTCCAGGCGCTGTCCTCCCTGGGGTGTGAGAGTCTGTCACCTGGCCTTGCCCCCTCTTTATGCCCAAGTCGCTCTTCCTCTGTAGTGGAAAAGAGTGGGATTGTTCCCTTCCTTCTCACTGTTGCAGCTGTCCTGGGAGTATTTGTGGTGAGTCACTGAAGATGGTCCAGGGGTAATCAAATGACGTGGGGCCAGCCAGACACCGTGGAAATTACTATTATCAAAAAGCTGCTTTCAGGTGGATAAACAACAAATAAATGTGCGTATTTCCATTAAAATGAAGGTGGTCGCTTTGGGGATACAACAAAGCTCTGTGATGCACCTGGGTAGAGGAGAAGGAAGGAGAGATGGAAGCAGAGAAGCCGAGGAAGGGGGACAATAAAGAGGACAACTGGAGAAGAGCAATGAGAAAAACCTCATCCCGAGTGCGCGAAGCGTTGCCTGTCCTTCATAGTCTGTGCCCGATGACTCCTGGCATCTCTGAGTCTGTGAAAGAAGTCGTTTAGTTTTAAAATCCACAGTTTTATCATGGTAAGGAGTAACAGTTTTTAACTTTTCAAGACATGTTCTGGCAGCTTTAGGAAAGTGTGTTGTATTCATCCAGCCCATTTGATTGATGAGAGGCCTGAGGCAGAAAGAGGAAAACAAACTCAAAGAAATAAGAAGAAATTCAGCTGGCTTTTGTCCTTCTTGGAAGAATTCAGAATTCCCTCTCCTTCTCTACTGCCCTGCTTATTGTGCTAAGAAGAAAACAGAGTCATAAAGGTCCAGGATGAGAAGAAAAGGAAGAAACAAACCAACATAAAAAACTGCAGGGTCTGTTCCTGAACCTTCAATTACTTCAGTTAGTGAAAATTAATCGGCTGCATCCTATTATTCTATTTCTTTATGGGAGAAAAATGGAAATAAAATTTAGAGGAAAAGCAAGATCTCAAAGTGTGTGGAGGAAAATGCAGTAAAAATGACCAATGTCAATATAAAGGATAGACATTTCTTGCCCAGAAAGTGTGGTCCTAGGCGGGGCCGCTGTCCGCAGCACCTGGGGGGAGCCCAAAGCTAGCTAGGTCACTGGTGGTTGGGGCAGCTTTGCTTCCTTGCTGAGTTCTGATGGCTGCTCCTTTGCTCCCCTTCCATTGATGCTGACCCATTTTCCACTGGCTGCTCATCTATTAATCCCATGCCAGCATCCTCCAGTGAATGGAGTGACCTTCCATCCTGCTAACCAGCTTGATAGGAACACCTCGGCCTCTGAGTCCTTCATTACAACCAACTAATCTATCTCAATAGGGCCGCCAGGGGACTCCTCCAGGCAAGCTTTTCTCACAGCCATGAGGAGCACAGCCCACCTCCCAGGCTCCACGAGATAAGCAGACTTCAAGGCAAATGGAAGGCATCTCTGTGGCAGAAGCAGGCCGTGTTCTCAAGGCCTTTGGCTTCATCCTAGTACCACTCTGCTGCTACTGGATGTGTTATCCCCCAAAGGCAGAGGGAATGGAATTCTGTGCTGGCTCTGTCCCAGTAGCAGGAACATTAGGTACTAAAAAGTCTACAGTTTCATATAGAAACTGAAGCCTGATAACTGTACGGGATGGGGGCGGTGTTGATGCTTGGAAAAGAGGTAAAGATGTCATCCCAGAGTCGCAAAGTGCTGCACAGCGCTGCTGTCCTTCTACACTGTGTTCAGCTAAAGACTTTTTGGAGTTGTCAAGAAATAATCTGCTCTGGGTAAGTCTCTACCCACTACAGAGCTGACATCTAATTAACAGTTGGGCTCAGATGTGAAGACTTCCTCTCCATCCCAGACAGCAAATGGCATCCATTGGGTGGACAGCCAAGAAGTCTCCAGCTGCTGGTAGGCTGAGCTGTCCTTGGGCAGTACCCTCTAGAGGATAAATGTCTATGTAACAAACTGGAAATGCAAAAGTGGCCTCTGGGCCCACAGGAAGATACAGTACCTCATTCTGTTCTCATATTGCAAGCATTTTAATGAAGTCCATGGATGCAGGCCAGCTCACTGTCCTTAACTTAGAAGCTCGCAGAGGAAAATCTACATAAAAAAAGAGCAAGTCAAGTCCCTCCAACCAACTTTCTGCCTTCCCCAATGACGGTGACAGATGTTGGGTGAGAATTTGCGCCAGAACCTGCCTTTTGCTTTTGATCAAGGTACCATAGGTTTTGGAGATAGATAGAGCCATACTGTAATCTCACAGAGATGAAGCCTTCTGATAATGGCAACGACAATGCAGTTGCCTCTACGCCAAAAATATACTGTGACCCAAGGACAGGCAGGAGTGCTCTTGTCTAACTTCAGAGAAAATCGGTACCCTGAACAACCTTTTATGTTCAACAAAGCATTTGCTCATCACTGTCTTGCTGATTTTCATTTCTGCCTTGAGGATTGGCTTTCTGGCTTTGATGATTCCTACACAAGCCACTAACCTGATGGTCATCTCCTGAGCCTGTTCCATTGTGCATCCACCCTGGCACTGTGGACTTACTGTAAGTCCTGCTCCACACCAGACCTTTTTTGCTCCATCCTATTTCTCTTTCTTATCCCATAGGATCAGCTTCTAGAGAAGGAAACTGAAAGATCAGCTTGAAGTCCGTTCCCTAATAGGATATTTTGTTGTTTTCAAAAGGAACAGAATTGGTCTCAAATTCCTATGTAGATTCACAAATGTAATAGAAATTGCTGCTAACATCTCCTGAAAAGGAGAAAAGCAGCTGCTCCCTCCTTGCCCTCCATACAGTTGCCAGCTGCTTCCCCTTACTCAGTTTGCCTATAGTGGGATCCATGGTATCTTAAGTTATTCAAATTCCATGCCCACATCAATCATCTGTGTGGCATTTCTTTGGCAGCCCCTACAACCTATAGGAGCTGTGTGACACAGTGGCCTGCTGGTGGGGGTGGCGGGATTGGTCAGGAAGACTATCCTGCATCTACAGAGTTCTATTCTTGCGAATCTCTAATTTTTCTCAGATTGATCTCCTGGGATGTCCTCGGAAGCCCTTCAGAGTTCCCTTGATGTGAAAATGAACCCTGACTATTTTCTCCTCTTCACAAGCCAAAACACTATGTCTTATCTATATAATGCCTCAAATGCTTAGGAAGAAATTTTATTACCCAGGTGCTAGAAAAGTGGAGTTTTTTCCCTTAAGTCATTCTTCTCTTGGAAGGTTGAGTTTTTCATAATCAAGGTTATTGGCATCATCATTGTGATCATCATTGCCATCACCTTCTTCATTACCTCTATCATCAGTTTCAAATAACCCCTCCCTTTTGAGCAGTATTATTGCATGAGTAATAGTGCTGTAATGTCACAGCACTGGTACAATATATTTGCTGTGGTTCAACTGGCAGGTTTACAAAGCAAGGATAAAAGGATGCACCTGTCTTCAGAGAACTTCAATGTGATGATAGAGAGGTGAGATCTCCTTCCTACTGCATATCTAGGTATATATACAAAAAAACAGAGAAAAAATTTCACATATCATCATGTGTGAACATATAGGGTTACAGAACAGAGTGAACATTGGTTATGATGATGTCAGGTGTGGTCAGGGGCAAATGGGAAAATCAACAATTCCAGGGTCTACTTCTGTCCTACAAGAGAAACTGACCATCTCTTTTTCTCTCCTTTTGTTTTTGTCTCCTGTTGCAGACTGGTTGAAGGAAAGAAGGGAGTCAAAGTGGAAAACAGACCTTTCCTCTCAAAACTCATCTTTTTCAATGTCTCTGAACATGACTATGGGAACTACACCTGTGTGGCCTCCAACAAATTGGGTCACACCAATGCCAGCATCATGCTATTTGGTGAGACTGTGCCCTGAATGGGCCCTGAGAGTTTTAAGCGGGGACGGGTGCTGGAGGGTTGGAATTGGCAAGGAGAGTCTGGAAGGATGAGTCTCAGACATGAGTCAGGCAGGGGAGAATGAAAAACCAAGGGGAGAGGCAGGGGGATCCATATGTGGAAGTAAATATCAGGAGGAGAGAGAGAAAAATGAAAAGGAGCATCTATTTCATCCTACAATGAGAAAAATCCTAATGCAGATGAAAATTTTGGGATGCCAAAGATGCCATTTTTCTTCCCTTGGGGTTGTCTCCTAATTTGACTTGGGAATAATAATCGGGTAACTGTACCCAGGAAGGAGTATGTACTACTTCAGTACTTTTCTCCCATGGTTAATATAATATATTCCTTCTCCTGAAACTTTCCCCATCCATTGGAATACAAGAAAAAAAAAACTGAATTATATTTTTAAAAAAAGAAACAGACCTGTGGATCATTAATAATATTAGCTACAGTGGGAGAAGTAAGGCAGAAATTGTGGGTTTTCCAAGTTCCCCATTTGGTCAATGGATGTTGTGTGGCTGGATTAAAACATTTGTTCATTCAAACCATCATTTAAAAAGATTCACATAGTCATCCATACATGACTTCTTTAAACATGCACTGAGGGACTAATCATATGAAGGATAGTGCTCAGCCTTCATTCCATGTCTGGCAACTGTGATGGTGCCAGAAACAGGTCCCCAAGCTCTATGGTAGGTCCTCAGATACCCAGTTCTTTTGTTAGTAGATGTCTATGCATAGTAGGGTTTCATTCTGTGAGTGACTCCAAGCACCTGGTAGGAGCTTCAGTTCCTTGATGGATACAGATCCTCCTATAGAACACATGATTAATTCTGGTTGCCTGTTGCACAAACCCCTCAGACCCCACCAAGTTCAGTGTGTCGGGAATGTTTTCAAATTTGTTATCCATAACCTCCATGTTACAAAATTCTCTTTGATTTGATGAGAAGGGGAATAAAACAAATTTGACAGGTAATTGGCAAACATGATTATTTTTATTCTGAGGAATCCTGGACGATCTCATGTCTTTAAGGACTTCACTGTCCACTCTGCCCTGGCACGTGCCCTTGGTGACAGTGTAGGCTGCCCCCTGACATCTCTGCTTCCAAATCACATCCTATTGGTATCCTTCCCAACACATGAATTCCAGCTCAGCTTCATCTGGGGGACCTGGAAGGGGAAGGCTGCCCTGATCTCAGAGTCTGCATCTCAGAAGGAGAGGACTGTGATCAAAGTGATTGATTCATCTAGCATCTCTGGAGCAATGATGTTCATGGGGGCCCTCACACTCATCAGGCCTTTTTTTTTTTTAATAATAATTGCATTTTTGGAACATTTTAGGTATACATAATGATCACATTCATCATAGGGAATTTTTATCTGTATGTGATGCAACTTGATTCCTTTTTTCCTTGTTCCCATCCCCTCCCTTCAACCCCTCTTCTCCTCCTCATTTACTTACAAAAACTTTGTTTCTATTTTTTCCTTCTTTTCTCATCATTTTCTTTTTCTTTTCCATTCTTTCCTTCTCCCCTCTCCCATCCTTATTCCCCCTTCCCATTTGAACATTTTCTTCCTATTTGGTTTATCTGACATCTCTGGGGCAATGATGTTCATGGGTGCCTTATATACTTTTCAGACCTTTTTGGTTTTCTTTCTTTTTTTTTTTTTTGCAGGTGTCTCTCAATATATACAGAGCCCAGATTAGAAAGAAATAGTCCTCCCCCACTTTCTTTTCTTGCAAATCTACAGCTGTCTCACACTTTCCCTTCCGCCCATTCCCAGGCCTGCTCTGCACCCAAGGCAGTCCTCATTTCTTGGAATAGTCTTCCCTTGCTTTGCCCTCTGCCCTGTTCTGATTTGGATGAATACAACAGTTTTGCTATTTTGACGTAATCAGTCTTCTCTAATTCCCCAATCTTTTCCCTTAAACCAGGTGAAATAGTGCAAACTTTTGTAAAAAGTGAAATAGTTGCCATTCAAAACATGAAAAGCAGTGAAGCATGTGTCTCAAAAATGCTTTTTCAGTAGAGTCACATGTGGCCACAATATCTGCTCCCCTTTTTGGCTCCCCTTATTGATAAGCGAGCATTTACCCTTTGGGACATTACTGTCATTGTCAGTTTTCTGGAGTCCAAGAATTTCACATTAAAAAGTGATAATACCTATTCTGTTAAGTTTAGAATAGGGTCAAAGAAAGATGCATGCAGTTCATGTGAGATGTTATTTAATGCAGCTGATCTCAGATCTACGCCATGCTGCATCTCCAAGACAGAGATTAAAGTTTGCAACATCTCCTCATTGAGTCAATCAGAAACCAATTCCACTTTAGTCTCAGTTAAGATCTGTTATCTAAGGAGCCCCTCACAAAAATACTGCTTGGGTGCCATCATTCCATAGAGCTAATCCTGGAAAGGAGTGTTTCTGACCTGTTGGCTCTAACCAAGTTTAGTCTTTACTGTGGCTCCTAAGCTCATTACTGAGGCTCACCATCAATGAAAGCATTAGACAAATATAAATTTATTAGGGAATTCTCCATGTCTCTTTCCATTAAGATTCATCAAGTCGACATGAGCAGACTGTAGAGCAGGTTTACTTTATGTGACTATGTGCAACATTTGTAGTGAATTTCATTTTCCAGTGTCATTGCAAAAAGCCAACTGCATTACCATCATTCTGTGACCAACTTGTGCATAAACTGCACACTCCTTTCCATGTGACATGGACCCTGAAAAGGGAGGAGTCCTGCCTGTATGAAATGCTCATCATGAGCAGTATCTTTGGGGGGATGCTTAAGTCAAAAGGGGCAAGGTGGTCCTTCCCAGGGTGACCCAGCTGATCTTTGGGATTTCACAGCTCTCAGTGAACTTGAGACTTTTGTCCTCATATTCCTGAATCACAGTGGTTGCAGGGGAACCATGTTCCAGTTATGGTGCCATGGGGTCATTCATACATTTCTGACCTTGGTCTTCCAAGGTGATGCATGGGGGTGAGTAAGGGGTGAGACTACGAGAGAAAAATCTCAGGAAAGGGACACTGGGCCTTTGCTATTGAATCAGTGCCTCAGCTCAGCACACACTAGATGTGAATCCATCTGCACTGCAGAACAAATACAGTGGCCAGCTCCCTTCCATCCCAGCCATCCCATCCAAGTGTAGAAACTCAAAGCATTTTGGCATTCGTCTTGCTGCATCTTGTCCTGCCGCCTTTGGTTTTTGTGTCTTCTTTTATTTTTCCATTCTTCCAGAAATGCTTGTGAAAGGCAGTATACAAACTATATATGATAAATATATAGCTACTGTATATAATATATGTGTTTGTTTTCATTTTTCTCTCCTGTATGTCCCTCACCCGACTTAGAACTAAATGAGCCTACAAGCTCAACTTTGTTGCAAGGTCAGTATCCCCCTTGCTTTATGTTTTTTTCCCTCCTCCCCTCAACCCCAGAGCCCCTTTCCCTCCCTGTACCCTTCTGTGCATTACCTGAGAGTCCTATTAGTCAATGGGCTTAGAAGATGGTGGTAGAAGGCTGTTCAAGGAGGTTTTTGCGATTTGGTGAAACATTCAAGGATAGTTCACTTTTCTCTGCTCATTCCTTGGCTATATTGTACTAGGAGGGCTGGGTGGGGGAAGGACAATAAACCATCATTAAAATCTCAAAACCCAGAGATCAGAATGAAGACAAATGTGGAGGAAGTAAATCTGAACTCATGGGAAGGCAACCCCCAACTGAGTGGTTCTCATAACAGGAAACCTGGTGGTCATCCCTCAGCAGCAGACTCAAACACAAGTACATCATGACCCAGACATCCCAGCAATGAATCTGCCCATTTCCAAGGCTCTCTGAAGGGGTGGGGGTGGGAAGGCGTATTGTTCCATGATGACCCCCAGCACATGGTGATCCATGCTGGGCACCGCTGACTTCTAGTTCAGAACCTGACCTCAAGAAGTTGTCTGTTCTTGACAAATTCAATAAAACTTATCTGGACTTCCTCCTCTGTAACATGAAATAGATATGCTTCATCTACCTCCCAGAGTTGTTTCAGCACTCAACAGAAAATACATACTAAAAGGCTTTGAAAACAGGTGCATTAGGAATCTCCAGATATAAACTGAAAGACCAGGCCCCCTGTGGAGCAAATTACAGATTTATTACCTGGTTTTTCAACCCCTTGAAACCCTGTTCCTCTACAAGTCCTGTGCACACCTGACTCCTGCATCACTCGTCACTCTACTCATCCCTTTTGATTTTCTCCAGGTTCGCTATGGCCATGACTAAGTATTGCACTGAGCAGTGGAATAAAACTTCAGCTCTGTGCTGCTGTTCTCCACTTAGGTTGAGGGTAGACCCCAGCAGGAGTCCAGCAAAGGCAGCTAGTGGGTGAAGAGGTTTCCCTCACCTCCCAGCTTTATCTTCCAGCCTCCCTCTTCCTGTCTTACCCCAGTCCCTTCTTGTTTATCTGTTCACATTCTGTTTGTGCCAATATTCCTGAGAGGATGGCAGTCGGACTGGGCGGTGGAGGAGGAGATAGAAAGAAATGAATTATTTGGGAAGCTGTTTGACAGATGAGGAAAAATACTTTTATCATGAAAAGTGTCAGGGCCACATTAGTCACCTTAGTGATGTATAGTACCATGGTGATGAACCACAAATAGGAAAATAACAGAAATAAAAAGGAAAGTCAAGGGATATGTTCAGATTCAACTTGTAATTCAACTTGTATGTGCTGAACCCCTGCAGGAGGCGTATTCACACATCTGAAATAGACAACATTAGAAAAGGAGCTCCCAGAAATGGCATAAGGGAAGTGAGGGCCTACAGGTAGGAGCGCTGATGCCACGCATGTGCTTCCAGAAGTACTTAAGCTGATTCTGACTACGTAGAACCTCACTCTCAGAGGAAAAACAGCCCTGGAATCTCAGATAATGATGTCTAACAAGCTGACACTTACTAAACTTATGCATGACTGAGGGAACAGTGTCATCCCACCCCAACACCATCAGCAGCAAAACCAACCAGAAACCAAAACAAACACACCACTGTACTCGGTGTCCACGCAAGGAACTAGAATCCAGAGACACCAGTCAGTTCCATCTGCTGAGACAAGCCCGGATTGCCTCACCTCTCTATTTTGTAACTGACCAATTTGAGGAAACATGTCTCTATGCCAACTATGTACTGCTACTCCCTGTCTGCATTCAATGCCTCATCCCAGCAAACTCCTTGTTGGATGTGGGGGATGGGTCAAGATGAAGGTGTAGAAGGTGGGCATCAGAATGTTTGACTTCCTGTGGTTATCTGCGCATCTTCTATGTTCTGCACATGTAGGACTATTTTAGAGCAAACAGACCATGCACTTGGGCATGTTTTCCACATTCATCTGTGTTCATTTTCCCCTCCTCTTTTTGTCTCCAATAAAATAGGTAGCTCCCTATTTTCTCAGGGAGTATCTCCAGGTTATGCTCATCTTATCTGAGAAATACAAGAAAGATTTATATGAATGCATGAATTTCCACTGATAGGGAGCCCTTGGCTTTAAGAGATGTTCAAAGCTATTTCACTACCCAATATTGGGAAGGACTAGAAGGATGTTGATAAGGGAATTTCATTCTTTCTCAGCATTTTTACCACCCTTGAAGTATTTCTCTGCCTCCGTTTTTGCAAACACGACAGACTGCGTGTCACCTTCTCGTATTAATATTTGGTGGTGCAGGACACTCGCAGTGATAAATAAGGGCTGAGAGCTGCATCTCCATCACTCACAGGACTTCTGCACAGGCAGCTGTGCCGGGCCGCACTGCAAGCTCAGCGGCTCCATGGGGCACTTTGCCATCTCTGGCTCTTCCTCTTCTGTCTTTTATGCATTCAGACAAATTTGATGGTATGTGAGGACTGGGAAAGGTTGGTTGATTAATGCTTGTGAACCTTAGAGTGACCACTGAGACATTTTATTAAAGAATGGGGGACTAATGTAAACTGGATATCAGAACAGAACAGCTGCAACCCGAGAGATGATCCCTGCGGGGATTGAAGATGGTTAAGTAGGCTCAGGGTTGCCATCTAATTCTAATGGGTCGTCACCCAGACTACCTCAGTCTATTAGAATTAGATGGCAGCCCAGAGCTTACCTGAGTATGTGGATTCACCTATGAGTATTAACTTTTCTGGCAAAAAATCACTTTATGGATTGAGCCAGAGTCACTATTGACAGACTCAGAAACTTAAACAGCTCTTTTTCCTTTCAGTTTTTTTCTTTCTTTTTTCTCTCCCTCTTTCTCCTTACATTCCTTCTAGTTCTTTGTGTCCATTCTTCCTTTCTTCTTCCTTCTCCAGTCCTCCCTTTTTCATGCTCTTGACCACTGTTTCATTCAACTTCCTGATAAAGAAAAATACATGATTCTATCTGTTCTCAATACCCACGATGTGACTCCAAGCCTTGAGCTTATGGCTAGGATTGGCTCTGGCATGGAATTTGCTCTGGAGCACAACCCAACAGAAGCGTGTCAAGTGACACATAGAAGACAGTGCCGGCGTCCCCCATCTCTTCCTGGTGTCAAAGCACAGGGACTGGATGGAGGCAGCATGCTGGGTTTGTAGTACATGTAAAGCCCACCTTGCCTTCATTTTTTCCTTGTGTTACAAGCAAAGATAGAAGGATACTGTGTTTAACCTGAAAGGTTCCAATACTGCTGTCTGGAAAGCCACTGAATAAATTCTAGCTAAGATCTAGGTAGAATGCAAAGTTCTTTTTCACCTTTGTCAATGCTAAATAGACTGATCTTTCATATTGAGTGCATTGGAGATTCAGAGTGGGAAGAAAAGCTAGGTGGGAACAATTAAGCTGGCGTGGTTCTCTGATCTTTTCTGTGCTGAAAATCACTCTGTTATCTGGAGCAGGAACTTGTGCCTTCAATTGATTCCCATTTGCCAGATGGGACCTTCTCTGTGTCCTCCAGCTCAATCTAAACCAGCACCCCCATGTGTTTGGGGGTGAAATTTGTATGATTGCTTTGTCCCTCCAAGTCTCTCTTCAGACTGTCCTGACTTCTTGTAATCCTCTCCTTCTCCTTCCACTCACAAGTTAGTGGTACCCACATGGGCTGATTCATGACAATGGCCTCTGCTTACCTTCTGTTCTGGTTTTAAAGACCAGCCAGTGTCCTGAGGCCTGTCCTTGCTGGTTTAAAGACCAACCAGTGTCCTGAGGCTGTCCACTGCCCCTGTCTCATCTCTGCCACCCTGACTTTCCATTGTGTCTCCTCTCAATAAAAAATAAATAAGCCATAGGCCACCTCTTACATCTTTATATCTTCAGAATGGCTCCTCAGGGTTGGTAATGTCCACTTAAATCAAGCAAAATATCTTATTGCAGGTGCTTTGAAGACTAAATGAAGAGTTTGCATGGTAAGCATTGATCTGACTTTGAACAAAACTCTGTAGTCATGTTTAAGATGGGTTGTATCTAAGTTATCTCGCTGTATGTAAGAACCCTTGGACAAAGAACACAGACTGTTGATGCATTGCTTGCATACAAAAGGCTATAATGCCATTTTCTACCCTTTCTATATGAAAAGTGAGCAACTGTAGAGGCCCTAGCTGCAAAGGAAAGAGATCAAAAATTAAGAGCAGAGAAGGCCTCTGCTATCAGCAGAAAAGGCAGGAAGCACCTAGGGTTGCCTTGATAGGTGATGTTGGTAAAGTCTGGTCACAGAGGGAAGCTGGCAGCACTCGCACTCCATCTCTGCAGGGCAGCCCAGGGAGCATGGCTGGACAGCGAGTGCAGCGCCAGTCAGCCCCCGAGGGATGAGTCTAAAAGTCAGCTTCATATCGCCGGATGCAGATAGTGAAGTATAGTACCAAAAGCTCAGTCTCCTCTGGCCCAGGGGAGCTAATTCACCAGTGCTTCTCAAATGCATAGATAAACACAAGTCAAACTTGAAACCTTCAATCCCACCGTGAACTACTACATCCAGACTGCTTTGGTGTAAGTCAACTTCATACTTAACACATCCAGACTTTAGCAAATCTGGGGACAGTCCAATGACCAGCTCAGAAAATTGTTCCACAAAGAGGTTAAACTCAGTAACTCAGGGGGTTCAATAGTATAGCCACATCTTCTGCCAAACCAGTGGCTATTTTGATTCTACTTCCACCTGACCATTATCAGCACCCTTCTTCAGACTCTAGTTCACTTCCAGCAGCCCCAGAAAGCCAGAGGAGGCTACTACAAGTGCTGGGCTGTGGTCAGCGCAGCAAGAGGCAGGTGCGAGAGGCCTGGGAAAACTCCTGGGACACAAGCGCTAGCTCATTCTTCAAACCGTCTGAGTGCAAAGGGAGTGGCTCTGACTGCTTCTTACCTTAACAGTGGCTTGTTTTTAATTTCTTTTAGAAGTGAAAACTACAGCCCTGACCCCTTGGAAAGGTTGGTATATTTATTTTTCAGGTAGCTGCTGCCTTGGTGGGGACTGGTTCTGTAAAACTCTTCACTTCCTTCCAAGATGCCTTCTTCTCTGAGCTTAGCCCAGGAAGCCAAGAACCCTCCCCTGGCCTTGTCAGTTTAGATTAACCCCTCCCCAAAGACATCCTACCCTCCCAGGGTAGCTTCCACTTGCACAAGGCTAACTCACCTTTGCTGGCAGCACTAATGAGCACCTGTCCATGCCCAGAAGAGATCCATTTCTGGGCAACTCCACGCCACGCCTGATCTCTCTTTGCTCACGGATGCTATCATGCAATGATCTTCTCAGGCCTCAGCCTTGCATGCTGCTCTTTGCATACCCCTCTCTCTTGCTCTGTCTCTAACTTGAAACTGGAAGGGAAATGGGGAGGGGGGAAAGAATGGGAGGAAGGGGGTGGTTCTGGGGTGAGTCACTTGGCTAGGAATAAAATGTGTCTTATTTGAGGCTTTCATTCCTGCCAGATGTTTCCGATGGATAATTGACACTCATCACAGTTCTCTGGGACCCTAAGTGTCCTGGTAATTAGTCTCTTTAGGCCTTCACAGCTCTCTAATGAGATACAGGCAATAAAAGCATCCAGTGTAGAGTGGAGGCATGGCTAGAGGAAGAACAGAGGACTCATCTGTGTGGCTGTGTCTCCGGGCAGATGAGCCGAGCTGTCATTCTGCCCA
The DNA here is from genome assembly GCA_004363535.1 of Dasyprocta punctata. Taxonomy (NCBI): domain Eukaryota; kingdom Metazoa; phylum Chordata; class Mammalia; order Rodentia; family Dasyproctidae; genus Dasyprocta; species Dasyprocta punctata. The sequence goes on from RJWM01000008.1 coordinate 437,938, forward strand.
GCACTGGCCCTAAGGAGGCCTGCGCTTAGGACACTGTGATGCATGCCTGCCTGGGCAGAGCTCCTCCTCTCATTGTGTCTCCTCTGTGGCATTTACTTAGGGCAGGGCGGGCTTCGTGGCTCCACCTTCTCTTTTCTTCACTCTCAAATGCTTGAGTGAAGCAGTCAGCTATAACTTAGTGGAAAGAAAATTGCATCTGGAGACAGGACTCATGGGAAACCAGAAAAGCCACCAACTGGAAAGGAGATGATAATCCTCACCTCCTACGTATGAGCCATCAGGTGTTGTGACAGACACAGCAAGCATTCTGCCAAACTTCTGTGTCCAGTGGCTTTGCTGTTCTGTAGGCATTCACTTGGCACCAGGATTTTCAGTGGTTTTATTGCTTGAACTAGAAAAGGGAGTAGAGGTATCTGAAGTGGGGATGGAGGTAAATCAGAAAACATGGCAGGAAGCTTTCTGTTTTGTTTCTCATTGTTTTGTTTTGTTTTGTTTTTCTCCAAGTATAATATTAAGAGAAAGAAAAACAGAAAGGCAAAGTAAATATGGGCAGGTTAGCATGAGCAATATGCTCTGTGTTTTGGTCAATAAGCATTGATTAGCCACCTGCCATGGGCCAATGAGACCTAGAACTTGTCTTTAACAAGCTAATAGCACCGTGCAGAAAATTCATGATAGACAAAGAGAATTAGAATGCAGGATGGCAACTGTTTGAGCAGTGGGGTGCACATGGTACTGAGAGGGCATACCTGAGCCAGTCAAAAAGGGTTGCCTAGAGGAGATGACTGGGGTGAAACAAGGAATGGGAGCAATGAGATGAGGAGCATTTCAGACAGGCAGAGTGTGTGAGGGTGGGGACGAGAACATGGCTAGAGGATGCTGGTCTGTGTCCATGTGTGGCCATGCACATGCCCATGTTGCACAGAAGAGGGGGACACAGGAATATGGTAGGGAGGAGAGGTGAAGGGGACAGAGAACAGGCAAGTCACTTGGTGTGGTGCACATTCCACCACAAAACCAGACAATTTCGGGCAGCGTTCTAGTATTCAGATTAGCAACAGGAATATCACCCTGCAGTTAACGTAAAAACATATTCGAGGAGCCCCAGTGGTCTCGCTTGAGAGGATGTGCCCAGCCCCCTGCCTCAGGGCTGCCTCTCTTTCTTGCTGCTTCTGTCCAGCTCACCCAGGCCTGGTTTCCAGGCTGTGCTGTGGGACAGACAGGATCATGGGGAGGCTGCTTGTGAAGAGTGCAGGGAGCTCTCCATGGTGTGGTAGAGGCGGGTGTGATTGCAGATGGAGCACAGAAGCCCCTCTTGGGCCTGGGTAGGAGGAGCAAGGAGACACCTTGAGCTTTTTCAGGGCAATGCTACAAGCAAGAGTGTGGTGGTCAGGCTGCTAGCAGTGGTTTCCTGCTCTCTTTAGGAAGTTTTCTGACACTAAGGGTTAGGACCTGTCCCTAGAGCCTTCCTGTGGTGTTTCCTAGCAGAAGCAGAACCACAAAAGGTACAGCAGAACAAGGATGCCAGACAGAGCCTGGCAGAACTGCCTGGCTCTCGTAACAGGCCAGTTCAGGGCCTCATCCAAGCTATGGAATTCTTGACCTGGAAACAAGATGTCCTGCCCTTGTTCACATGGTGACAGAGTCAGGCACCTGCCAGGTGGTACACCTGGCTCGTGCCTCTGTCCCTCCCCATCAGGCCTGAAGGATGAGGGAGCAGGAGAGGAGAGAGCCTCTAAGTACTCTCAGGGTTGGAATTTGACTTCCATCTCTTCTATCGCTAGGCATCTTTTTGGTCATGGCAGGGCAGGGAAGGAAGAGCTCGCTGGGACCAAATAGGGAGTGGGCTTCAAAGCTGTGTGTGGGGGTGTTCAGAAGAGCAGTGGAGATGAAAGGGGAAAAAGCTATGTGATGACAGCTCTGTGTCCTGCTGGGACATTGGGAGCCATGCCAGGTGACTTGCAGGGGTGAAGCAGAATGTGGCCACTGACTCTGTCCAGGGAAGACAGGGAGCCAGGTCCCATGAAGGCCTGCTGGGCCAGGTGGTTCCAAACTTTCTTTGTGCCTTTGCACCCTCAGTCTCAGGCTTGGTGGGAGGGAGCTGGCAGTGTGTCACAGGGGAAAGACATCTTCCGTGGCACAGGGTCAGGGAGGCCTCCTCGCTGGTGACCCCAAGGGAGGGCTGGCATGGATGACAGTGCGTGGAGATGATCAAAGAATTCCTGCAGGTGGTTTTTATAGAAACATAATAGTCAGCTTCTAGGAGACATCACAATTTAGTGACCAATCCTTACTGACAACTGAAATGAGAGGCCTCAGGACTTCCCTGGCTATGCTCCTCTGTCTCTGGTGTCCACAAGGATGCCTTCACTGTTGTGTTACCCAGACGTTCACCCCCATGAAGGGAAGAGAACAGAAGGAACTTACCTGGGCAACTTGCCATGAGCACTTGCGCTGCTGAGAAATTCTAGCCTCAGGAATGCTGTGCCCCTTGGGGCATAGGAGTCCCCATGGCCTGTTGTATGTCACTGCCCCAAAGAGCTAAGAAAGAAATTCACACAGGTAGCCCCCTTGGGTCAGGCTTCATAGGACTAGAAATTCCCTGATTTGATTTCGCTGCAATTTAACCAGAAGTGACTCTGGTGCAGAGCAGCAGCACAAGCAGGATCTGCTCGTATTTCCCATGCTCTGGGAACTCGGGCCAGTGTGACCGCCAGCTTTAAACACCTGTCTGTTAAACTCAAGGCAAGGGAAGATGTCATAGTGGGTGAGAAGGAGTGCTGTTTCCTAGGTTCCTGATTCATCTGGCATCCAATGTAGGTTCTGTTGGAGAATCACAGCTCCATCTGTTATGGGTTCCTTGGTCACAAGAGCCAACATAGCGAAAAAGCTTGTGTTTCAGAGCAGTAAGGGAGCTACTAGGGAGCCTCAGGGCTTCTACCTCTTGTGCTTTGGTTCATCTCAAAAGTCACAGGTTTTGCAGACCAGCTCAATGAGTGCCTTGTAGGGAAATGTACCCTCCATCTTTGCTCCCTACACAGACATGCTCTGAGGCAGGAGCTGCACCCCCATGTCCACATAATCCCTGGTTGTATCCACATCCACACTACAAAAGACTCAGTCCCGCCTCCACTCCCCACGAGGTAGCTCAGGCCTTACAGGCCGTGATGCACTAGCTGCATGCTCTGTTACCTTGTCCAGATGGGGAAGAGGCCAGGCGGTTCGGCGGGAGCACCGCACCAGCCCTGAGATGCAGAGTGGATGCTGTGCCCTCCACAGCAGTGGCAGCAGGCAGACAGATTGCTGAGTCCAACAGGCCCTTGCCTGAACCACAGTCTGAGCAGCTGGAGGGTTATGTGGGTGTTTAAAGCAGTTAGAGCTCAGAGGAGTTCCATGATGATAAGAACAGTGTGGGAGCCTCACTGTGTTGAATCTCTGTGGAGGACATTTATTCATCTTGTACTTAACCCTGAGCAATACCCTGAGCATGTTACACTGCAGCCAAGGAGCAGTGGCCACCAGGACACTCTTGCCCCTGAGCCTCCTGTCTGCTCCTGCAAGGGAAGGCTTCCCATCACGAGATCGCAGCTCCACAAAGCTCATTTCTAGTGCAGGGGCCGAACACCAAGCACCTTGCCTCACCAGGAGACAGGTCTGGTGGCACCACAGCAGACCACACCTGGGGTTCTCTTCCTCCCCACCAGGCAGCTCATGACCAGTGTGTTCTCTCCGCAGGACCAGGCGCTGTCAGTGAAGTGAGCAACGGGGCATCGAGGAGGGCGGGCTGCGTTTGGCTCCTCCCTCTTCTGGTCTTACACCTGCTCCTCAAATTTTGATGTGAGTGCCACTTCCCCCTGGGAAAGCTGCTGCCACTGCATCTACCAACACCACCGCACGGCAACAAGACAGCAACACGAAGACAGAACCCAGCGAAACTCAGAGAATCACAGTCTAAGGGGACAGAAATTCGAGGGAGGGGAACAAAGAATACTTTGGGAAAGAAAAAAAGTTTTAAAAAAAAGGAAATTGAGAAATGGCCTTGCAGATATTTCGGTATCACTGAGTTTTCTTTCTTTCCCCAAATGGGAAGAATGCACACCCGGCTTGGACCCACCCGCAAGCTGCACTGTGTGACCTCTGTCGCCAGGGTGGGCAAGGGCTCAGTCACTCTGCCCCCCGAAGTGCCCACCATGGAACATTCTGGAGTCGGCCACTCCAAATCCCATCAGTCCACAGAGACCAACACAGAGTGGGACATGCGGCCCAGACATGCCACGGCGGGCCCTGGGGTAGAAGGTGCCACCATCGTGTATGTCCTGAAATGTGAATTTGAAACAGAAAGCTAAAGGAAACCAGACAGCCCGACAGCAACAGCAATCCCACAAGCAACAGTCACAAAAGATATTGTTAAACATTTTTTTTCTTTCATTTTACTACATGGACATCATGGATAATAAGGGATTCTGATTCATTATTAATTTTATTAATTATATTTTCTGATATGAGTCTAGAACTTAGTGCAAAAATGAGACAAAACTAAAAACTACACACATGAGAGGGGTGAAGTGTGTTTGTTAAACATTAAAAATGAATAGTGTACTTCTTAACTAGGTTTACAACTGGTGGACCACACACCAGGCCCTAACCGCCTGGTGAGGGTTTGGCATTTCCACCAGAAACACAGTCAGTTTAATCACCATCTCCACCAGCGCAACAGATTTCTCCTTTCTCTGGCATTTCATGCAGACAATACTATGCTATCTATATACTTTTTAGCAATGGAAAGTTGATCTGCACTGTATCTGGGTTTGTTGGCTATGCTTCTTTTGAGACATATATTATACAGTATATATATACATATATTTTTTTTGTTAGAGTTCTAGCCATTTGGTTTCTCAGCAGAGTTCTTCCTCCGACATTACTGCATGCTGTATATGGCGTTAGCTGTGTGTTGACCTTCTAAAAGACGATAGAGTTTACTGGTAATTGTGTAATCAGCTCCTGCCTTTTTATTTTCTTGGGTTATTTACATGTCAGAGACATTTACAAAAAGTGAAAAGAAAAACGACGACGATGACCAGTGATGCTGGGCACAGCATCTTCCCAGGCATGGCTCTCTGTGGCCAAGGCCCTTGCTCGTGTCCTGGCTGGCTGCCCCACGATGCCTCAGGCGTTGACAGACAGCAAGCCTCCGAACCAACTAAACCCTTAGTGACACTTGCTTAAGCCTATTAAGGGAATCCCGGATGCCTTTGTGACCACTGGAGAATTTAATCCACTTGGTTTACTTTATTTAATTTCCCACCTTTGTGTGAGTGTGTATGAAAGAGAAGAAAAATGCCGTTTTTAGGTAAACATGTTTTTCCTCCCCTGAAGTCTGGGAGCCAGAGTGGCCTCGGGGAGGGGTCCTGGATGTGACGAGGGAAAGTGGGATTGGGGAAGGGGAGGGAGGGGTTGTCTCTGACTTGACATTAAAAAGTGTTCCATGTCCCTCTTCACCTGGTGTGCTACCTCATTCCACAGCGGGCGTATGGGCCAGCCCTGCCTGGCTGGGCTTGAAGAACAGGGAGGTGGAAGGGACTGGTGACTGGGAGCAAACCCTGGTGCATGCTTTGGTGACCCACAGAAGAGTCATGGGGCCACCTCTGTCCTCACATGAGGGAAGGGACACAGGGTTCTGGAGGGTCTATACCTCAGTGACTTCAGGAGTTCCTGGCCAGCTGGCTGGCACCCTGCTTGTCTCCCATCACCTAATCTGTTTGTGGGATAAAGGCAAAGTCCTGTGGTAGTTTTTGGCTCTGAATAATTCTTAGAGGCAGTATACCAATCATACACACACGTGTGCACACATGCACGTGCAATAACTGGAAATTCTATGGTGGTTGCTGTTCAGTAATCTCACATAATCTCAAGTATCATCAGCCAGTATCCGGGGACTCTTCCTTCCTTGTCTGTTCTCTGCTCCTCAACCTCACTTCTAGCCATAGAAGAGGAAGGAAAGTATATTTTAATACAAAGTATTACTCAAGTGATTTTAACCTGTCCTGAATGATCCTGGAAACTCAGTAAGCAGCAGAAGATTCACTAGGAGACAGGAATGAAGTCAGAGCCAGGACCTTCAGGACTTAGTGTAAGCGTGTCTCCTGGGGTTGGTTTTCCTGGGAGGGGACAGCAGGTTTTCAAAGGAGCATGCCATTTGCAGCTGCACTAGCATAGCTGAGATGACATTGTTGACTCCATCTTTCTTCAGACCCTCCTGTCCTCCCTCCTCAGGTCCCAAACACTCATATCCTCCCTGCTAGCAGTGTGAGGACAGTCTGGCCAAACCTGGCACATTCTGGAATGGCTATGCAACTGTCAATGGTGAGTAAAATTGAGGAGTAGGTGAGAGTCACAGCTCTGCAAACACTGGCTGAAGGCTTGGCTGTGGATCACAGCATGCAGGAACAGAGTAGGAAAAACACAGGCAGTTTCCATGAACCTGAACTGCGGCCCAGAAAGTGTAAATAAAGTGTGACTGAAGTGTGCCAAGGTACTCACAAAGAGGCATGGCCCTGGCTTGGCTGGGACAAGAAAACACAACACACAATCTCCATTTGAACAGGAGCTTCTTTTCCAAATACATTACTACCAGGTCCATATTAGTGGTAGATATCTACTAATATCTACTCAACTATTGCTAATAGATATTAGTAATCTTGGTGTTGCTAATCGTGCTTAAGAGCACTCTGTTACCACTGTCCCAGGAGTGAATGGTCAGTCAGGCCAACTCTGTAAAATGCACTTAGGAGGAAGAGTCAATTTTTCTTAGAAACCAACCTAAGAGTCCTCTTGCCTTGTGGTTCTGTAGCAATCTGGCTATGCAGGAGTGTATTTTTTGTAAGTCTAACCTCATAGTGCTTCTCAGGTAGGGTCCTATCTGAAGAGGGGTTCCATTTATTTCCCACTACGGTGCCCCATAATCTCCAAACTGCATGGAGGATTATGCACCTGCATTCTTCTGCCTGGTGCCACCCAAATTTAGAATTTAATTCAGTGGAAGAACATTTTGAGAAAAGTTCAGAAGGACAGTTTTCAGACCTACTTATTCTCTAAACAGGAGTTTGGCAAGAGGGTGTTCACTGGAAAGAGGTAAGAAAATCACCTGGAATGGAACCTGTAGTGACTTTTTCTTTGGGTAGGTACAAATGGAAGACATTTGCCATAGACTGTCATGCATTTCAAGTGTCCTGGATCCCTGCAACTCTGAGATAAGCCACTGAACTACTGAGAGTCACCTGTTATCTCTAACATTGGGATGTCCCTTAGGGACACACCATTCAAGAGCAACAGGCTCCTTCTGTCATGCTCTTCCATGTGTACAGAAGGGTGCACAGTTCCTGACCAGGCCCACCAAATTCCACTGCAGGATCTCATTCATGTTCCTTCAACAGGATATCTGCTCCTTTGCAGCCATACAAATGTACAGTATTTCTCCAGCACCCATGGGCCTCTCCATATTCCACACAGTGGGCCCGGATGTCTACCTTGAGGATTTGTGAGAACTTGAGCCAGGACCACCCTCTCATCAATAGGACTTGCAAATGGGGAGCTGTGTTCATGGTTGATGATTGATTTCTTGCTCACACCTCTGCTGTGGATGGTGATGGTGACAGTGATGATGAATGGGAGCCGTTCTTCAAACTGGAGATGATTCAGCACATGGATTCTTTCTAACACTGGATTGACATTTAGCACATCCCATGGGCCTGACCCCATCTTTGCCTCATGCCTCCTGACCCATGATTTCAGAAGGGAAGACAATAGCACTAATCAATGTCAGGAATCTACTGCATGAACTTATTTGATTAAAAAATGTAAAATGTAGATTGAGTAAAGCACCAATAATTTTCTATTATTATAATGGTTAAAGAAATGTGAGGTTCTTGTCACTGAAGGAGAAAAATATATGCAAAAGAAGAGATGTCAAAAGCTGTAGGTCTCTGCTCTTGCAGAACCAAAATACCATTGTGATCCTATGGGCTGCTTGTACAGGAACCTGCCAGTCATTTTTTCAAAAGACAACTTTAAACAACTGAGAATAGTGTTGTCTGATAGAGGAAATAAGCACCATCTTTTTTCAATATATATATATATATATATATATATATATATTTCTTTTTTTAATTTTACACTGAATTCCAGATCTAATATGCTCAGAACTTGCTCACGGGGACTTGATCATACAGTACCGTTTCCTTTATCATTCTATAACCACTCAACCAAGCCAGTCTAGAGTATCCATTCTTTCCTCTCTGTGTTCTTAATTCAAACAGCATTTCCATGAGCATCCAGCTTTATCCACCTCCAACACAGTAAATGCAAATTAATGTCCCCATGATCTGTAATAGCTCTCGGAGTCTTGCCATTTCTCTTGCTCACAACTCCATGGGTTGCCCACCATATCCATGGCATGGGCTTAGAACTGCAAAACTGTTCGTAGCAAATACTCCTTAAATCCTGAGCTCAACTTAAGATCAGTCTTTGCAATTTATGTCTTAGGCTTTGGGGGGATTATCCTTTATGAAGGTGACCTGGTTTGGCTTTAGTTCCTGAATGCTGATTTTTACTCCCATGTAAGTCCCCAAATACTCAGATAACTTCTTTTGGAATATGGTAAAAGAAATGAGTTTATTCCTATATTTGGGGGACTGTTAATATTTCAAAAAGGAATTTGTTTTCTCTACCCATTTATCTAATTATTAAAATTTACTATTTTCCAAGGCAGTTGCACTGTTTCCAGTGAATCTGATTTTGGAATTTTTGAATATCTGTGTTGTATTTAGGATACAGAACTGAGTGGCTAATCCACAGAACTAGGCTCTAATACAGATCTGTCAGTAGCTGGTCAGGTGCCCTCTCTTATCTTTTACATAGACGTTAATGATGGAAGATTGCTAATGTTCTATCTAGCTTTGAAATTCAATAATCGTGTGATTCCAGATTTTATAAATTACAAGCCAAAATCGAGAAATTGTCCTTTTGGATCCATGAAAACTGAAGGTATAAATCTGGCAAACTCTACAACCAATTCATTGTCTTCGTTTCCAGTCCCACAGAGGAGGACAAACATGGTCACAGTTGCCATTTCTGCAGATATTTGCAGTGACTCCTTTAGGGGAACTTGAGCGAGACACTGCTGTGCTCAAAAAGCAGCAATGCTTACTAAAAGTTGGTGGATTCTTCTGCACCAGGAAATTATATTAGCCCCGAGCTGCTCTCTATGACACAGGGAAAACAAGGAAGAATATACTGTAGCACATCCTAAAATCTGGGAGGCAAAAGATATTGGAATTAGGTGAAATTCCCAGAGTTTTACTGAGCAGGAGAGAGAGAGTGCGTGTGTGTGTGTGTGTGTGTGTGTGTGTGTGTGTGTGGTGTTTACTGTAATTATTTAACTGCTTACTTCTTCAAAACAAATGACGCCTGTTATTCCTAAGTTTACTCTTTACAACAGCAAGAAATGGGAAAGGAAAGAGGGGTTTCGGATAAGGTTTTCAATGATGACATCTTATTACTCTGGTAAGTATTGTACTCAAGGACTCAGAAATGTTTGCTTAGTTACATTTGAGATGTTTCTTCCATGTTGGTTCAATTTTAAATTTACTGACTCCTTGTCACATTTTCATCCTGCCACCTGGACTCAGCTTTGTTGGCCAGAACTCTGTGAAGGGCCTGAGGATGTAAGAGACAAAGAAAGCTCAGACTGAGCAAGAGGTGGGAGGATTCATGGGCCCGGTACCTTCTCCCAGGGGCTGGATCAATCTATTCTGAATTTCGCCTTGGATTCTTGGATGAATCAGAAGGATCCATGCAACTGTCCCTCCCACACTGCATGAACGATGGAGGGGGATACTAGGACCAGGGAAGAAAAGCACAGGCCCGGGAGCACACGCATGGGTGAGGGGTCCTCATCTTCTCTTAGAAGGATGAAGGAGTAAGGGAGGAAAGAACAAAAATGCTTTATTGCACCAGCAATTCAACCCTCTTCTAGTGTTCAGAGTTCTCACTCTAGTCCACCACCTGAGAAGGAAGACAGAAAGGAAGTAAGACATGCAGCAATGGTTGCACTCTGTTAATACTTAATACCTTCTCTAGGTATCATTCTTGACACTTAATAAGCAAGAGAAATGGAAATAAAGCCATGGAACAGAAAGAAAGGTCCAGAGAGTTAATAGTTATCATTGAATCTGTAAGGGTGAGAGGGTCTCTATCTTCATGCACTGTGGTCTCTGCACGCAAAAGTGAGACATTGAAGAGCAGAGGTGAGTCCTTGCCTCCTCCTCACTGGTCACAAGACAGGCTCTCTGAAAGCACAGTCAGATTTTTGTATGGAAGGTAGCATGTGGTGATACCACCTGCTAATTTACTTCCACTTTCTTGAAGAACAGGTACAGTAGTGTAGAGAAAATATGAAGCAACCAACCGGAAGGTGAATTCTCATGAAAATACATGCTGTATTGCATGGGCTGCTGTAGGAGATGCTTCTGGCTGCTGCATCCTCCAGATCTCAGTTTCTCTTTTGGTAAAATGAATTTTTCACAAGTTGGTTTCAGGATGTCGTCTGAGATCGGAAATTCTTTGGGTCTTCCTCTTCATTCTTCCTGAGTTCATTGTTCCCTCCCTAAGAAACATCGACATTTACAGCCAAGACAACACCACTGGGTATGGAAAGTTTGGATCTGTGGAGACAGGTAACAGACATCATTAGCCACACTGGTCACACCCCAGTTTTTATGTGATGTGATACACAGATCAAGGAGCCTATGGTTCTCCCACCTCTAGGTGTTAGACTGCTCTTTCAGAATTTTAAGAAAAATGCAGGCTTGCACTTAAGATGAAAAAAAAAAAAATCCCACATAAGAACAAACACACTAAATGCTTCATGTCAATTTAGCAACCCCCTCGTGTTAAAAACCGCCACAGTGAAGTTTCACCCTGGATTTTTTCACAGACTGCTTACGTTTATCAAATATATTTGGCAAAATTTGTCCAATGTGTTTTAATTTGAACTAAATAAACAGCAAATGGACACCCTTCTGAGTCACCCAGAGAGTTCCATATGGATTAGAATTGAAACATTTAGAAATCAAGCCTGCAGTGGTCTGACTATGCGAGCTTTGTGTCATCCCACTTTCTGCTGACTGATTCTTCTCAATAGATGTCCCTAACTCTGACAATCACACTGGTTTTGATAAAAACTCAGTGCATTTGTGCTTTTATTTGTAATAGCTACTGATGTTGATCATCCCTGTCAGCCAAATGGCACATGGCCATTTTCTGAGCCCAAGAAATCAAATCAACACTGCTTTTTCCCTTGTCTGTTAGGACTAAAGAGATCAAGCATTTGATTTACTGAAACCTAATTCACCCAAAACTCCCATGCATTACAGTTCCAGAATAGTTGGTGTTTCATCCTTCTCATGAGTATTTTCTTACTTATGTTCTGGGCACAAATGGCTGGTCCCCCTCTGAGTGTGAAGCATTTTTCCCAATTTTACATATGTGCTGTCAACACTAGAGCAGCACACATGTAAAAGGGTCAGGCAAGCTATTTGCCCAGCCCTGTTCTGAACAAGGAAATCAATATTCTACAGTGTAAGTCAGCAGTCAGAAGTAATCGCCCTCCATCACAACAGCAGTAAATTCATTACAAGGAGTTTGCTACCACTGCTGCCATGGATGACAACACTGCTGTTTTACAAACACCGCAGAGGACCTGGCTTCCTGATCATGTTTGCATTAATCCATGTCCTTTTACCCAGTCACATATAAAGTCACTCTTCTGAACACTGGCACATGAGAAACATCTTTATCAATGTCTCATCCTTCTTTGTCTTTAAGAGTAAAATGAATAATGGATCAAGTGAGACCCATGACATAAGATGACCTGAGCTCCTGAACTCTGGGGATCAAATCAGAATTTGGGGGTAGGAGCAGAGGAGACCCAGCAATATGGATCACATTGGTGAGCTGCCAATGAAAAGTCTTTCTGACAAACTCTCAAACTTAGCTCACTCATGCCGTGTTTGCTGGCATTTTCTACACAGCTCCCATTCTCTCCTCTGCTCTCCCCCATTTCCCTCCCCAAGTCTTTCTCCCTTAGAATCTACGAAGCAAGATATTCAAGAACCAATGTGAAAAAACTGACTCAGTTTTGCAAAGCTGTTTCGTACCACTTCATGTACACTAGACATTTGGAAAGTGCCGTTGTGACTCAGGAGACAGGAGTAACCTGCTTAGGCAAAACCTGGGAAGATGCATCAACTACACTTCAAGTTAGATATACAGGAATCTGAACTAGACATGTACTTATATCTCTTGTCGACTTGTTCAGCTCTCACCACCTGATGAATAACCCAGATTAGCCACCTGAGTAAAACCATTATTCAAAAACCCTTAGATTCCATGACTTCAAAAGTCCTCTGAACACCAGCAATGGGTCATATTGAATTCCAGTAATCCAGTGCATGGTGCTTTCTAGCAGAAGAGGTACTCAGTACAGGCTTATGAAAGTTCTCAGCTCACTTTTCTCATGTCAGGACTTTAAAACATGACTTCGGAACATCAGGACTCCACTGAGAATTGAAAGAGGAATTCAATAGATATGTCTTATTACTGACATTTAAAAACCTATAAAATCTTTCTTCAGCCTAATTATTTTTCTGAATTATTTTGTGTTCTTCCTAGTACGCATGTTCTATGGGGCCACCAAGGACAATTTTAGAAATCAAAGATGCAAGAATTACCATGAATAAGAAGAAAATAATTACATTTGAGATAGGACTGGATAGGAAATGATGTGTATTTACTTCTTTCTCATTATTTATTGAGGGTTTAGTACTTCCAGATGCTGTTCTAAGATGAGGATAAAATGGTGAGCATTTTTTTTAAATGTATTTTCTGTTTGCAACATATTTCCAATTTAACAGATGAAGGTCAATAATTATTACAGAAATGCACATACATGAAATAAATGTGCTATGCAACTTTTTAATAAGAACATATAGTACAAACCATGCACTTGGGTGGCCAGAAATATTTTCTGAGAAAGTGTGATTTGCATGGACCTACTAAGGATAAAGAGAAGTTCACCTACAGGTTAAAGGAAAGAGGGTTGAAGGCCTTGGTATTCACAGATGCAAAGATCTGTGATGATCTCAACAAAGAAAACCCTTGTCTCCAACTTTATTCTCTTTCTATGTATTTTCTCAGATGTTGACAACTTTTGTCAGCTTTTATGTAGAGTTGAACTCAAGCCAGTACAACTGCCATTTATCTTTTATGCACAACCAGGTGCCAGTGAATTTCTTTAAATATAACAGTTCTGTGTATTCTATGTATTGAGCTATCTCAAAATTCAAGGCAGCACGTCTGCATTACTCACTCGAGGAGATACTCATCCAGGTAGACTCTCAAAGGGGAAGACTGTTCAATGTGTGTCTTCTAAATAAATTCTCTGGTAATCATCAAGGGACTGAAGTGTAGCTCAATGTAGCTATGTGCTTAGCCTGTGCAAGATCCTGGGTTCAACCACCAGCACACACAAAAAAAAAAAAAAAAAGCAAACCAAAACATGTGGTGTTTCTGATTTTATCTTCATAAATTATGTCATTAAACTTGGGTCAAACAAACCAATTAAAAAATAAGATTTATTTTTAATATTTTTCCTCCCTCACCATCCACATGCATCTATCATTTATCAAAGAATTGTACCAATTTCCATCTGTATCTCACATGTGTCTAATTCTACTAGACTTTACAGCTGTTTTCACCTGAGACCCATTACTGTTTGAACTATTACACACTATCTTCCTATTCCATGATACACCCTACCTGGCCTCCCTCTTTCCTGATATTTTTCACACAGTACTGGAGACTATTTTTCAAAAAATACGAAACCAGTCATTCTGTGCTCCACTGTAGATGTTCACTAATTTTAATTTAACTAATATTGAAAACTCTCATTGGGGGTAGCTACTTCTCTGACCCTCATTAAAGAGACAACTTAACCATAAGAATCACTCAAAGTCACCAGAGGTAAAGGCAAACCATTAGCTGGGGTCTTCTGGTGAAACCTCAAAGTTAGTCTGCTCCCATTTGTTAAAAGATGGCATTTTCATTCAAATGTAAAGTGCACATTGTTCCACTTAAAAGTTTTACATCAATGGAACGCCTAGTTTATCTGGCAGTATTTTCCCTATGTAAAATAAGGCCATGCATATAACTAGCATCTCTTAGGGTTGATGAAATACAGTATTTGTTGAATGAGTGGGTGTGAATTTGTCAGGGAAGCTACTGTGGCTATATCTACTATAGGTTTTGTGTTCAGAGAATAACACATGCATAATACATTGAGTATGGTGGAAAAAGTCAGTAGACAGGTACACAACTCTACACATTATTACCATGATTCAGTACTCCAATTATGTTTTACCCTACTTAACAACAAAAAGTTAAGTAAAATGGTTTCAGAAAAACTCACCCTCTGCTTAATGTTTCTCGGTAACTTGATCCCTCAAATGTTTCTTCCAGACTCCTTTGGTGAGATGGCCAAGAGCATTAGACTCAATTCTCCCTCCCTCTTAGTGTTTGCATTAGAAGTGCTTCATTTCTGCATTCTAAATGCAGCCCAACGTTTTGTTGTGGTGGTGATGGGGGTGGTGAGGGACCTGACAGATGTCCTTTGCCTTTCTTTTCATGGTGTTTTACTCACTATTCCAAACAATAATTTGGATTGGGCACTTAAGGTTGGCCTTCCTCTCAGTCAGTAAGTGAGAGATATCTGCCTACATGCCCTAGTAATAACAGTAAGAATTTATATTCATCTCTTGCTTTGCTGTTTATAACATACTCTCATATTCTCCATCTCACTGCATCTTATTTACAACTCCCCAGAACTGCGTAAGTGGAGACACAGACTCCAACTCCCTGCATCTTCTTAGTTGTATTTCCCTCTGAAGACAGAGCTTGGAAATGACGACCTCAGATAAGCCTAAAAGCCTAAAATTTATGCAGTATCAAAGAACATACAGAGTCCAGACCCTCAGCAAACTTGGAAGGTACTTCTTGCTGAATAGTAACAAATTTTTAGCTGTGAACCAGATCTGACCAATGTATTCTGTGACATCCTAGCATAGAAAGACCTGGATAGAGAAAATCAGCAGGGCAGGGCCTGGCATCTGGGACCTCTGAGTTTGTGGCATGTGTGAGTAGCACGGTGTATTCACTTGATCCTTGGGCCCTATTTGTAGAGTACCACCTGGATGGCTCTTCTTGGATAAAGAGCAATTACCTCTATTTTTGCTAAACCTGCCCCTGTCTCCATGTACTGATATGTACAGAGCTGGCTAAGTTATTTTCTTTTCCCTTTGATTGGCTCTAAGCAATGTAAATAGGGCTAACTAAAGTACTGATGCATAATCTTTGATGTAAAGTGACAGTCCTGTTTCCTGTCTCAGTGTCTCACTCTAGGTGGTTAAACCCAGTGGGATGACAGAGTCACACAGCTCCAGGGTTGTCATTTGGGTTCCAGCCTCGAGATAAAGCGCTATGACTTTCCAGGGCAGGAAAGGTTTGCACCTTAGAATTAAAACACTAGCCTTCTAAACATTAAATGTCGCCTCACTTGTACTATGCAGATTGGTCTTTTGCATATCCTTCTCTCTGTGTACTGCAGCGGTGCTTTCTCGCCTCCTAGGTAGCTCAGCTCACAGTGCTCACGTAATTCCTGCCATTCTTACAGTTACTCATCCTCTAGCTACTCCCCCTTCACAAATTAATAAAATCTGGTTTAGGCCCTGGGTAGTGGTCTTTGCTCTGTGAAACCTCGTCTGGACCACTTGGCTGCCCTTAACTATAAATATGTCTTAGTGTCGTTATTCTTGCTGTGGGTTGCACTGGAGGTGGTAGATTAAAATTCACCAGGACTCCGATAACGTTTCCATGGGATTACAAATATAAACTTCCCAGACCACAATGAGGAGGAAAAAAAGGGCCTCTATTCCTGTTGACTCATGTGCCCACCTCTGTACATTTAGGGGCACCATTGCCACTGGATTTGCCACAGGAACTTAGCAGTTCAGAGCTTGTCTGCCTCCATGTTAGGGTCTCACATCTCCCAGAAAAGTAAACGCTAAAGTCCACCCACCAACCAAGTCTGTATGTTAGCACTTTCCCAGGAATTCCATGCTAACCCCAGGGCTTTGGAAAGCTCTGGGGCTTTGGAAAATTTCTAGGAATAACCTCTTAACATTTGGGAAGTTACGTTTTTGATTATGCATGCTGCTCATCTCTCACTCCTTCTGCTTTGTGTCTCCCAGTGACTCGAAAGCACTTTCCCGGCTTTCCCCACTGTGAAGATGAACTTTTAAGTGTGATTTCCAGGCGGGCCAGATAATGGGAGAACTGCCTGCATATCCTGAACACCTCCTCTGTGGTTAACCTGGCACTATTAAGCAAGAGCAGATGGCTAAAACCCATCGATACAATGTGGGCACTAGCCCTTTATATTAAATGGAATTAAACAGCTGTAATGCCAGAGGCTTTAAGACCCTCTAGGAGTCACCAACCTCTGGGAGTTTTTACCTTTGATTCCCTTTAAATCCAAGAGGCTCTCCCCTGCTGGCCTCTCCAGAGTTGCTGCTGAGGCTTGGGGAGAAGATGTTATGAAAAGTGGAGGTTGTTGCTAAGCAAAGCAAGTCTCGGGGAGGCAACTGACAGAGAAAAGCAACACCTGGTTAAACTGAAATTGACATGAGAACTGGTCTGGTTTTAGCTGCTTTTGTCAGGGTTGGAGTTCCATCTGCCTCTGATCAGAAAGGCCATAAGCATAGATGATCACAGTCCCTCAGACATGCATTTTCCTAGCAGTGGGGGACACAGCAAGAAATATGGCAAAGCACAAGAGTGAGCAAACTTTATTAGTGTCTTGAGGTCTGAAGGAACTGTGAATATCTTACCAACACCCAGAGCCATGCATCCTCTGCTGAGAAGAGGTGAGCTGGTTGTAGGAAACAGCCCTGCACCTGACCATCCTCATGGTCCCATAGGGTAAAGGTCTTCAGGCTCTGGCACAATGGGGCTTCTGGTGCCAACTGTTCAGGTAGTAATGAAGCAGAGAAGCCTAGAACAGTCAATTAGCAGCTTTGTCTTCCCCTGGGAGGAACTCCTTATACTCCGTAGAGGGCCAAGTGTTGGGATGGTCTAGTTGGGGGACCTTCTCAAGGTCTTTCACCCTCTCACCATCTAGGCACCTTTCTCCTCACAGAAATGATACAAGAAAGATTTATTTTAAAAGACAGCAAATCACACAACCATGCTGAATGGTGTTGTGCAGATCTGAAGGATGGTGTGACATGGCAGGGCATTGGTGGGTCTGCACAGATTCCAGTCCTACAGGGGCAGCACTGGGAAACCTGACTGCACCATGCAACCAGCACGTAGCATGGAGCCTCTTTCTTTGGTCCCCATAAGTCAATCCTCTGACCTGCTCTGCATTCAAGAGTCTGACCTTGGCTCTGGGCTCAACCAGTTCCCTTTACTGTCTGACTCCAGGCTGGCGGCTGGGGCATCTACAGGAGCTACCAAGGGAGACTGCAGAAAATATGGGGAATCACTGCCCAGGTGCCTTTCTCCCAGGCTAAATTCGTCAGCAGTGACTGTTCCTCTCTGAAGGTTTCAGGTCTAATTGGTTTGTTGGCTCCACGGTCACAGATCTAGCCAGAGGCGCATAACCACTCTGTGCCTAATCCTTCAGGTCAAGGGAGAGGCAACTTTCTGCAGCTGCCAGACCTGGGTGTCTTGTCTCCCCTTACCTCAGGGGTTTGAGTTCCACCCACATCGCTGTTCCTGAGCCACCCCCCCACACACACACACACACATGAATTTCTATTGAACAGCCTTTCAGCTATGCTGCCTGATCCTTGCAACACCCCGCTCCTGCCCAGATACACAGGCAGGCTATGGAGACCTCAAGTGGGCACTAAGGGAGGGGTAGTGTGTTGCTGACACATAACAAAGGAATTCAGGGGACAAGCAGTACACAACCATATCAGCATGTTAGTAGCTCTCATCACTGTACTTGTGACACTTTCCTAGGTCCCCTGTCCTCCATGTTAACTGCTCCTGCCTCATTTCTACAATAAAGAAATCAAGGCTCACAAAGGTCAAACGAAATGGCCCAATGAGTGTCCTGTATGCAAAGGTTTTGGGGGCAACATCTAAAAGATTCTTTTAGGATAGTGAATGTCACATGCTATATATAAACCATGCTATCTAAAGGAAATATGTAAGAAACTCTTTCGAAAGGGTCAGAACCCTGACTGCATTTATATGCTTTACCTGTGATGGTTTTCTCCCACCAACTCAATAAATTCAGCTCTCTGCTCCCTGGGAAGAGCAGATGTTTTAGGAGAAATCTTATCTAATTCTTTGTTTTGGTGCAATGTCTAACATGCTTTTGGCATTAAATGAATAACTATTAATAGCTCCTGAACCTTGGGAGGCTCTGTGCTCAGTGCAGTCACTTACTGTTTCATATATGGACAAGATAAGGCAATAGATTTGTTCTGTGTGTAATTGTACATCATTCCTGAAAAAGCATTCCAAGGTCACTTAGCTCCATTCTCTGTCTCTGATCAGCACTGGGCTGGAACTGTGACACTGGTC
The DNA here is from genome assembly GCA_004363535.1 of Dasyprocta punctata. Lineage (NCBI taxonomy): Eukaryota > Metazoa > Chordata > Mammalia > Rodentia > Dasyproctidae > Dasyprocta > Dasyprocta punctata. Next base: position 456,646 of record RJWM01000008.1, read on the forward strand.
CTCAGGTCTCCTGGATGGTGCTGTGTGACCTAAATAGCCCTGGTAGAGAAGCCACTTCTTCCTGAATAAGGTACGTCCCTCCTGCCAGATTCTGTGTGTACTAGTATGCACACGGGGCAAAGAAACCTGCTACAGCAGGGCCATAGATAAGAGATGAAAATGAAAGAAAACCAAGGGAGAATCACAGCCCCAAGCTGAAAGGCAGTAGCTCTCCCTCAGCGGGGACAGCCACGCACCCACGGAGAAGCTGGGTGTTGACTGTTCACTTGTTTCAGGCTCTGTTAGGCATGAAGAGCATAGAAATGAGTATGGCACATGCCCTGCCCACAGACAATCCCCTTAAAAAGGAAAGAAATTGCAAAACTTTACAGTTTTGATATTTATTCCTGTCCATATCCAGAGCAACTCTCTGTATTCTGGTAGCTTGAGATAACTCTGTCACTCTCTACAAGACATTAACTTTCTAGCAGGAGGTTAGAGTTAGCCAGTAACTTTTTGTAATAACTAACAAAATGCTATAGTACCAACAGCATGAGGGTACAGCAAGGTTTAAATGAACCATTACGCAGATGATCTCCACCTTAGAATGGTTTGATTTAAGATTTTTGACTCTGTAAGAGTGAAAAAGCCATAAAGATTCAGTAGAAACTGTACTTTGAATTGTGAATTTTGATCTTTTCCTGGGTTAGTGATATGTAATGAGAGACTCTGCAGGTGTGGGCAGCTGCAGTGAGCCACAGATCCCAGTCATGCAGGTGATCACAAGATCACAGCTGAAACAGCCAGTACTCTACTGGCCAGTGTTACAAAGTCAGGATGTAGGTAGGGTATGTATATTAAGTGCATTTTCTGACTTCGGATCGTTTCAAATTATGGGATAAATTTATCAGTGAATAGCTACACCTTAAATCAGGTAGATCTGTATTTAAAGCACATTAGCCAGGTGCAATCGTACCAACCTGTAATCATAGCACTCTGAGAGGCTGAGGTAGGAAGATCACAAGTTCAAGCTCAGTTTGGGTAACAAAATGACTCAGTGAGACACTGCCTCAAATAACAAATGAAAAAGTTCTGGGATGCATCTCAGTGTGAAGTCCCTGGATTCAATAAGAAACAGAGAGAGAAAGGGAGAGAGAGAGAGAGAAATGAAGGAGGGAGGGAGGGAAGAGAGGAAGGGAGGAAGGGAAGAAGGGAGGAAGGAAGAAAGGAAGGAAGGAAGGAAGGAAGGAAGGAAGGAAGGAAGGAAGGAAGGCAGGCAGGAAGGAAGGCAGGGGCTCCAACAATGTTTGACCTATAATAAGCAATATGTAATTTCACAAAGGAAAAGTACAATTAAAAATTAAAAGAAAAGTTGGGGAAGGAAGATGTCCTTGGGGATCAGCAAAGGACACTGTTATGGTTGATACATTGTGTCAACTTGAGAAGTTTAGAGGCTTAAGGAAGGGACTCAGCAGGGAGCCAGGGTTCTTACTTTGCAAATATCCTCATCCTGTGCAAAGGACTGCAAGGAGATTTTGTGAGTACTACAGGAGCCCTGAAGTGGGGGAGGGGGGTTGACCTGTGTACAATGTAAAGGAGGGAAAGAGAATTCCTCATTTCTCCCTTTTTGCTCTGGCTGCTGCCTTGAAATGTTGCCCCAGTGCCATGCCTTGGAACCAGCTGATTATGGGCTGAAACCTCCAAAAATTGTAAGATAAATAAACCTTTCCTTCCTTCATTTTGGGTGTCAGGCATTTTGTCCCAGCAATGAGAGAAAAGTAAAAGTAACCAAAACAGACACTGAAATGGAGATCTTAAGAAGGAGTCAGGGGCCTGGTGTTGTGACATACACCTGTAATCCCAGCACTTGGTAGGCAGAGGCAGGAGGATTGTTATGAGTTTGAGATCATCCTGAGCTACAAAGTGAGTTCAAGTCCAACTTGAACTGCATAGTGAGACCTTGTCTCTAAAAACCAGCAAAAAAAGAAGAAGATGAAGACGAAGACGAAGATGAAGGAGAAGGAGGAGGAGGAGGAGGAGGAGGAGGAGGAGGAGGAGGAGGAGAAGGAGTCAGGGTTCATGGGGCAGAGATGAGTGAAGGACAGAGACACCAACAAGCAGAGGAGTTGGCATCAGGCAATAAAGGGCTTGTGGGGTTCGCTGGAGTGGAATAAAGAAGACACAGTGACAGATGCAGCTGGGGGGTGTCCTCAGGACAGGCGGCCAGGGCATGAACCAGAGTGCAGTCAACACAGCACAAATGCAAACTGCCCCAAGGAGCGACCCAACCCTTCCTACTAGGTTCCTACTAGGTCTCTAGCCTTCTAGTGGCAGGGGAAATGGTTTGGCTGAGGATTCCCTTACTGTACTGACCATGTGCATGTGCCCTGGAAGGAGAGTCAATCCTATGGTATGTCTTGTTTGAAACAAAGAAGCTGGAAGAGGACCCAGTCCTTGTGGCAGCCACGGATGCCAAAGCAATGCCATTCAGTGGAGAGCAGCCTCTTTGAGTGCGAGGCCATTTAGCAATGCTGGGAGGTCTCCAGTCACAATGTACAGAGTCTTCCCTATTAAAAGTCACCTGGTATGTTAGTCAGATATGCAAAACACATGGGAAAAATGTCAGCTCAGAGAAGAAAAGATTTATGTTGGCTCGATTTCAGAGGATTCGGTCCATGGTGATGGGCTGTTTTGTTTCTAGGTCTGTGGAGAGGCAAAGCATTATGTGAGAAGGACATGGCAGAGGAAAGCTTCTCACCACATGGCAACCAGAAGGCAGAGAAAGGAGCAAGGAGCCATTAAAGGAGCCAGGCACAGCATACAGTCTCCAAGTCATTCTCCTCTGACACACTCCTTTCTTGTTAAATCACACCTGCTAAGTTTCTGTCACTTTCCAACGATGCCTTCTGCTTACATTCTCATCAATGAATGGATGTAACAATGAAGTCAGAGCCCTTATGATTTGTTTGTCTTCTGAAAGTCTTATCTCTGAATCCAGACTTTTGGTTATACTTCTGGTGATTAGAGGCAAAATTTGAGAGATTCTGGTATAGCATCCGTTCACTCAGTGATAAATTTAAAATAAAACCAGAAGCATTTTTACTACCTGTGACAAGCTTCCTAGGTGCTTAGTGGGACATGGATTTACCTTTATCTCCTGGGCGATGGCATACTACATGAGAAGAAAAGGCACACTTTTGGAACTATACCAAGACTGAGATCAGTGCCCCAGAGGGACAGACTATTAGAAATCAGTTACATCCAACAGGGAGCAAGACCTACACAATTTTTTTATGAACTCTTCTAAGTGGTAAAATATTTAAAAATCTGTCCAAAACATCAGTATAGGAAAGGTCATGAAAAACAATGTACAAGTCTGTAACTATGAGCGCCTAGTTTCTAAAACAGTGCAAAACCTTCCTTGAACTAGAAGGGCATCCTGTGCCAGATTACTGACACTGTCAGCCTGTGCCTAGACCTGTCAGGCACACCTCACAGGCCATGTTACCAGCTGTGAAGCCCAGGATGGTGCCCCAACAATACCCACTACTACAGGATATTTTATTAAGTGTAGTGGCAGTGCCTTGAAAAGATCTTAAACTGTGACTTCGCCAAGTCATTTAGAAGCCCCAAGAGTGGCAAGTCCCTGAGGTCATAAGGATGATAATTTGTAACATTACCAGATCCTGCATAAAAGGTCACCTGTGGCCTCAAAAATACCAATGACTCAGTCAGTGTGGCTGAGAGTTTAACAACATGTAGATAGCAGCTGATCAAGAGGAAAGTACAGGAACTAACCTTCCAATTTTCCCCACTAGGAAACAGGAATCAGTGAGTTACCCCATGGGTACTGAGTAATAGTGAAGAAATTGCTGCAGGAGGTGGGGCAGAAGGGAGCACAGGATAATTCTATAAGACCTGAGGACACTAGACAATCCCTCACCTGAAATCACCCTGACAGCCCACAATGGGACCCCAGGGAACAAAGAAAGTTGACTCTGGGGAAGGTCTAGAAGATGCCAGGTCCTGAGTGATGGTAGATGTCAGCAAGAGCCCAGACTTGACGCCTGCCTACTGCCTGGCTCCAGCCTCAGGGTGGGAGCTGATGTGGACGTGAAAGCACCCAACGTCAATCTGTAGGGTAAGACTTTTTCTCCAGTCAGGGCTTCCTGAGTAGATTTAGGTTTACTTTACTCTCAACAGTCTTCTCATAATGATCTCAGTGAAAGAAGTTCAGTCAAGAAAGTACTAAGAAAGTGATAGTCTCCATGAAGCCAAGGGATTTCTAGTCCTTTAAGGGGGTGTCCTCATCACTACTTCCACAGGAGCCAACTCGGGAAGAGGCACCATTTAACTCTTAGCTAGAGATGTCCAGAAAGTCCTAGGCCTGCGAGTGTGAATGTTTTCCATTCTGGCTAAGGTAGGTGTGTTGATTTTCAGTTGCTGCTCTAACAAATTATGATGCACATAGTGACTTCAGACTATACATACTTGTTATTGTACAGTCCTGGAAGTTAGAAGTTCAAAATCAGTTTCCTGGGGGGCTAAATCCATGTGTCAGTAGAGCTGATGATGAAAATTTTCGAAGTTCTGAAAGGCAATTCTTTTCCAGCACCCTGAGGCCACTGCATACCCTTGCTGACAGCCTCATCCTCCCTCAAAACTAGAAGTATAGAACCTTCGCTATGTCTACCTCTGCCTCTGCTTTCTTTATATCCCTCCTCTGACTGACCTTCCTGCCTTTGTATGGGGACCCTTATGATTACATTTACTCAGACAAAAATATACAGAATAGTCTCCAGGTCTCAATGTCACCTGCAAAGGCTATGGAGAAAGTTAGATATGTATATCACAAGTCAGGAATGAGGACACCAAGTACATAAGGGTCATTATTAAGCCTGTCTTAATGGCTTACTTGTGGTAGCACAAAAGGACTCCAGGAATATACACATGATTCTCAAGTACATGTCTCCCTCAAAAGATGGCAATAAACCAAAGGAGTCTAAGTGACAGTCAATCGGACTTCCAGGTAAGGAAGTTCAGAAAAGAGTTTCTTGGAAGTTGTCTTTTTGTGAGAGGAATGGGACCCTGGCAATGTGAAGAAGAGCAGGGACCAACAGAACAGAGGGAAGTGTGTCACAACCTGTGCCAGGCACCGGAGATCAACAGTAATTCATCACTTTGTGCAGGACATGGTTGGAGGCACATTGCATGGCTTTAATTACTATTGTTATCCCAAACTCACTTCCTCCCTGTGAGCCCCAAATGACTGCCAGCCTCAAGTCACAGAGGGCTCGGAAAGGAGTTCTGGGTGGGGACACAGGACAGCAAACGTGGCATTCATACCAGAAAAGCCAGTGATGGGGCAGTAGAACTTCGTCTGGGTGGTTCCCTTTGGAAGGCCAACTGCTAAATCCTCAGCATGATTCACAGTGATTCAGTGAGTGGTGGGTGAGCAATGCACTGCCTAGAAACCCTTCAAAACAAGACCTCTGAAATGCTGTTCATTTTGAATGAAGTAAGAGTGTTAGTTTTTTCACTGAAGCTGTAACAAATTACCATATACAATGACTTAAGAAAAGATACATGCATTATATTTATCATTCTGGAGATCAGAAGCCCCAAATCAGTCTCCCCGAGCTACAGAGAGGTGTCAGCAGCCAAGGCAGCTATGGAGCAGCCCATGCTTGGGAATGGGGCAAAGCCAGACCTAAACCCATTGTCATGTAGGGAGGAAGCAGAACACTCTGAAAACTACTTGTTTCTTCAGATTTGGCCATAAGATCACCAGGGTTTCTTGACTCTGAATTGTGATGGGACCTGTCCCTCTACACACCTCTGAATCCTTCCCCTTCCTTTCTCAGTTGTTGATCCTTAATCCTTTGCACACGAAATGAAGCAGAGTGTGGTACTGTTTGGATGGGTGTCCATGGGATTCAGAGAAGTATTAACAGACTCTGTGGCATTGAAGTGGAAAGCTCAGATGGACTTGAACTCTGCTGGGTAGGAAGAATGGCCATCATCAGAACCAAAGTAGAATTTGAACAGAGAATTCCTGCTCCAGACCAGGTATCCTGGGAAGAAGTGGTGTGGCAGTGTATGCTCTGAGGTCCAGCTCCAGGGATCAGTCATTTAGCATGGTGCTGATATGGTTTGAAGGGAAGAGACTGAGCATGTGGCCCATTATAGTACTGGCAGGGATTTCCACTGGTAAAATTCTATCAGCAACACATATCATATAACCATTGTCATGCTTAGCGGTGACAACTTATAGCAGCCAGAAGGAATGGCAGAAGACCAGTATGTCACACCTGTTTTTCCTCTGCCTACCATTGAAATGAAGAATCATCTGTTCTCCTCCTTTCCATATTGCACTGAGTAAGTTCTTCCATTCTTGGATGATGAGGCATGCCTGGAAGAAACAGACATTGCTTCCTATGAACACGGGTGAGCACGGCATCTGCTGGGCAGCTGAAAAAAGAAAAGAGATGTGCATGCATTTGCGACCAAAACTGATGGGACAAGTCAGGAAGCTTATCACATTTAGACACTCACCTCAACACTGTCACTGATGCAAGGTACCAAATTAACATTAATAGTGGAGCCTCCATTTCCTCTAATTTTGGAGGAGAGGTTGTTATTTAATTTTCTTTCAATAGAAGAGGAAAATAAGGAGGGGAAGAGGGATTGTAGGGGTTAGGGAAATGAGGAAAAAGAAGAATCAAGTTATATCATGTACAGGTACAAATTCCCTATAATGAATGTGAATATTATCTATACCTAAATGTACCAATAAGCTTAACTAATTAAAAAAAAAGAGGTCTAAGGATTATTGCTTAGAAGATGTAAAGTGGGGCAATGGAGCAAATGGATTTAAATATCTTCTCTAACGAAGAGGGTAGGACACTGGGAAATGAAACCTTTGGTTTCAGTTTGTTTTACACTGGTAGTGCCCTTCTCTTTATTTGCACATGTGCTGGCTGCAGACTGGTTGCATCATACCATGCATGACCTTTTCCATGGAATATCTACTGGTGCTGCTCATGAGTTGACATTAATGAATCTTGCAAGGAAGACTGAGCATCATTTGTCTGCATCACTCTCTACCACACACAGCAATATGACAATCTTAGCGATAGCTCTTAACACCAACACCCCAAGCAAATTTGCAAGGGGCATGTTTTCCATAAAGCAGGACCAGGGGAATGCTCAGATGTGTGGTTTTGGATATGAAATGGGCACAGAAGTTAGGAATCTCTGCAGTAGCAATAGGGTCAAAGCATCTCATTGGAGAAGAGATCCAGAGCAGGTGAAAACAATGAATCAATCACCACCAGGTGACCAGCCATGACACACAGTCCAGCCAAAAGGGATTCTGACCACAAAAGTGCTATCTTTCATCTTGGAACCCTCTGTGGCCTGAAGAAGACAGTATTAGTAAAAGGGATAATTTCTAGGCTCTCTGGAGACATGCCCACTGTCCCCACTTCTGTGAGGCAAGTAGTTCTCAACTGTCTGTTCTAATTAGCAATGCCACAATCCATCTTGAGGCATGTCACAAGCAATTTGTTGGTAATAATAAAGCAGCAAATTTTTCCAATGATTTCTTTCTTTATAAATTGAATTAACCTGCTAAGACTTCTTCGGTTGTAACTGAGAGATAGCCAAATTGAATTAGCTTGAACCAGAGGAAGAATACACTGCAAGTTCAATATACCTACAAAAGTGAGGTATAGTTGAACATTCAGAGCTAGAAGCAGAAACCTGATGGCCCTAGGATAGGTGCACTGCCCTACTCTGCATGTTGTGTCCCCTCTTCCCATTGAAGGACTATCTGTCATACATGGCAGAAAACACAGGGACGAAACAGTGTGAAAGTCTCAAGGGTCTTGTAGTTTGTAACACATTCTGAATCTTGGTTTCATGATTTGGTTGAAACATTTCTTAGGAAGAATTGCAGTCAATGTGTCTTGGGTTCTACAGCTCTCACCAGAACAATCAGTTGCAGATAGCACTATTTCCTCCTCTCTACTGAAATCTGTGCTTCCCAGCTAACCAGATATTACTCAGACCAATCCTCTAAATACACAGATGTTGCTCTAGTCCGGTTTTTCACATCTCTTCTTCACCCTTTATATTCTTGACTGGAACTTACAGTCTATCAGCAGAAAATCCCATTTGCATTCTCAACTCCTGTCTCAAAAGTGATTTTCAGTTTATTCTCCTCCTTGAAGACACTATCTCTTCAGCTCCTCTCTTAGATAGGTGCTGCTTTTCTCTCTCCCTGGCTTCCAAACTTCTCTGGTTCTAAAAGTACACTCCTTTCTCGCTGTGACATTTTGCAAAAACTTCTTCTTTCCTCATATATCCACACCTATGAGACTATGTCTTCCTTAATTCAGGCTGTGAGACTACATCTTCCCCCCACCCCTCTTTATTCCCCATGTTCAGCAACACACTGATCGCTTCTCTTGTCCATTGAAGGTTTGAATGTTGCTCTGTTAGTGTTCCCTTTGCTACCAACTTCCATATCTGTGAGGACAACTCATTCACCATCCCGCTGTCTTGTGAGGGGACAGAAGAGGATGTAAAGGACAAAAAGAAAGGAAAAGTTCTGATGTACTACACCACAGGGGGATGAGCATAGTTCACCCTAACCTAGTATATACTTTATGAAGACCTAGAACAGAAGAGTTAAAGAGCTCAAAACACAGACGATAAGGAGAGGGAAATGCTAGTTACTCTGCTGTGACTGCTTTGTGATGTATGCAAGTGTGGAAATATTGTACTGCACCCCCATTAATGTGTGCAAGTATTACATGTTACTTAAAATGTGAATTTAATTTTTGAAAAGAAGAACTCAGGCTGGATTTGACTCATCGATGGTTGTTGTATAGGTAATGTAATGAAGGTATGCATAGATGAGGAATGGCATGTTGGACTCACAGGGATTAGAGACAGCCTTGCCCATTTGAAAAACAAGTCATTTCGATCAGCTATGACACAAAGCAAATGAAAGATACAGATAAGAACACACAAGTGTGAGCTGTGGTGGCCTATGTTTTAACATAAAGTGGTTTGTCTTTTTTCTGTTTGAGGGATGGACTTTGGTGTTTGTTTGTTTGTAACAAGGCACAGTTAAATAGTTCAGCATAGGTGCACATCTTGATGACAATATTTTGCACATTACACAAGAATTTACTTTTAGAGATCTTTCCTCTGTCTGTGTACCCATGAGAATGGGGATTATTATGCATCTTTATATCATCTGTACCTAACACAATGCACACATCATTTCTAGTTGATAAATGTTTACTGATTAAAATAGTAGAGATGTCTTAAGACCAAGTTCATAGAACTATTTGTATGAAAAAAATAGCAATAAACAATTTGCCAACCTACAATTGACAACTCATAGATAACATTTAGCAACCCACCCAGTTTATAACCCCAGCATAGATGTTGTTAACATTTTTTAAGCATTTCTTTAACTTACTTGACAAAATAGAGAACTTTGATTAAACTGTTGGATGCTGAGAAGGTTGTGAATAGGACTAAAGCTCTACAAGACTTTGTTGGTTTATAGTTTGCAGGGTGCTTTTCTGGTACATTACTTTATTAAATCCTCTCCATCAAATCTGAGAGAGGTGAGAGGTAGGTCTTATTATCCTTACAATCAAGAATGTCAGGTAGAGATTTTAAGCCACTTGGCCAAGGTCACCACAAATAAGCAGCAGAGCTGAACTTACATGGGGATCTGTGGTTCTAAGTACAGTGATCCCTGCCTGGCCTCACATTGCTGCAAGATTACAGTGAGGACATCTGACTTTGAAGAGACTGTAGGTAACAAGTGAGGTTGTTATATGGCACAGCTATAAAAAAAACTCAAGGCAGAAGCCATCTGTGCTAATAAGTGTGTGAATTGCCTGCAGAAACGGCAATACTTTTATCTTTTCATGACTTGTGCTGTTGGTCAAACCCTTGTATTATGTCTAGTCTGAATCTTAGTCTTTCAAGAGAGATGTGCAGAAATGTAAAGGGATTCGACCTATTATATCTGATCTATGAAAGAATATTATAGGGGGATTACATTTGCCATCTCCACAGGGGTCATAGCCTCACAGGAAATTAACACATTGCAGCAACACAAATATAGGCTAGACCTAGGAAAAATCGTACAGACTGCAAGAACCATGGCATGGAATATGTTTTCAAAGCAGGATATGAAATCTCTATCACTGCAGATTTCAAGAATAAGAGAAATTCTGTTCAGAATAAGTTGAGAAGCCTGCAAGCTTAAACAGATAAAAGGAGCTCTGCTTCCATCTCAGCCAAGGTGAGATCTGGCAGTGCTGACCTTGAGACCCAGCCTGACTTCGGTATTTTAATTGATTTATTCCTACCATGTGATCTTTTCATGTAATTTGCAAACCATAAGTTAATTTGTTTTGTTGTCATTATTTGTTAAATGTGAGGTATGATCTAGATTTTCATTCCCAGAGAAAATCTGCTGTCTGAAAGGACCCAGCTGTTGGAAATACTGAGGTGAAAAAAAAAAAAAAAAAAAAAAAAACAGGAAAAAAACTAAGTCATTATTTCCTATCTTGGTTCCCTACCATACCTATAACCATGTTAAAAGCATCACAAAGACTTGTTACAAAGCCACTACTTATTTTTGCACTCTGACAATTGCTTTTTTTATCCCCAAATCTAAGTGTTTATTTTGCTTGTTTTACTATTTAAAATATACATATATGTATGTATGCATGGCATATTATTTCTTAACTGTGTTTCTCCTTATGTTAGTGTGCTAACACTATGTTGGGGGTCTTTATAATAGATTTGAAAATGATATCATTTCCCCCACTCTACATTTATGTCTACTTGAGGTGGACAGCTCTGAGAGCCCTCACACTCTTATTCTGGACTTTTCTTTGACTTATGCATATCAGAAAATGTTCATTGATGATACTAGTGCCCTCAGTATTAAATCACCTTCCAAAAGTCTTACCTCTAGACACATGAACCCAGATTGGGAGGGGTTGTGCATATTTGACCCAAACTATAATACTTCCAATTCTCATCCATGGACATTAATTCATGCTAGAGCAACCAAACTCTTGTCAATTTATCCACTGACCTTTGGTCATGAAAAAAGTTATGGTTATTTTAAGTCACTTAACTTTTGGATACCATGTTACAAAGTGTTACAGTTTCTGTACAGATGTCCCCCAAAGTCTTACACATTCATAGGTGGATCTTCTCAGTGCTGGTTGGATCTAGGATGTGTGATACTGGGATTAAGGGTGCAGTACTAAATTAGTCCACTGATTGGAATTAGCATGAGCCAGAAAAGGTTGGTCCTTAGAAGGGATAAAAAGGAAAGGCAGGCTGACTGTTTGCTTCTGCTGCTTACTGCTTTGCTGTCTCCTACCTGCTCTGCCATGAGCTGTTTCTCCTCTACCAGGCCGCCCTGCCTTGGAGCCAGCCAACTGTGGAGTGAAACCTCTACAAACTGTGAGTCAAAATAAACTTCTCCTCCTTTAACTTTGGGTGTTGAGCATTTTGTCCCAACAATGAGAGAGATAACTGAGACACAGAACAATAGATAACTATTAGAGTTCACAAACCTAGAAGTAGCATAATTTCTTTCTAACCTCTCCTGTTCAATTTGTTTTAACTATTGCTATCATAGATTGCATAAAAGCATCCCTTGTCCACATTTTTTTACTTTTAATATAATAAAAATAAGTGTGAACTGTTTCAGGCTCATTCATATTTCACATATTTATTGTGAACCTACTATAATATAGACTCTACTTGGGTGCTTGAAACATACACAATATAAACAGATACTTTTTTCATATACTCTCAGTGTAACATAAATCTAACTAGCTAAAATTTTTTTTACATATAACACCATAGGGGAGAAATCATTCCTTTTATTCACCCATTGCAAGGTTCACGACCCAGACCCTATAACAAAACACAGGTCAGCAAAACAAAATAAAACATGAAATATATGGAAAAATAAGTCTTATGTGACACAGAAACCATCAGAGATGAAGACATGCTGAAGTAGAAACAATGATTTTTATAGATTCACTCAATAATGTGACTGGTGTACAAAAGTGTATGATCTAATGTAATAAATTTGGGAGAACTTAGCAAGGCCCACATGTTCAGATTTTCCCATGTCCCTATGTGACATCTCTTTCCTCCTGGTTTGGAGAACACTCCTCTGAAATAGCATACTTCAGCAGCAGTTCTTGGCTTGCTTGGTTTCAGCAGCAGTTCTTGGTGTTATAACTTGCTTTAGGGAAAACTAAAAAGGGAAATTCTCACTAGTGCTCATGGCCTGTGTCTGCAGATTTCTCTATTTCCTTCAGCTTAAAATAATCAGTATGCCAAGTGCTTAATTTTGGATAGCATGCCCTGAACCCTATCAGCACATTAAAAATCATAAGTGCTATAAGAAAAATATAAAGAAGGATTAGCATACTTAGACCGCAGAAAGCTTGGGCTATAATTTAAAGTGAGATTATAAGGGTGGACCTTAATAAGGTGCTATTTGAGAAAAGGCTTGAAGGAGGTGAGCAAGTTTGCCGTGCTGATAACCTGGAAAAGTGTTCCAGACAGAGAGAAACACTCAGGTGAAGGAAATATGTCTCTAAAACAGTGGAAAACATGAGAAATAGGGAGTGACTAACCTCTGGATTTTCCATCAGATTGTATGTGTTTTGAAGAGAAAGCAATGTATCAAGAAGTTCTCTGAAGCATTTGGCCTAAACAAACAGAAAGATAAATTTTCTCTCAACTGAGAAGGAAAAGACTGAAAGTAAATGGGAGGAGGGAAGATCAGGTGTCCCACTTTGGACATGGGAAAGTTCAAAATGTCAATCATACCTCCAAGTAGAGATATTGAGATGCCATCTTCATATTTAATTTGAGATAAGAGAAGTCTGGCTGGAGGTAGAAGTTTGAGATTGAGTCGCTGGCAAATGTAGTAAAGTAGAAATAAGATGAGATGAAATCAATACTGAAAACTGGGACATTTCAAAATTAGAGGGTTGTGGTAAAGATGTGGAACCAGCAAGGCCAAGAGAGAAAGACCAGCCAGTGAAGGAAAAGCAAGCAACTGTGGCATTTCAGAGACTAAACAAAGACTACGTGATAAGAGGCCAGTGCAAACTCTGATATCAGATGCTGTAGAGTTTATTTGCCTTGGGTCTAAGAATTAACCTTGGAGTCTGATAATGGGGTGGTCATATGTAACCTTGAGGAAATGACTTTTAGTAGGAAGATGGAACAAAACCTTCTTTGAGAGAGTTGAAGGAAGAATGGAGAGAAATCTACATAGGGGTACAGATGACTATGTTTTGTTGCAACAGAGCTCTGGAAACAGGAGCTGTAGTTATAGGAGAGGACGGAAGGGTGTGGGGGAGAGACTATCATCTTTGTATACTGGTAGAAAACATTCAACAGGAGGAAAAAATGATGTAAAAGACAAAAGCAAGAGTTGTAGAATTCCTCAAGTAAATGAAAGGGAATGAAATCTAGTATGTAGACAGACAGATTAGTTTAGATGGACCAATAAAATATTTCTAAACACCTCTAGTAAATTTCCCTCCAATTATTCTTCTAAGAACTTGTTTTCATCAAATTTGACCATTAATTTAAAGCATATAATACTCTGATGCTAATTCAGAGTACTTTATGTCTTCCATAAGTGTTGTATATTATTAGATTTTCTTGAACATATTTGAAGATGTGAAATAAATACTAGCTAGTGGTGATGGATTTTTAAGTATTATTATTTCCCACATTTTAAGAACTTTGCTTCTGTGTTTATATTTTGTTTTATACTTTATGGTCACTGTCCAGTACTGGTCAATATCACATTACTGCTCAAAATTAGTTAAATAGCATGTCTTAAACAAAAATCTATACTCTAAAACAGTTTCTGTAAGATAGAACCTATCCCTTTATAATGCATTTAATGTGTTATAAACAGTGGTGAAGAACGTAGGCCAATGTGTTATTCTGTTTTTCTTTTAAGATGAGATGTCAGACACAGCAGATGCTCTGAACCCCTTGCAGCCAAACTCAGGCTCTGGGTGGCATCACACTCCAGAGTACACTCTGTCTAGCTCCCTGGGACCAGGAGGCCTTGGTCCCCACCCAGTTAAGGCAGAGGCTCCACCTGCACACGCTGGGAGGCCACCCTCACTTGCTGCGCATAGGATCCAGCTCTACTGGGTCCCGCAACTCAGCACGACCAACCAGGGGAATGCTTGGCCAGCCTCGCAGGACACAGAGGTACTCAGCCCAACCCAGCCCAGGACCCCAGAGCTGCTCATCAGGAACTGACCAGCATAGCTTCAGGGCCTTGGAGAGCTTGGGCTCCCCCCACCAGAGTGCAGAGTGCACTGTGTGAGCTCCATACTTCAGAGGAGTGGCCTGGGTGCCACATCCAAGAGCTCACAGGCCCCACCCAGCCAGGAGCAAGGCCCTGGCACTATAGACCTGAGACTTGCCCAGGCTTGCCTGCTACAGCAGATGCTCTAAACTCCTTGCAGCCAGACTCAGGTTCTGGGTGGCATCACACTCCAGGGTACACTCTGCCTAGCTCCCTGGACCAGGAAGACTTGGCACCCAGCCAGTTAACATGGAGACTCCACCCACATGCCCCAGGAGGTTGCCCTCACTTGCTGCACACAGGATCCAGCTCTACTGGGTCCAGCAACTCAGCAGAACCCAACAGGGGAAAACCAGGTCAGCCTTGCAGGACACAGAGCCACATAGGTTCTAGAAGAAAATGACAAAACGAAAGACCAAGAAGCAGTCTCAGTCCCCCAGGCCACTGAGAACAAACCAAGAGACACTGACATGGAAGACAGTGGGAGTCACATAACTGGACTTTCTGTAATGATAGAAAAAGCAGTAAGGAAACAGCTCGATGAAGCCATAGAAAAATTCAAATCAGAACTATTCTCTCAGCTAAAAAATGAAATGAGAATCATTATTAAAGAAATGCTGTG
This sequence comes from Dasyprocta punctata, assembly GCA_004363535.1. Lineage (NCBI taxonomy): Eukaryota > Metazoa > Chordata > Mammalia > Rodentia > Dasyproctidae > Dasyprocta > Dasyprocta punctata. The sequence goes on from RJWM01000008.1 coordinate 471,666, forward strand.
TGTATCTAAAGAAGAACAAGATAAAAAAATAGAAGAACTTAAGAAAATGATCAAAACTTTGAATGAACAATATAAGACACAAACAGAATGCATGAAACAGATGCAAAGGGAAATGCAGGAAACGAAAAACTCCATGGAAAGTTCCAAAAACCACTTGAATGAAGCTGAAGATAGAATCTCAGATCTTGAAGACAGCATGGGAGCTTATAGCCATGAAAGAAAAGACCTCTTAAAAATAGTAAGGAACCAAGAAACAACAATTCAACAGCTGCAAGAAGATACCAAGAGAAATAGTGTTAGATTAATAGGCATAAATGAAAAAGCAGGGGTCAATACTAATGACCTGCAAAGACTATTCACAGAAATAATAACAGAAAACTTTCCAAACATGGGAAGAGAATCTGAAATGCAGATAACTGAGGCACACAGAACCCCAATTAACTATAACCAAAATAAATCTTCACCCAGATATACAATAATAAGGGTATCAGAAATACAGCACAAGAACAAACATAAAAAGCACTCAGAGAAAAGAAAAAGATCACCTATGAAGGAAAGCCTATCAGAATCACGGCAGACTTCTCAACACAAACCTTTAAGTTAAGAAGAGCTTGGAGTGAAGTATTTCAAATCCTGAAAGAAAACAACTTTCAACCCAGATTGATTTACCCTGCAAAACTATCTTTAAAAATTGATGGAGAAATAAGATACTTTCATGACAAAGAACAACTGAAGAAATTTATGATCACCAAACCAACACTACAAAGAGTACTGAAAGACACTCTAGAAAGAGACAAAGATAGCTACAATCTTAAGAACAACTACAAAAGGAAACCATTAAGCACAGTAAATAATTAAACAAAATGTAGAAAACCAACAACAGAAAGATATCATGACAGGGATGAGTCAGTACATACCAGTTGCATCAATGAATTTTAATGGTCTCAACTCACCAATAAAAAGAAACAGACAGGCAGAATGGGTTAAGAAACAAAATCCAACAATATGCTGTGTACAAGAAACACATTTCACTCAAAAGGAAACTCACAGACTAAAGATCAAAGGCTGGAAAACAATACTCCATGCAACAGGAACCCAGAAAAAAGAAGGGATAGCTATTATGTTTGCAGACAATATGAACTTCAAACCGAGAATGATCAAAAGAGATAAAGAAGGTCACTGCATACTTGTCAGGGGAAAACTTCAAGAGGAAGAGAGTACAGTCATAAATATATATGCACCAAATATGGGAGCACCCACCTATGGAAGACAAATCTTAATAGACATGAAAAACCAAACAAAGAATAACGCAGTTATACTGGGGGACCTTAACACACCACTGTCACAGAGAGACAGAACAACCAAACAAAAAATCAGCAAAGAAATAAAATGAATCAAACTTGTGAACAAATGGACCTAGTAGATGTGTACCGAGTGCTACACCCATCAACATCTGAGGCCGGATGGGCCTCACTCCAGGCAGGACCGCACCAACGCGACAAAGGAGACGCGGAGATCAGGCTGGTGGCGCAGATCCGGTTTAATGTGGAAGTGCAGCAGGCTATATGGAGGGTGCAGGCCAATAGGGAGTGAGAGCCAATGAGGGGACAGTATCTAGGCAGACTTAGGTCCGTATAGTGGGTGTGGGCCAATAGGGAAAAAGGGGAGGGCGATATCCGGGGAGAGGAGCAGAAACAGCAGTCTCCTAGGGGATGTTAGCTGATTGGTGGTAAGTTTGTGCAGACCAGCGGCAGGAATAGGCCACAAACATCAGAATATACATTCTTCTCAGCTGCACATGGGTCATTCTCTAAAATAGATCATATACTGCTCCACAGAACATGCTTAAGTAAATGCTAAGGAACTGAAATAATTCCATGCATATTATCTGACCATAGGACAATACAATTGGAAATGAATGACAAAAAACCACACAAGAACCCCATAAGTACATAGAAATTAAATAATACTCTCCTAAACAAACAATGGGTCACAGAAGAAAATAAAGAAGAAATTAAACAATATCTACAATCGAACAAAAATGCAAATACAAATTACCAGAACCTGTGGGACACAATGAAAGCAGTCCTCAGAGGGAAATTTATAGCACTAAACTCCCACATCAGAAAAACGGAAAGAACACACATAAACAACCTAATGATGCACCTCAGACTTCTAGAAAAAGAAGAGCAAGTCAAGTCCAAAGCCCAAAGAAGGGAGGAAATTATCAAGATCAGAGCAGACATTAATGCAATTGAAACTAAGAAAACAATACAAAGAATTAATGAATCGAAGAGTTGGTTCTTTGACAGAGTAAATAAAATTGATGAAATTCTAGCCAACCTTATCAAAAGAGGAAAGAAAAAACTCAGATTCATGCAATAAGAAGTGAAAATGGTGAAATCACTACAGACCCTGTGGAAATACAGAAGATTGTCAATACCTACTTTGAAAACCTTTACTCACATAGGTTTGATAACACAGAAGAAATGGACAGATTCCTAGAAACTTGTGAGTTACCAAAGCTGAATCAAAAAGATGTAAACCTGCTGAATAACCCAATTTCAGCTAATGAAATTGAAAATGTAATTAAAACCTTACTAACAAAGAAAAGCTCAGGTCCTGATGGATTCACTGCTGAATTCTACAGGAAATTTATGGAAGACTTAATGCCAACACTCCTCAAACTCTTTAATGAAATTGAAAGGGAAGCTAGTCTCCCTAACTCATTCCTGAAAGAAAGTATTACCCTAATACTAAAACCAGAGAAAGACCCAAGCAAAAAAGATAACTAGACCAATCTCCCTAATGAACATATATGCAAAAATCCTCAATAAAATACTGGCAAATAGAATACAGCAAGTAATTAGGAAGATTATACACCATGATCAAGTGGGACTCATTCCAGGAATGCAGGGATGGTTCAACATATGAAAATCAGTAAATGTAATACACCGTATCAACAGGGCCAAGGACAAGAATCACATGATCATCTCAATAGATGCAGAAAAATCTTTCGACAAAATCCACCACTCATTCATGATAAAAAACCCTACAGAAAATCAGAATAGATGGTCTCTACCTCAACCTATAAAAGCCGTATATCATAAACCAACAACCAACATCTTAGCAAATGGAGAAAAACTGAAAACTTTCAACCTGAAATCAGAAACAAGATAAGGATGTCCAATTTCACCACTCCTATTCAATATAGTTCTGGATATATTAGCCAGAGCAATTAGATAAGAGTGAGAAATGAAGGGAATAAGGATAGGAAAGGAAGAAGTTAAATTATCATTGCTTGCAGATGACATGATAGTCTGCATTGTAGACCCACAAAAATCCATTGAAAGACTTCTTTTTTATTTTTGTTTTTATTTATTTATTTATTTATTTATTTATTTTTTGCAGCACCGGGGATTGAACTCACAACCTCGTGCCTCCCAGGGCAGGCACTTAAGGCACTGAGCCAAACTCCCGGCCCTATTGAAAGACTTCTAGATGTAATAACCAGACTCAGTAATATTGCTGGATACAAGGTGAGCACTCAAAAATCAATAGTGTACCTGTACACAAGCAGCAAATTTACTGAGAGAGAAATAAGGGAAACCACAACCTTCACTACAGCATCCAAAAAAAAAAAAAAAATGAAATACTAAGGAATCAATCTAATAAAGGAAGTAAAATATATATATAGGGTAAAAATTACATTACTGTGAAAAAGGAAATCATACAGGATTTCAGAAAATGAAAACATATTGCCTGTTCATGGATGGGAAGAACAAACATTGTGAAAATGGCCATTCTCCCAAAATTGTTATAGATTTAATGCAATCCCAATCAAAATACCATTAGCATACCTCACAGAGCTAGAGAAATCATCCCTAGAATTCATCTGTAGCCAAAGAGACCTAGAATTCTGGGCAACCAAGGTAAGGCAGGAGGCATCACAATCATCAACTTGAACCTATATTACAAAGGTACTGTGATAAAATTAGCAAGGTGCTGGAATCAAAAGATACCTGAAGATCAGTGGAATAGATTAGAATGCATAGCCACAACTACAAACACATTGAGTGACCTCATCTTTGACAAAGGGGCCAGAGATGAACACTGGAAGAAAGATAGCCTCTTTAATAAGTGGTGCTGAAAAAACTGGATTTCCATAAGCCATAAACTAAAACTACATCCAAGTCTATCACCATTCACTAAACCAAAGTCAAAATGGATCAAAGATCTGAATATTAAAATAGAGACACTAAATTTGTTGGAAGTCAAAGTAGGAAAAAATCTTGAGGACATAGGAGTAGGAATAGAGTTCATGAACAAAAATCAAACTGCATGGGAAATACTTCCCAGAATCAACAACTCGGATCTTCTCTTATTAAAAAGTTTTTGCATGTCAAAGGAAATCTTCAACATAATGAAAAGAAAGCCCACGAATTGGGAAAATTTCTTAGTCAACTGTCCCTCATGCAAAGGGCTTCTATCTAAAATATATAAAGAATTTTTAAAAATCAGGCCCTTAAATTTCAAGGACTCAATCCAAAACTGGGCATCTGAGATGAATACACACTTCTCAGAGGAAGAAATACAAATGGCAAATAAATATATGAAAAAATGTTCAACATCAATGGTCATTCAAGAAATGCAAATTAAAACAACACTGAGGTCCATCTCACCCCAGAAAGAATGGCAAAGATCAAAAAATCAACCAATGACAAGTGCTGAAGGGGATGTGGGGAAAAAGGAACCCTTCTCCACTGTTGGTGGGAGTGTAGACTGGGGCAACCACTGTGGAAATCAGTGTGGAGATTCCTCAAGAAGTTAGGATTAGAGATCCTATTTGACCTAGCTATTCCGCTTCTGGGCATTTTCCCAGAAGAATCGAAAACATCACACCACAGTGATATATGTGTGCCCATGTTTATAGCAACCCAATTTGTAATCACCAAATCTTAGAAATAACCCAAGTGCCCATCACTCAAGGAATGGATAAAAAAGATGTGGTATTTTTATACAATGGAGCTATCAAGAAATATTGCATCAAGACTTTTGTAAGTAAATGGACAGAACTTGAGACCGTACTCATATGTGAAATAAATCTAACTCACATATGTAAATACCATATTGTCTCCATAGTGTAAGAAACTGTAAAAGTATATACAAACCAAAATGTACAATAAATACTGTGTTAGGGTAAGAAAATGCTTAAAGAGCAAAGGTAATTGGGATAGGGGAAAGGAGGAAAAAAGGAAGGGAAAAGGAAAAAGACATAAATTTGTATATACGTATACATAAGATATGTAATATGACTATACTACTAATTGTATTAGTTATTAGAAAAGAACAGTTAATACTCACATGATTAGATCAATTTTCCATGTCTATATCTGTTAAACAAACCTTTTGAAGGTAACGATATGCAGTATTACAACCATTGTCAAATTCCTATCATCTTGTTTTGTAAACCTATACTATTACTGCGTTGGATTTGTTGTTGTTATTGTTTGTTTGTCTCTTTTGCTTCTTGTCTTTCTTTTCTGTGTCTTTTTTCTCTTAAATAAAAAAAAATGCTCTCACCATTCCATACTGAAATTTACTCTCCAGTCCCTTCCCAAATGCCCCTAACAATTACATTCTACTTTCTGTCTCCATGAACAGGATGTATGAACAGAACCTTATTATCTGGTCTTTTGTGACTGGTATAATTCACATAGCATTATGTCATTAACACTTTTCTATTGCATGTTTCAGAATTTTCTTTCTTTTTAAGGATGAATAATATCCTACTGTGTTTTAATGTCACATTTTATTTATCCATTCATCCCTCAGTGTACACTTGGGTTGCTTGTACCTTCTGGGTATTATGAATAATGCTGTTAGGAGTATGTAAATAGCTGTTTGAATCTCTACTTTAAATTCCTTTGGGTATATACTCAGATGTGGAATTGATGGCCCAGATGGTAATTTTATGCTAAAGTTTTGAACAAACTTCTTACTGTCTTCCACAGTAACTTCATCATTTTTTATTCCTGCCAACGATGTGTAAGGGCTACAGTTTCTCCACAACCTAACAGAATTTTTTCTTAGTTTTATTTTAATAATAGCCATCCTTATGTGTGTGCAGTGCTATCTCATGTTGGTTTGGATTTGCATTTCCCCAGTGATTAGTGATCCCCAGTGATTAGTCTTCTCATGTTTTTTATTTGATCATTTGTACGTATTTCTTCTTTGGGGAGAAAAGTTTATTCAACTTCTCCTTTCCTTTTTTAATTGGATAGATTATAGGAATTCTTTATATATTCTAAATATTAATCCCTTACTAGATATATGCTTTGCAGATATTTTCTACTACTCCACTGCTTGCTTTTTCACTCTGTTGATAATGTTCTTTTCTGCACAAGAGTTTAATTTTTCAAAAAAATTTCAATAAATCCTATCAGTTTTAAAAAATTTGTAATGAGGTTTTGGTGTATTTTCTAAGAAGTTATTCTCAAATCCAGTATCTCAAAATTGCCATTGTGTATGTTATAATTTTAGCTGTCACATTTAGATTCTTGGCAAGTTTTCAGTTTTTTTGCATGGTATAAGGAGGCAATCTAACTTCGTTCTTTTCACGTGGATAATCAGGTTCCCCATCATTGTTTGTTGAAAACACTTTTTTCTCCACTAAATTGTCACAGAATACTTGTGGAAAATCAGTCACACATATATATACAAGAGTTTATTTCTGGACTTTGTATTCTACTTGTCAATATGACTATCTTTAAAATAGTATCACATAGTTTTGATTACTGTGGCTTTGCAGTATGTTTGGGAATGACAAACTGTAAGGCTGACAACATACTTTTTGAGATTTTTTTCCATTCAGCTTTCCTTGAGATTCCATATGAATTTTAGAATTAATTTGAATATCTCTTTTAAAAACCTGAAATTTTGATAGTAGAGTTGTATTTAATCAATTGATTACCTTGTGTAGTATTGAAATCTTAACAATATGAAACTTTCCAACCCATAAACACAGGATGTCACTCTGCTTCTTTGCATTCAGTTTAATCTTTCTCAGAATGTTTTCTAGGTTTCAACATATAAATGTTTTTCTTTTTGGTTAATTTTATTTCTAGTTATTTCACTTTTTTATATCATTTCAGATGAAGTGAGTTTATTATTATTCTGATTTTTCACTGTTACTATAAAGAAATGCAACTAATTTTTGCATGTTGATTCTCTATTCTAAAACTTTGCTGAAATCAAGTAGTTTTTACACCTCTGTGTGTGCATGAGGGAGGAGAGAGAGAGAGAGATCTTTATGGTTTTCTAAATACAAGGTTGTGCATTCAACCGGGCATGGTGGCACACATCTGTAATCCCAGCACTTGGGATGCTAAGGCACGAGGAGCTTTGCAAGTTTGAGACCAACCTGGACTACAAATTGAGTTCAAGACCAGCTCGAACTGCATAGCAAGATCCTGTTTAAAAAAAAAAAAAAAGATTATGCATTCTGCTAAAAGGTATTCTTAATTCTTTTTTCCACATTGAATATCTTTATGTGTTTTATTACTGAGTCTTGTGACTCTGAGCAGGATTTCTCCTATGATACTGAATAAAAATACTGAAATTGAGAATCATTGTCCTGTCACTGATATGAGAAGGCGCACTTTCAGTCTTTCACCATTAAGCATGATCTGGGTCTTTCACATAAGGCCTTTACTTTATGGAGGTAGTTTCTTGCTATTCCTAGTTTGCTGAGTATATTATTATGAAAAAGTGTTGAATTTTTCAAATCTTGTCTTCATATCTATTAACCAGATTTTTAAAGTATTTATTCTGTTGATATAGTATATTTATTTGCTTGATGTTTTAGCATTGAACTATTCTTGTAATTTAGGAAAAGAATTCCACCTGATCATTCAATAAAATATGCTCTTGATTTGTGGTATTTTATTGTTTTGCATCAATATTCATAATAAACATTCATTCATCTGTAGGCTTTACTCTTATAGTATCTTCATGTGTTTTCATATCAAAGCAATACAGGCCTCAGAAAACATAAATATTTTCTTCAATCATACTTTATTGGACTATTTTAGATACACATAATTATCACATTCATTATAGAGAATTTTACTTGTACATGATATAACTTCTTTCTTTTCTCTTGTGCCCTTACCCTCCCTTCACCCCCTCCTCCCCTCCATATTGACAAAAGCTTAGTTTCCATTTCTTTTCTCTTCTTTTACACTTTTTCCTTCTTTCCTTTCTCCCTCTTCCCTCCCCTGTTCGCCTTCCCCATTTGAACATTTTCTTCCTATTTCACAATACCTATTACACATTTTGGTGTTTGTTTACACTTTCTGTTTTTCATACTAGAGAAACAATGTGGCATTTACACATGTGTCCATTTTATTTCACTTAAGAGCATGGTCTCAAGATGCATCTATTGGCCTATAAATGTCTCAAGCATATCCTTCTTTATGACAGAGTAGTACTCCATTGTATAAAAAAACACATCTTTATCCATTCACTGGTTGAAGGGCATATAGGCTGTTTCCAAGATTTTGCTATCATGAACTGTGCTGCTACAAACATGGGTGTGCATGTATTGCTGTGGCATGATGCTTTTAATTCTCTCTGAAAGCTACCAAGGAGGGGAATAGCTGGGGCAAATAGAACCTCTAGTTTTAGTTTTTTGAGGAATTTCTACACTGATTTGTACAGCAGTTGCACCAACCTTTACTCCCACCAACAGTTGAGAAGGGTTCCTTCTTCCCCTCAGTCCAACCAGTATTTGTTATTGGTTGATTTCTTGATGATAGCCATTGTTTCTGGGTGGGATGGAATCTCAGTGTTCTTTTAAATTGCATCTTTCAAACAACAAGTGATGTTGAACATTTTATCATATATGTATTTGCTGCTTGTATTTCTTCATCTGAAAAGTCTATATTCATCTCAGATGTGTATTTTGGGGTTGGGCACTTAAATTTGGGGAATCTGCTTTTTTTTCTTTTTTTTTTTTTAGTTCCTTGTATGTTTTTCACAGTAATCCTTTGTCTGAGGGACAGCAGGTGAATATTTTCTCCTACACTGTGATTGTCTGTTCACTTTGTTGTGGTTTCTCTTGCTGTGCAAAAGTGATAAATATTGATATTTATTGTTCTTTAAATGTTTGGTGGAAATGAATGGAGCAATTTATGAACAGAGCTTTTGTTATTAACACTTAACTACCACCAGGCCAATCTTGTAGTCACAGGCTTCTGATTTTGTATTTGTCCACGATTCACTCTTGGTGGTTTGTGTGTTAGCTGGAAATTTTTTCCATTTAATTTGAGTTTTATTTGTTGGTTTTTGCTTGTTCACAATACTATCTTATAATCTTTTTCATTTCTCTAAAATCACTAGTAAATACTCACTTTCATTTCTAAATTTAATTACTTCAATCATATCTATTTTTCTTACCTGTTTTACCTAAAACTTCTTCAATTTTGCTGATTTCTTCCAAGAATGAATTCTTTGTTTCATCGATTTAATCTATTTTTCTTTTTTTCAATTTTATTTGTTATTGCTATAATCTTTATTATTTTCCCGTTTGCTAGTTTTTGTCTGGTTTGTTCTGCCTTTTTCTAAGTTCTTAAAGTACAAAGTGAAGTTGTTGACTTTAGGCCTTCTTCATTTTTAATGAAGATAGTTGCAGTTATAAATGTCTTTCTTACAGTAGTGTTGGTTTGCTATGTTCTGTAAGTTTATTATTTTTATTTGTCTCAAGATATTTTCTACATTCCTTTGTGAATTGTTGTGCCTTTCATCATTGAAAATTGTGTTAATTTCTACATTTTTGTAAATTTGTGTTTTCCTTTCTCTGTTGATTTTCTGGATTCATTTTCTTGTAGCTAGAAAACAATATTGCATGATTTCAACACAGGTTTTTAAAAACTTTATTAAGACATGTTTTGCGGCTTAGCATGTGGTCTATCTTGGACAATGTAACATACAGACTTACCTATCTTAGATAATGTAGCATACACACTTTAAGAATGTTTATTCTGCTATTCTTGTCAGAAAAGATTTTTGTATACTGTTAGGTATAATTGTTTTACAATGTTCAAATCCTATTTCCTTTTTTTTTTTTTTCTTTTTTGATGATATTGAGGATTAAACCCAGGACCTTCACATGCTACGCAAGAAAGCCTTTTTTTTTTTTCTTTTGAGCAGGATCTTGTTAAGTTGCATAACCTGTCCTTGAAATTGTGCTCCTCCTGCCTCAACCTCCCAAGTACCTAGAATTATAGGTGTGTCCCATTGCACGTGGTTCCATTTCTCCTGTTTGGTTATTGCTATTCTGCCTGGTTGTTTAATACACTGGAGTTAAGCGGCAACGACTGCTTTAGAGCTGTTTCTCCCTTCAGCTTCGTTAATGTGTTCTTCCTATGTATTTATTCAAAATGCGATGTGAATTTCGGCGCATGTATGTTTATAATTATTATGACTTCTTTGTGCCTTGATCTTCGTGTCTTATTTTACTGTCTTTCTTTGTGTTTTACAAGATTTATTAAACTAAAGTGTATTGTGCTGACATTAGTGTAGCTATCCTGGCTCCTTTCCATACTGTTTCTGCTAGGCTAAAGTAAGGCACAACTGAGATCACTGAGGCAGGCAAAGTTGAAGCAACGTGCGCGGACTTTATCGCTGACCGGGTGCGATTGGGTCAAGAGTGAAGGCCGCTGGCCCCGAGCAAGCCGTGAGGGCATGTTTTTATTGGGGAGTTTAGGCAGGGAGGAGGTATTGCTCAGGGGGGTGCAAAATTTTAGGTCGGAGTAGGGGATCTAAGGCTAGGTGATAGATAGGGGTGCAGGCGGTGCTGGTAGGCACAGAGTGTCTCTTGTGGTTTTTCGTGGAACCAGCTCTTTGCAGGCTGAGCTGTGTGCGGACAGCTGCTGGCTCCCTGTTGAACGCCATGCCCCGCTAGGTGCGAATAACAGATCAGTTTGGGGGAGTCTTTTTCCTCCTAGTTGGGCGGAGGTCTAGTTTAGAGACCTGCCAGTTTCTATGGAATATCATTTTTTATCTTTCACTTTCAAGCTATGAAGACCTCTATGTTCAAAGTGAGTCTCTGTTACACAGGATATTTTTCTTTTTCTTTCTTTCCTTTTCTTCTTATTCTGTGTCTTTTGATTAAAGAGCTTCATCGATTTAGTTTAAAGTATTTTTGTAATGAAGCATCAACTACTGTAACTTTGCTTTTGTTGTTTTGTATATGTTATAATACTCACTTTTCCCGATTGCGACCCTCACTTGTGTTTGATTTTTGTAGTAATTTATTTTAATTGACTTCTAATTTAACTCTGTGTACATTTTACACGTATTGTCTTTGGAATCAATATGAATCAAATACAACATCTGAAAATTACTAAAATCATTTAAAATGGACACCAATCTAACTTCAATTGAATACAAAACTCAACTCCTCATAACTCCACCTGCCCCATTTTGTTATTTGGCTTTCATAATCATTCATAATATTATTTTATTTACAGAAATGTTAACAGTGAAGTTACAATTCAAATTACTGTGAATTCAGTTTCATATTTCTGTGTACATTTACCCTATGTAGACCATTATGTACCCACTAGACTTAAAATATCGTTAGTCTTGCTCTTTTTATAACTCAAAGATTCTCTTTAACAAGTCTTGAGAGTCAGGTGTAGACGTAGTGAATTCCTTCAGATTTGTTTATCTAGGAATGTTGAAATGTCTCCATCATTTTTAAAGGATCACTTTTTTTGGATTCAGAACACTTAGTTAACAGTTTTTTTTTTTTCTCCCAGCACTTTGCATACATCATCTTAGTGTTCTCTGGGTTCTAAGGTTTCTGCTGAGAATGCACTAATAATTTTCTTGATTATTCTCATTTCCCTGGCTACTTTCAAGAATTTCATTTTGTTGTGAGTTTTGAAGATTTCTTATGATGTGCTTCAATTTGAACAATACTTGGAGTTTGTATTGCATCATGTATTTCTATAATCATAACATTCCTCAAATTTGAGGATTTTTTAGACACTATTTTTTGAAGTAAACTTCACGTCTTTTTCCTTCTTCCTCTTTTTTCCTGGAAATGCCCCAGTATGAACAGTGGTGTCTTTGACGGTGTTCCCTAATGCTCTGAAACCTTTCTTCTCATACTCAATCATTTCAAACTACTTTTATTTCTACTTCATTGATTTTTTTCTTCTGCTTTTTAAATCTGCTTTCAAACTCCTATAATAAATTTTAAAATTCAATTCTTGCATTTTTCACCCTCAGGATCTCCACTTGATTCTTTTTATAATTTAATTTATATTTTTGTTGATATTGTAATTTTGTTCAGATATTGTTTTCTTGATTACTTTGGTTCTCTGTGGTTTTCTTTTAGCTCTTTGCAGCATATTTAAGGTTGTTTTAAAGTCAAAATCTCAAATGCCTGGATTTCTTTAGAGATTGTTTCTGAAAAGTTATTTCGTCCCCATGAATGGGCCATGCTTTCCTGCTTATTTTTATGCCTTATTGCTGCTTGTTGAAATCTGGCCATTGAAAGCAAACAGCAAAAACCAGCAAACAAGCAAAGATTGAAACCAGGCACTTCCACACGTCTTCATGTGCTGTTGTTGGGTGCAGGCAAGAGTTTCCCTGACTATCAGGGCACGTTGCAAACCCTGACATCATTCCAGATCAAAGGCCGACATTCTTCTCAGGTCTTTTCTGGTCATTACCCTGAGTCTTTCAGGGTGGTTTGGAATGGGGAATTAAAAAATATATTTTTCAGCATACATGGTAGTACTTAAGTGTCCCGATTTTCTAAACAGACTGAACCCAGCTTCTTCTTGAATTCTTGGTTTTATCATGTTTTTCTCTCTGTACCCTTTTGCCCAGAGCATGAATGTGTGGTGTTCTTCCTGAAGCCTGCTCTGCTGAGCCACTGTCTTCTACAGTTTTGACCTGTGTGAGATGAGAGTGATGTCACTTTCCCCTGTCTTTTTGTCAGAAAACCCAGAGACCAAGCTCTAGGCTGCCTACAGATAGGATGGAGCATTGTGTATGATGTCTCCTACTCCTTCCAGCTGAGGGAAGGAACCAGGAGCAGGGGCACTTCCTACTGTACCACGTGAACCAGAAGATGCACTGAGTAAAATGAAAGCATTAGGAAGCTCCCTAACCTTTCAAATGTATGTTTTTCATAATAGGTTGTGTACTCAGATGCGATAGTTATTTGTCTGCTTTTTGGAATTTTTCTAAAGTTATATTGGATTGCCTCTAGTTGTGTTTTTAATATTCCCACAAGAATGAGTTTCTGCAGTTTGTTTGTCTGTGATATCACTGATGTCACTATCTCCCCATAGTTGTGCTTTACTCCTTATAGAAGACTACTTCACATATCTTCTCTCATCAAATACTCAACACTTACTTCCACCCTTCCCTTCTAAGAACAAATGGGTCACAGACTAGAGTGAGGTAATGTGGATGTTTCCTTTGTTTGTGTACATATTTGGCTGCTTTCCAGAACTAAACTTTACTTGGGCATATGGCTTCAAAGTATTCACTGAGTTGTCCACGGACTGCTGGAGAGTGTTTCACAGTTGACCTGGACTGCACTCCACCATGTTCTTCCCCCTGACCTAGGCAATTCACATCACAAAAATCCACGATAGACACATGGAGCTTTTGGCAAGTGCCAGTGAAGTTACAGGGTGGACACATAGGGTCCTGGAGCAAACTGGGGCTTCTCTGTAAGACTAGCTATGATCGTGATACACTATATTAACCATTATTATTCTCAAATTATTTTCTTATGAAATTTTGTTTTCTATTTTATAGAAGCACTAAAAAAAGAGCATAAAATAAAAAAGAAAACCACTTGTATGAAGTATGGGACGTAGTAGACACTGAACACTTGATCATACAACACTAAGCATCTGTAGCCAATAAAGGCAGAGCTGCCAGATGATGAACCCAAATACAGAAGCAAATTTCAGACTTTTCTGGAAGTATGAAAGTCACACACTTATCTTGAAGACAAGGGGCAGGAAAGCACAGTCTGTCCACATTGAGACCAAAGCAAAGCATGTGCTATAACTAAGTCCAACATCAATGGAACTGGGAGGCATACTTCCCCCATGGAGTTAAAGTGCAAACATGAAGAATTTTCAATAATATCTATCACAACAAGCAAATTGTGAAGTTAGGCAGGCTAAAGAGTTATCAATCATTTGGGACCAAGTTCAAACAGATCCAGGAAGGCATAAGTGTTATCTAAATAGATGTTCTTTGCATGGATATCCTACTTCTCTTCCCTGCACTTGAATTTCTAACCTCACTGCAATGTAAGAAGATTATATGATCAACAGACAGAATAAAGAATCTGACCGAATTCCCAGATGTGCCAATGAAAAACGTTGACATTAACTGGAAATGGACCCTGCCTAGTGATCTCAGAGGCATGGTAGACAGTCATAAAGGGAAATCTTCTTGGGTTGAGCTGATCATCCATCCTGCTTAGATGGAGGGCTGGCTAGAAGAAAAGGTGTAGACAGACTCCCTAAACACATGACTTGGAAGGAATAAGACTGGATGGGTATAAGTAAGGAGGTGTGGGGAAGTCTGTGGACTCTTTTCTGAGAGCAGACACAAAATGTCCTGAGTTCATTTTGTCTCATATCACTACCCAGCAGGGAACATACACTGAAGAGTAGCTGCTGAGTAATGAGCTGGGGAGAAAGATTTCTCCAGCTGGTTTCAGACAGTACCACTCCTTACCTGCTGTGATGCATGTTGAGGGGTCAGAGTGTGTGGCAGAGATGGAGACTATGAATGGATCCAACATCATAAGCTTATGTCTGCCTAGTCATATTTACCTAATGACTTTGAAAGCAGGATAAATAGAAATGTGACACAGTTTTTTTGAGTCTACGACCAATTGTAAGAGTTTAAGCCCACTGAACCATTTGCATCCCAGAGGAGCATCAACTTGCCTTCTTAGAGTGTTATAAATAAGTATATGTGTCACTGTCATCCTCACCACCCAAGGCTTATAGAACAGTTCACTCAGAAACATACCACATAGCAATGCTTCATGTTCAAGGACACAAGGGAGATTTGACTGTGGCCTCATGACCATAAGCTTCACCCAGAAGAAGCCAACCTAACCCAACAATGTGATGTTCAGCTCATTGAAGATTCAGCTCGGACACAAGCAGCAGGATAATTCTCCCAGAGTTGGTAAGTGTTGCATCAACCATCAACACATGGTTCTGTTCTTCAATAGCTGTACTGGATGGACACAGGACCAAGTGTCAGGAGTAACAATGATTCCTCTTGCTGTCACATTCAGTAACCTTGTTGTAGAATTTCTCTTTCTCATCAATCTTGAGCCATACTGAGCCAGAAGCTCCAATGCACAAGGGAGAACTCAGCCAGGGGGTACAGTGAATGTCCCTCTGAATAAAGTGGTCTACTGTTACCTTGTTAATTTGGGCTTCTCATATGAATGGTTAAACGTGAAGGGAAAAAAAACAAAAAGCAAAGTTTAGTATAACTAGCCAGATTAATTGTTCTTGTCTTATGAGGAACTGGAATTGGTTCTACATAATAAAGATATAATGAGTTGGGTACTTCATTGAGATACAGCAGTACCCCATTCATGAACTGAATTCTCCTCATGATTCTAGTAATAGAGTTCATTCCACCAGAATCGTGGAAATAATTATGTTCATGAACAGAGGTACTGCTGTATTTCTTAAAAGTTCCATGCTTTGTCACAACTGCGAATGAGCAATTTCGGAAACACAGCCCAATAAATGTAGACAAACTGTTGACTTAGTTCCCTGGCAAGTTGAAGTCTGGATCACACTATCATCCATGAAACTTTGAACAGCCTAAGAGCTGCCAAGGAGAGAGGAGACCTAGAAGGCCGGAGGAGGAGAAAATGATGGACATCAGTTGTAGTCTAGAGTACAGCTTTCTAGTAGCTACTTCATGTCATTCACTGGGATTGCTTAAATATTCCAGGAGTTTACAAAGGCTCCAAAAATTACAGGGAATTTTGTGAGTCTTTGGATTTGTCCTGCCACTCTCTGACCTTTGGGAAATATGCAAACATGTCATTTTCTCACAATGCACATATTCACACATGCGTGCAAAATGGAAGTCTTCTAATGTAGGAATGAAACTGAATATAATGAGCAGATTTGATATCTACTGCTGTTACAGCCCAATTGCCAAGCCCTAATATCTGGCCACTGCCACACAGCTTTTTTCATGAAGGTGATAGCTCATACTCCCAGTGCTTCCAAACTTGAATCAAATACCATACCAGATGTCTTAGGATCCCACATCCCAAGTGGCCATTAAAGGGGACAGCCAAGGCCAGTCAGGAGCACAGGAAGCTTTATGTTATATGGAAAACTTCAACTAGTAGAACACAGGAGGTGGAATGCAGACTAAAGAATAAGCTTCTCTCACTCCTGTCTTCTTGTAGACCACTGGGAGGCATAGATTTGGATCACATGTTGTTATGGTTTGTGTCTGGGTTTCCCTCTAAGCCTCATGTGGTCATGGAGACAGACTTTTTGAGGTGGCTGAATCTAGTCTGTGGTTGGTCCCTTGTCTAGAGCTGGAATTGGTGTTGTGAGTGCTGCACCTGCACTAGGGTGGGTAGCCTACATACAATATAAGGGAGGACAAGAGGCTTGCTCCTCCCATTTTGCTCTTGCTGCTTTGCTGTCTTCTGCCACCATGAATGGTTGCCCCTGTGCCACACCACTCCTTGTTGGAGCTATCTGAGTATGGACTAAAAGCTCCACAAACTGTGAGCTAAATAAACCTATCCTTCATTAACTTTGGATTTTGAGTATTTTGTCTCAGCAATCAGAGAAAAGGAACCAAGACACATTACCCAAAGAAAACCTGTGTGTTACAGAGGTCTCATAAGTGGTTGCAATGAATATTGAGTGGCCAGCTTTGTCTTTTCCCTCCCAGGGGCCCTGTGCATGGCAAAGTACAATGGTATTTCCTTTTTTTCCTCTCTATGCTGAAGTTCACTTTTTCCTTATTCTCACTACTCTGAGTCTGTAACACCCAAGTGAAGCATCAGCAGGTCATGTTTTCTAAGGAATCACAGCTAAGAGAAGAGCCTTCATCTATAAGCACAAATTTTATGTGCCTTATCTCCCCCAAGTGAGTGGCTCCTCTTCCTACTTAACTGTGGCATCATTTCATGGTGAAAGCCATTCCTCCTTGGTCATCATCCTGCACTTAATGCACTCTCTCGGATTGCCATGTTCTTTCTGTGCTACACCAGGCCCATGAGACAGCGAGAGTGCTGGGATATTTCCCGCTTTCAGGAGTCTACATCTGGACTTTATCTCCACCTTCAGCTCCTACCAATTTCTCAGCCATCCTTTACAGCAAAAGGTCTCTGAGTAATTTTTGCTAAAGGAAAATCTTTTACTAGTACATGTTTGCAGGGTACAATGTTCACATTCCTCGTGTAGAGTTGCTGCAGGCCCATAGCACTTTCCAATTCCTTCTTACAGCCCTCTCTCTCCTGCCCATCTCTCTCTATCTCTTGGTCCCCTTTCATGCTGAGAAAGATCTAGCTCCATATTTCCTATTATCTGTCTTTTGTTTTGCTCTTTATTTATAATTTGGGTTTCTCTTAGATGAAAAACCACATGATATATAAGTCACTGTCTCCATTTTACCTCCATCTATTATTTTTTTAATGCAGGCCAAGATTTTGCCCATTTCATCTGCTAAAACTACACATTTCAATGTTCTTCCTTCAAAAGATTATTTCCCCTATGAATGTGTTGTCTGAGTCCTGACCTTGTTAGACTTTGTGGAAGAATCTGAAGCAGTTGGTCATTACCTCTCTGCGCCACATTCTTTTCATGGATTCTGGGAAACTATCTGTCCTTTCCCTTCCTACCTCAATGGCTGCTCATACCCTCTGTCTTGATTAACTGCTTGGTCCCCATCTTTAAATACTGGATTTCAGACCTCTTTATATTTATAATTTCTCATTAGCTGGTTTCCTCCAGACTTGGCTTTTTATTCATCTATATACTGATCGCTGCCAAATTGTTGTCTCCAGGCCCAGTCTATTCCCTCAACTTTATGCTCATATATTCAACTGCCTGTTTGACACCTGGATGTCCAAGAGAGATCTGTAATGCATCATCCACTCCTGTGTACACACACACACACACACACACACACACACAGAGGCACATTCCCCACTGCTCTCTTCTTGTGCAATGTACAACTGTTCCAACTGTTCTCAAAGCAAACTTGGGAGGAATTATTTACCCTTTCTTCAATACACTCTACAAACAACACATCATGAAATGCCATTAGCACTGTTAAAGCTAAATCATCCATTCCAGTGTTTCTCATGGTTCCATGGATGGCAGCTCAGAGACAGCAACAAAATAACCAGGATGACTGCCATCATCTTAAAACAGAGCCTTTCTCCCTGCTGTGCCCTCCATCCCTCCCACCCTCCTTCTTTCCTTTTTTCCTTTCTTCCATCTTTTCTTTCTTTATTCCTCCCTCCCTTCTACTCTATTTCTCCCTTATAATTGATTTTACACATAGCAGCCAATCCATGTTTTCCTAAAATGTAAATTAGGTCATTTATTCCTGGTTTGCAAGCTTCCAATGACTTTCCAGCCACTATGAGAAAACAATCCCACAAATAAATAAATAAATATTTTCATTGGGCATGAAAAGTTCTACACAATGAGGCTTCTGCCTATTTGTCATTTCATCCCTCAGATCTGTCTTCCACATGTAGAGCTGGATGCCATGATAATTTTCCCAGCGCCCAAGTGCAGTATGGCCCTACCTCAGGTCCTAGGCACTTGCCTAGATCCTTCCTAAGATCTTTATGGCTTCCACATTTACAACTTCCATATTGCTGGGCAGGCACTTACTTTAGATTCTTTCTAGCACTTCATGCTTTCTCACACTCTGTTTCCTATAGCATTATCGCTTTCATATTTATGTGAATATTTTCTGCCTTCTTCACTAGGTCCATGAGTTTCAAGATAATGTTTTGCTCATCACTGAATCCATACAAGGGATAAAAGAAATCTTGGCTCATGGCTGGTATTCAGGAAGTATTTGTTGAATGAATAGATGACTAAGTAAAATCACTTAATTGTTCTTTAACACTAATACACACATTCATGCCTAGATTTACTTATTTATTTAAGCCACCTGTTCTTTTTTGTGTACTTACACTGTCTCACCTTAAGAACTTGAGATCTATCCATTGCTACACTGCTTATTTTATATACTGCAGTGTTGGGTCATTCTCCGGGTGTTAATGTTTAAGATTAGGAACTCATTTTCCCAGATATTTAGCACTGTGCTGTCCCATGTGATCTGTGGACTGTGGAAGTTCCTGGAAGAAGTGGCTTCCTGGTTTCATTTTTCAGGTCATTACTGATGGTACAGGTTCAAAACGGGTTCTACTCCATGCAAAAATCTGAGTTGGATATCCCAATGCAATTCAGATGAGCTTGGGTTTTGATATCCACAACTGAATATTTTTCTCCACATGATCGATGTAGAAGTATTGCATTTCTGCTTTTTTCAGGTCAGGAAGGGAAGGGTTTTTTTGAGTGAACACATTTTACGGGTTGCTTGCTTTATCCAGGGAGTACATTTCCGCTGCCTGCACACACAGGATGCCATGTAATCTGCATGCACTTAGCCATGTGGGTCCCTGTGTAAGTATCCTGTCCATTTGCCATCACAGGTCCAGTGGTCTCAGTGTATTCTTTAAGCTGCATTTTCCTATCTCTCAGGAAAAGAGTTAGCCCCTTCATGATATCTAGACTCTGCTACATACTAGATTTGATTTTTTTCTTTAAAAAATATTTTATATGCTTGAAATGGTGAGAGGCTCCTCACTTTAGACCACAAAGGTTTGGATGACACCACAGGCAGTGGTCCTGGATCTGTGTCCTCGTGGTGCTGGTGGTGCCCTGCTGGAGGGTACCAGTCATGGGGTGGTGTGGCGGGGTTTGAAGGGATACTTCTTACTGGGAAAAGCATCTAATTAGCTGAAAAAGAGTCAGGAATAATGTGTTAATTTTTGTGGCTGCTGGAACAAGCAGTTGAATGAACTTTTATTTTTTGTATATTACCCCTTCCAATTTATTTTGTTATAGCAAACAAAGGAGGACCTAGGAGTGCATATGACTGCATTTGGCGTCTGCATGGCCAATCCAGGATCACCCCATCTCAAGATTTAATCACATCTGTACCCACACATACACACACTTTTGGCTATATAATAAGGTTCATAGACTCAAGTGAAAAAGGTACAGCTATCTTTTGGCAAACTGTTTTAAAAGCTGCCAAAAGACAGTAGTGATGATTTGAAATGAATAAATTGCCCAACTCTCCACATCCTAAAGTAACAATTTCAGAGAGAGAAGGAAGGACTGAGAGACCCTGTGTGAGCCACGGCCAGGAGGAGGGGTGTTCACAGAGGAACAGAGAAGGACAGAATCAAGTCACACCTGAGCCTTCCTTCCAAGATGATTCTGGCCAGGGGAGGCTTTTAGGAGGTAGCAGCTGAGTGTGAGGGATCTAACCGGGCTGTGTCTGACACTCCTCACTACACGGTTTACCTGATCTCTGCCCCTGCTCCCCAAGGACTGAATCCAGGGGCACACACTGATTTACATTCTGTTCTTTTCTCACTTTTTATTTTGACACAAGTTCTCACTAAGTTGCTAAATTGCCTAAGTTGGGCTCCAATTTAAGCTCCTCCTGCCTCAGCCTCCAACAATGACAGGTGTGAGCCACCCATCAGGCAGCTTAGTTGATTTCTAGACACCACTATTTACCCATGGAGTTAAGACAGTTAACATTAGCTATGAATTGCTAATGGAAAAAAATGTTCAACTTAATATGCAGTGCTTTCCTCCTTTGGTAATTCCATAAACATAACAAGCTCATGAATTCCGAGGAATGGGATTACAGAGATCGATACATTCATTTCAAGTTCACTAGTGTCAACCAAAGGTCAACGAAGGCTCCTCAAAATAAAATGAGGCATTTTCCTCAAGGAATAGTCTACTTCCTAAACTTGGGGAAGAAGGAGAGGAAGACCTTGGATGACAGAGGTCCTGTGAAAAGAAGGATGCAGCCCCACCAAATTTAATCATTTTAAAATGTTCATCAGGTCCAACAAGAATTTATTAGAGGTTATGAGTGTTAAGTCAGAGTTCTAGACTACTGATTTTTTGTTTGTCTGTTTTGTTTTGTTTTTCAAATTAGATACTCTAGGAGATGTTCCCCAAAGACAAGCGGAGAAGACAGAAATTTTTCAAGAAGTATGTTAAAATTACTTAAGATACGACCTAAACACTTAGCAACTGCCTTTTAGATGTGTGGATTCAAATGAGTGATCTACCGGCTTCTGTCCTCGGGGACAAAGCAGTGTGAGTCGGGGAAACATCACCCTTCCAGCCTCTCAACAGAATCCTGGAAAGCGCCCTGCCACTTAGGGACCCTTGGAGGTGGCACAGCGCTGCTTTCGAATTGTAAGTAACCTTGAGAGAGCAAGTTCACAGGCCCTTTACTGAGCAGGTGTCTCCAATAAGCCAGCCCTCTCCCGGGCTCCAGTTCCCAGAAAAGAAGTCATGCTTCTCCCTTCCTTTTGTCCTCTCTCTCTCCTTCTCTCTCTCCCTTCCTTCCTTTTTTCTTTCCTTCCTTCCTTCCCTCCTGCCTTCTTTTCCTCCTTCCTTCTAAATTGACAAGTAATAATTGTACATATTTATGGGGTACAGTACATTTGGTTCATTTATACAAGGTGTAACGAAAACTTCTGGGTAGTTTATCATCTCCAATATTTATCATTTCAGATAACAATCTTCAAAATCTTCCCTTCTAACTATATTTTAATTGTACAATATTGTTCACTAACTATAATCACCTTTCTGTGGAATAGAAGGCTAGAACGAATTCCTCCTATCTGGCTGTGACTCTGAAGCCCGTTACCACCTCTCTCCCCGTCTCTTCCTAGCCTCTGGAAATCGCTCTTCCGCTCTCGATTTCTATTAGCTCAGCTTTTTTAGGTTCCAGCCCAGAGTGAAATCATGCAGGATGCATCTGCCGCCGGCTCGGTTCGCTTATCACTGTGATCTCTAGGTCAATGCGGACACCTCAAAGGAGTAAAGACTAGACCAGGGAGCACTGGTTAACTCAGAAAAGGAATGGGAAATGAGTATTTACTGTCCAGTACGTGCCAAGCACAGTCACGTCCGTCACTGAACTTCTCTCACCAGCAGGGCAGGTGGAGGACGGCCACCCTGGGCGACCGTGAGACGGCACTCAGGGAGACACTGGACACACGGGTCGTAGGCGGGCAGGACATCCAGTCATGGCCTACGCGCGTTGTCAGGAGTGCTCTGGGTGGGCCATGCCACTCGGGTCCTGGAAGGGCTGAAGAGAGGATGGCCACCGGTTCCTAAGCCGCCCCACCTGCCTGACTTCTGGAGGTGCAGGGGGTGGTAATCTTCTCCCTGGTCGCACTTCCGCTGCAGGTGGGGTGTGCGTCCTGGCCTCTGGACGAAGCGGTGTCACCCTCCATTGGAAAGGCCACATCCCACCTGGCCTCACGGGCACAGCTGTGTCATCTGCGTCCCTCCCCGCAGCCTAGCACCCAGCTGGCGACGCGATGGCAGGCCAGCAGGATGTGCGGCCCCTCGCACGGCCACCAGGCAAGGACCCAGCTCGACATCGGGCTCCGGGGGCGCGGCTTCGCACGCAACCCTAACGCCCAGCTGTGATGACCACTAACGGAGAAGGAGACGGCCCGGAGCCACGGAAGGCCCCAGAGCAGCGCGGCCCCGGCACTTGTGAGGTCCAGCTGCCCCCGCAGAGTCCCGGTCTCCCGCCAGGGCCTCGCTGCAGGGGAGAGAGAGGAAGCCGGGGGAGGCTTCCGGGGCGCCCCTCTGGACGCCGGTCGGTAGAAGGCCGACGGGTGGGCGGAGGCCCCGGGAAAGCCAGGTGTCTTGAAGGGGCCGGCCCGGAGCCCGCGGAGCGCGCAGAGCCCGCCGTGCCGCCTTGGAAGCGGTGGAATTAAATCCTTCCCGGCAGCTGCTAGCCGACCGCAGGCCGCCCGGCCGCCGATGTGTCGGCAGCGCCCCCCGGTGACCGGAGCACGCAGCGGGCGGCACCGCAGACGCCTTCGGCCGGACCTAAGCGGCTCGTGCGTGCGGTGCCGTGGTGAGCAAGCCTCCCTTTCGCTCGGGGCCCTGTACAGCAGAGACCAGCCGTTGTCCCCGGCCCTGCGCGCCGGGCTGGGCCGCCTCGCTCAGTGGCCCTGCCGGGGTCTGCTGTGGGCAGGAAGGGCTGCAGCTTCCTCGGGGCAGCAGGGCGTTGCAGGCGAGGCCGAAGCACTGTGCAACCAGGGCGGCCTGCGTGCACTCCTTGGAAGAGCCCTGCCTGGGTGCCAAAACTATGCGCTTGTGTGTTCTAGAGTTCTAGACGTTGGTGAATTTGCCTAGCTTTGTGTGACTGTGCTTTTTTTTTTTTTTTTAATTTTTCTTCCCCCTCTGGATTTCTGTTTCTCCATCCGCAAAACAAATACTGGCTCCTACTGGAGTTGACCAGCGTGTCACCTGTCCACGGCCCCTCCTGGGCACTCTCTCTGCTGCAGGGACAATGGTATTTGCACAGATCCTCTGCAGTATTGCTTCTCATTCTCTATTTCTACTCAGAATCAGCAATAAAGAATTGGATGGTTTAGTGGGTTAGATGGTTTATTTAGATTAGAAAATGAAGAAGGAGACGTTCGCTGAGCTCTCGCTGGCTGCAGTGCTGGACTCTATTTTAAGAATAATCAGCTTCCACCCTGAAGGTGAGCATCCCTTCTGTTTCCTAATTTAGTGAAATTCGAG